>QRFJ01002348.1:42202-144515 GCA_006176705.1 Cocos nucifera | reverse complement strand
GCCTGTCCCCCTACCAAAACCTGGCAAGAAAGAGGGCGCACGCCACCCTTGGCGTGTGCCCAAGTTGGAGGCGCCCAGGAGTCCTTGTTGGATAGGGACTCCATCTCCTTTTTGGATTTCGATTAGAGTTCTCCTAAGAACCAATTTTGACTGGTCTTAGGCACCTTCTAAGGAGAAATCTAGGAGACTCTATTCCCACCAATCAAATTTAGATCTGATTTCACAAAGAGTTGTGATTGATTGGAAAAAAGAGATGTTGGATCACAGAGAGTCTATAAATAAGACCCTGCGCCTAACTCAGATTGTATGATTGTATGATTGGAGAATTAAAATCCCATGCCTCAAGGCTGCCTCTCCCCTTTTCCTTCATGCCAAACCCACCTTCTCCCTCTCCTCTCCACGTCCAAAGTGTTTGGATTCTTGGTTGGTGCGATCCAGATCAAAGAAAGGCGATTGAAAGCTAGAAGGCTGCACTGCTACATAGGACAACTGTTGATCTTCGAAAAGAGTTTTGAAGATCCTCCAGATCAGATCCAGATCTAATTTTTAGAGACATGATAGAGAAGAAGAGGATCTTCTGATCTAGTCTGAGTGGATACTGGTAGAGGCCAGGCACTTGCGTGGCTTGATTCAGAACCTTCCGCTGCTTACAGGATCATCAATGGGTAATAGGATTACCCACTTCAAGGTAAATTAAATCTTATTTAATTTATCTAATTTTATTTTAATTTCTAAAATAATAATAATAAGATCTAAAACATCTTAGATTTAATCTGGATCAAAGAAAAAAATTTTTGAAATATATCTCTCGATCTGATCAGATCTGAACGAACCTGATCCGAGAAATCAGGTTTTTCCTTCAAATACATGGCTGAGAGCTTCAATGCTCCAGAAATCTTTTCTAAACATGCAAAAGCCATTATGACCTTAAGAAATGGGAAGACCTTAGAACAGCCATCACAAGGATCCTTGACCAACTTTGAATCAAGCAAGAAAAGGAAGGATGAGGATCTAAAAGTAGGGGATGAATCAATAATGCAAACACCACCTTGCCTTCCTAAAGCTCCATTTCTAAGTGCCCTAAAAGCCCCAATTCCTATGGATAAGAAGGGAGGGAAACTAGATGAGATGTTGGAATTATTTAAACAAGTCCAAATTAATCTTCCCTTTCTGGATGCAATCAAACAGGTCCCAGCATATGCAAAATTTTTGAAGAAATTGTGCCCCCAAAAACATAAAGCTCGATCACAACTCTTGAAAAAAGTTTGCCTCACCGAACAGGCTAGCTCTATCTTCCAGCATGCTACTCCTTCAAAGCTTAAAGATTCAGGTGCCCCTATTATTTCCTGCATTATAGGAGACTTTCACATTGAACAAGCTCTCCTGGACCTAGGAGCAAGCGTGAACCTTTTACCTAGTTCGGTATATGAACTCTTTAGGTTTGGAGAACTGAAATCCATGACAGTCATGTTGCAGTTAGCTGATAGATCAATTAAGACACCACATGGGATGTTTGATGGTGTTTTGATCAAGGTAGATGAGTTTTATTTCTTGGTTGATTTTTTAGTCTTCGATATGGAACTAAGTGGCAACTTGAGGTAAATTCCCATTATTTTGGATAGACCCTTCCTAGCTACGACAAATGCATGCATCAATTGTAGGACAGGAGTTATGGATGTATCATTTGGAAATAAGAAGCTGAGACTAAATGTATTTGGTGCATCTCAGGGATCGTTAATGGATAGTTGCTTTGAAATAGAGACATTCGAGGACATCATAGAGGAAGCAACATCAACAAATTTTGCCCACAATTTCCTAGACACCCACTTTGGAATGGATGACTGTAATATGGAGGGAAGTAGCGAAGAAGTGAATGCTCTAGTTGACACACTGGATGTTAAAACTACTCATTGGAAAATCAAGTATGAGCCATTGCCGCATTAGCCAATACACCCATAGCCCCATCATTAGAATCACCACCTACACCAGAATTGAAGCCACTTCTGACAACACTCAAGTATATATTCCTAGGACCCAATAATACCCTCCTGATGATCATTGCATCAGACTTGACCCTGAATTAGGAAGCATAATTGGTTGGTGTTTTGAAAGAACATAAAGAGGCTATTGATTGGTCCATTATTGATTTAAAAGGAATTGACCCCTCCATCTGTATGCACCACATTCATTGTGAGGTAGATGCCAAATCCTATCGAGACATGTAGAGGAGATTGAACCCAAGCATGCGGGAAGTGGTGAAGAAAGAGGTGGTGAAGTGGTTAGATGTTGGAATTATCTATCCCATATCCGACAGTAAATGGGTCAGCCTCACCCAAGTAGTACCTAAAAAATATGGTATTACTATGGTAGAAAATGAAGAAGGTGAACTGCTTTCTACTCGCACATCATCTAGTTGGCGAGTATTCATTGACTATAGAAAACTAAATGCTATTACTAGGAAGGACCATTTTTCATTATCCTTTATCGACCAAATCCTAGAATGACTAGCAGGTCAATATTTTTCTATTTTCTAGATGGTTATTTAGGGTACAATCAAGTACCTATATTTCTGGATAATCAAGAAAAAACCACCTTCACTTGCCCCTATGGCACTTTCGCTTTTCGACGTATGCCATTCGGACTCTGCAACGCACCCACTACATTTTAGTAGTGCGTCTTGGCCATTTTCTCGGATATGGTGGATAAATATCTCAAAGTTTTTATGGATGATTTTTCTGTATTTGGAACCACCTTTGAGGATTGTCTCCATAACCTCTCCAAAGTCCTTAAGCACTACATGGAGACAAATCTAGTCTTAAGTTGGGAAAAGAGCCATTTTATGGTTCAAGAAGGAATCGTAGTAGGACATATTATTTTCAAAAGAGGGATTGAGGTAGATAAAGCCAAAATCGAAGTCATCTCAAAACTACCACCCTCCACTTTGGTTCGACAAAAACGATCTTTCTTAGGTCACGTCGGATTTTATAGATGCTTTATCAAAGACTTTAGCAAGATATCGAGATCCTTGTGTAATTTGTTGGCCAAGAACACACTATTTGTCTTTGATGAAGAATGTTTATAAGCCTTCCATATGTTGGGAACAACCCTAAGCACCTATAATAAAACCACCTGATTGGTCCTTCCCATTCGAAATCGTGTGTGACGCTTTCGATTTCATAATAGGAGCCATCTTAGGTCAAAGAGTAAACAAAGAGTTACATGTGATCTACTATGCTAGCAAGACTCTTTCCGATGCATAATTGAACTACACCATAACGGAAAAAGAGCTACTAGCCATAGTATTCGCCCTTGAAAAATTTCATTCATATCTGTTAGGATCTAAGATTCTAGTGTATTTTGATCATACGACTCTAAAACATCTACTCTCAAAGAAAGATACTAAACCATAATTGATCAGATAGATCCTTCTGCTCTAAGAATTTGATCTAAAAATTCGAGATAAGAAGGGCTCTAAAAATGTGGTAGCTGACCATATTTCTAAAATTTTAGTTAATCACACCATGGGTATAGATGAGGTTAAGGATAAATTCCCTAGTGAACAACTTTTTGCAACCTTCTCTGACCAAATTTCATGGTTTGCCCACATCATTAACTACTTGGCAATAGGGCAAGTTCCTCTCCATTGGACAAAATAGGAAAAGGATCGATTCTTTTCATAGGTCAAAAATTATTATTGGGAGGAATCCGAATTGTTCAAACATTATCTTGATCAAGTTATTCGATGCTGTGTCCCTGAGAGTGAGTATCAAAGTATACTTACCTTTTGTCACTCTCATGCATAAGGGGGATACTTCAGTGGAAAGAAAATGACTACAAAAGTGCTACAAAGTGGATTTTACTGGCCAACATTGTTTAAGGATGCACACAAATTCTATCATGAGTGCTTATGCTGTCAGGAAACAAGAAATATTTTCAAAAAAAATATGATGCCCCTATCCCCCATTTTAGTCATGGAAGTTTTCGATGTTTGGGAAATTGACTTCATGGGATCCTTTCCTTCCTCTTTTAGACATGAGTATATACTAGTTACGGTTGACTATGTATTCAAATGGGTAGAGGCCATAGCAACCCGAACCAATAATCATAAGGTTGTGATCAAGTTTATTCAGCAGAACATCCTAAGTCAATTTGGTTGCCCAAGAGCCATTATTAGTGATGGAGGTGCACACTTCATGAATAGGCACTTTAAAAGTTTAATGAAGAAATACAGAATTACTCACAAAGTTTCCACGCCATACCATCCCCAAACTAGCGGTCAAGTAGAAATCTCTAATAGGAAGATCAAACGAATTCTTGAGAAGACGGTTAGGCCGGATCAAAAAGATTGATTTGGATGATTAGATGATGCATTATGGGCCTACCACACCGCATACAGGACACCGATAGGAATGTCTTCTTATCGGCTCATGTTTGGAAAAGCTTGTCACTTGCTAGTAGAGCTAGAACACTGCGCATTTTAGGCTATAAAGCAATTCAATTTCAATATAAAAGATGTGGGTAGTAATAGGAGATTACAATTGAATGAATTAGAAGAGCTACGCAATGAAGCATATGAGAATTCACGAATCTATAAGGCTCGAACTAAGGCTTATCATGATAAATACATTTCACGAAAAATATTCAAACCTAATCAAAAAGTGTGGCTTTGTAATTCGAGGTTGCGATTATTTCTTGAAAAACTCCGCTCACATTGGGATGGACCGTACATTATGATTCAAGTGTTCCCTCATGGAGCAGTGTAAATCAAAGATCCTAAACAAGAAAATACCTTCAAAGTGAATGGCCAATGATTGAAACATTATGTGGATGGCATTAAAGATGGTGAGCAAGTTGATTCAATTGACCTACAGGACCCAGTCTACATATGAAACTGAATATAGTCCGACTGAAGACATTAAACTTAGCGCTTGTTGGGAGGCAACCCAGCATATGCAATTTTTTTTCTTTTCATTTTATAGGAATCTTTGAGAAAGATAATTAGCCAAGTTGGATCTCTACAGTAGAGTGGATGGGTGATGATATTAACTAAGTTGGGGAAGAGCCATGTTTATGCCAGCTGGAGTCTAGAACACACCACGCCCAATAATGAAGGATCTCTCAGCAATGAATGCATACATCAAACTCAGGTGGTATCCTTCCTTATTATATTTTATTTTGATTATATTATGATTTTCTTCTTCCATTGGAAACAATGAAAACTAAGATTGGAGGGAGAATAACTAATTTTAAATTTGAATGAGTCCTCAAGTATGATTTGAAATAATTAGCTTTATGTATCCAAACTTTATTTTGATTAAGAGTTAATTAGGCATCCTAATTGATGAATGATTAGCGATTTAGATAATTTTAGAGATAGTGAGGAGTAAATTATTAAGAAAATCCAATGAATGGTAGGGATTAGACCAGACTAAATTTTAAGAGTGATTCTAGAACTTTCTTCTTACCAATCTCAATAAAGAATTTGCTTCATAGGAGTTGGATGAAAAGATCAAAATATGCAAAAATTTTTCTTAGAATCTACTAAAAAAAAAAAATATTGGTTTTTCATCGAGTAACTGGATCTCATTGCTTAATAAAGCAATAATATTCATGTTAAAAAGTGGACAATGTGAATTTTTTTTTTAAAAAATAGGATTTAGCATTATTTCACTAAGTAACCGGACCCCTTCGCCTGAGTAAGTATTGTAGTTCACATCAAAAGGTGAGGATGTAAGAAATTAATTAAAAAAAAAAGAGGTGGATAATAAGGGGACTAAATTATAAGAAGACAATAAATCCATCTTACATTAAGTTAGAGAATTTAAAGAGTCAAGTGGGGAGTTGGTGAAAAGAAGATCACTAAAAAGTTTCTATGGCTAAAACTCAACTACTAAATGGGTCAAATTAATAATTCGATGATGTACCTCTTTAACTATCTAGTTGGATATCAATTGTCTTTAGGAATATCTAAACTAATTTTTAATTCAAAACTGAGTCGGCATATATTGCTAATTTATCTACTTTACTCAAGGACGAGCAAAGTTCAAGTTGGAAGGTGTGATAAACACTTAAATTAAGTCACTAGAGATACTGAATATTATAATAATTAATATTATTTTATTAAAATTTGATGTTCTCTAGTCTATTTTATAGGTAATCAGGAGTTTGAGCTTATGCAACTCAAATTGGATTTAAATTGGCTCAGATTCATGTGAACCAGACAATCAGCTCAAAGGCAAATCAAATTCGAGTGTGAACGCGACTTACTCATGCAGAGATTAGATGCAAGCTCTCAAGATTCAAGAGTTCAGATTAAAAGATAACCTTTCATATGGATCCAAGTATGAACACAACTTAAAGATTAATGGTTCAGAAGCAACTTAGCAAAGATCCAAGGGTCAACATCCAAAGAGCCATTTATCTCTTCTCTTCCTTTAATCCCACATCTAGAAAATATGAAGGCCTTTTTCCTTCCAACACTTATAAATAAACCTCAACACCTTCACCCAAAAATCAATCAAGCCAACACCCAAGTTCTTTCCAAGCTATTGTGTCCCTCTCTTTCTCTCTTCTCCAAAAGTCTAGGGGAGGTACTAACCCTAGCATGCCTTCCATCAAATCTAGTAGAGATCCTAATCCTAGTGTCGCTACCTTTTTTTTTCATATTCCTATACTCCTATTTATCTTTCTTCCTTGGAGTTTCTAGACCAAGCCTTCCAACCATCCTACCGCTATTTCCATGGAGGAAGATGAAAGGATTCAAGGAGACACATCTACCATTGGGCGCAGCTAGAAGATCAACTTGATTTAGTTATCTTGTATCATATTATTATTTTTTTATGTATTTTATTTTGATCAATGAAAAATATTTTTATTATAATTTTCTTATTTTTTTCTTAGTTTCTTGCAATCCATTTTCTTTTTTTTATATTTTTAAAATAATTAACTAAGATCCCTGCGGATACGATCCTGACTCATCCTATCTATATAGTAGTGTGTAGAGTTAATTTTGGTGTGCCACAACATGCATCAGCCCCCATAATAAGGGCCTCATTTACTCCCTTGATAAGACTTTCTCGAGGGACTATGCCGACCTTCTAGCTAGAGCCCGCAAGTATCTGTAGGTTGAAGAGGGCCGGATCATACATCGGTAGGAGGAAGGTTAGGCTCCCAACAAGAAGAATCATGCTCGGAAGGACACATGTCCGAATCGAGATGAAGAAGAATCCTCCCAACCCATAAAAGCTCTCCAGCCGAGGAGTCCTCCTTGGCATATTAATAGCTATGCCTCATTGACTACCTCTCGAGCTCAGATCCTTATGGAGATCGAAGGTAAAGAATAACTCTACTAATCTCTACTAATGAAGACTCCATGGACTCGATAGAATAAAAGAAAGTATATTATTGAAAAATATGATCCAAAGCCAGTCATCAGCTTGTTGACAATTGTGCTACTCTGTAAGTATAATTAATTCATTATTAAATAAAATATATTTTTGATACTTTCATTGCAAAGTCAACATCTTCTAATGAACTCCATTATTGTGATGAAGTCCTTAGGACTATTCAATTTTAATAAAGAGAGGATTTATCGATTAGTCCTTAAATAGTTCATGACTAAATAATATGCTGTTAATGAGGATGATAGTATTTATTGAGCATAGGTCATTGTATGCCATATAGATTGATTATCCTCTTAACCAAGGAGTATGAAGATACTGATATGGCATACAAGTGAGATGTATGGATACATCATCACTGAACGTGACTAATTCTAGAGCATTCTACTATCGAGAATTGCTTTGATGGGATATAGGTATAAGTATTTCTTAGATATGAGATCACCATAGTGGCTTGCAAGCAACTCACTTTGCTCTAGTATCGGACTAGCTAAATTTCTAATTCAGTAATGAAAGATTTTTTAGCATAGTAAAGTACTTACAAAGTTGGTGAGTGATCAAGATGGGATTGACCACTCCAAGAGTTAGAGAAGAATGCATCATTGTATTTCAATATAGCAAAAATCTTGGTCAGAATAATCCATAAGATAGATTTAGTATTTTAAAATACAATGTGGATAACCTAATCGAGATTGATAGTTAAACTCTGAGATGTCCTATGAGTATTTTGGTCAAGAGGATAAATTATATAGAAACTATATCTACATGGGTTCTAAGAATATAGTTCTACACATTTGACCTATCCAACCGTCTAGTATCATTGCTAGATGGTCACTTTGATTGATATAAAAATTAGTTTCTATGCTACCGACTTAAATTTAGACCTATGAGATCATACACATAAGAGTTCTCGATCTGATCGGATAGTTGATCGACGATTAAGAATTATTATTAGATCAAATAATCAATATGATTAATGTTTGACCTAGTGCAAGTATTGTAGGAGGATTGATTAGCAATTAGATTGCTAATTAGCTTAATTTGATTAAGCCACAGTACTGAGATTAAGTTTAATTAAATATAATTTAATTAGATTTGATTTAGGCTTGATTGGATCAATTTCAATTGGTTTATTGGATGAGTCAATTGCAAGAAAGAATTAATCCTAGTTTAATTAGGACTTGACTGAACTTAATCTCTAATTTGATTAAAAATTAAATTAAAATTTAATTTAATTTAATAAGATTATTAGTTGGACTAAGATCTAATATAATTGGGTTAAATAAATCCTAATTTAATTTGGTCTAAGGATCAAGTTGGATCAAGTCAAATTAGGAGTCCTAGTCTGGATCAAGTCAAATTAGGAGTCCTAGTGAGACTAGGACTCCCAAATCCTTGCACCATTCAATCTCCATGCACTCTCCACATAATTTTATTTAATTTTTTTATGGAATCTCTCTTTTTTAGAGAGAGGACATGCATCCCCATGTTTCATATACTTTTTACATGGTATTTGGTTGAGAATCAAGTCAAAATAAATTAGTTGTTTTGATTTCAAATTCTATTTGATAGAGTTTGTTGCAACCAAAATTCTTATCCATGTATGGCACCTAAACTCCTAATTTTCTTCTAAAATTTTTGTGAGAAATAAAAAATTTTAATGCACCAAACAGCAGGTGGTCCATGCCCAAAAAGAAGGAGGGGATGCCCAAGAGTTGGGCACCCCAAGTTTAGCCCAATTTGGAGGTCTCTTGACTAAGTATTTGACCTAGATAAGAACTCCTCTATATCTCTCAATATAAAAGGGTTTTTAATCTAATTATTTTTGAGATTATAGATATAAGAGAAAGATCTTTAGGTGTGGAGAGGCTGGGCATAGAGAGGTTTAGGCATGAGAATTATAGAGGCACCAATCAAGATGCTTTGGTGAGAGAAAAAGAGAAGAAGAAGAGGGTCTTCTTCTAGGATTTTCTTCCATTTATTCATTTTTTTTTTAATGATTTTGAGAGGTGTCACAGATCCAAAATCATCTTTTTCATCTTCTAAAAATTAAAGGATCCAAGTTTCAAAGAAAAGAATATTCAGATCAACCGTCGAAGAAGGATCAGCATAGTTCTAGCAAACTATACTGATTTTTGGGCATTGAACTTTTGATCAACGATCGAGAGCTCGTGTGGACAACTTGTAGAGGCTGAATGTATGTACAGTTCAGAATGACAATCTCAGGCCCTGATCAGCGAGTTAGAGAACTCGATTTGCAAAGGTGTGGATGATATGATCTTTCTTCTCCTATCTAGATTTGATCTAGCATAGAATAATTTTTATGTTGATATGATCAACATGATTTATTTTTATATTTTAATTTTTAATTTAATATCATATTTTAATCATATAATAGGATCCTAGATCTAGAGTTTTTTATATTTTATTATAAATTAATATAATTAATTCATGTTTTTGCTACATAGATTTAAAAAAAATTTAAAATCTAATCCTAAAATCCTAGACTGATTCCTTCATATACTATCACTTCAATCATGACCACGGTCAAGACACCAAAGAGTACCTCCAATTGAAGGATGAGAGCCTCGATCTCATCCAAAGATGCTACGTCAAAAAGTATGTTCGAGAGTGGTAGAATCAAGCATCGAAGGAGCGACCTCGGCACCTGACCAATGAGGATAATAAAAACAATCGATCGATGGCTAGTGTCATCAACATGATCTTGAGCTTTAAAAGTAGTAGGAGGTAGAAGATCAAGCTGAAAGTCCAAATAGGTAGAGGACAAACCATTTGATTTCTTTTTTTGATAATGATATCTAAGGAGTTCAAACTCCTCATAATGATATTGTCATCATATCAATGACGATAGCAAATTATAATGAAAAAAAAATCCTTGTTCCAATGTATAAAATTACTGCTTGATCGACTAAGATGAGTAAATACTCCTCTGGTTAGATTTTTAGGAGATTCCATAGCAGTTGAAAGAGAAATCACTCAGCCAGTAACAGCTAGAATAGAACTTTATCAGAAGACCATGCAGTTGATCTTCTTCATTGTCTAAGTATCTTCTGCTTACAATGTGATCCTTGGGCGATAGAGACTTAATACCTTATGAGCAATCATTCTACCTACCATCTACTGGTCTAATTCATAACTCAGTATGGAGTTGGTAAGATCCAAGGAGACCAGAAGCTAGCTTGGTAGTGCTTCCTCATAACCATCAAGGAAAAGAGACTGATGGAGGCCTAGCCAATTGCAAATTATAAAGAGGACTTTGAAGAATTCCTAGGAGATCCAGCTGAAGAGCTTGTCTCTATCTCCTTTAGGAATGGTCTGACCTAGATAATTTGGATTGGTTCTTGGCTGATAGCCGACCACAAAGATCAACTAATGACCCTCCTGTGGGCCAATGAAGACATTTTCATTTGGTTGGCATCGGACATGCTAGGTCTTCCATATGATATCATTGTTCATAAACTAAATGTGAACCTATAGATCACTAACTAGTGCGACAAAAGAAATGGAGTTTCACCCAAAAGCAACAGTAAGCAATCGACTAAGAAGTGGACAATCTAATGATGGAAGGATTCATGTAGGAAGCCCAGCATCCAGAATGGATCTCCAACATCTTCATGGTCAAAAAAGCCAATGGCAAGTAGAAAATTTGCATCGACTTTACCGACCTCAATAAAGCTTGCCCAATGGATAATTTTCCACCCCTGAAAATTGACCAACTGGTCAATGTCACCTCAGGACAACAACTATTGAGCTTTATGGATGCTTCTCATGATACAATCAAATTCAGATGGCACCTGAGGATGAGGAGAAGATCCTTGGCATTAAGGTTACGACAGCCAAATTCCTTAGCTTCATGATGACCCAGTGAGGAATTAAGGCCAATCTAGAGAAGATCCAAGTACTTCTCATATGAAGCACCTGACCACCAAACAAGAAATCTGAAGCTTATCTGGTCGGATTGTGGTCCTTAGTAGATTCATCTCTAGGGCGGCTGAGAAGCACCTTCTTCTTCAAGGCAAAAAGGCAAATGAAAACTTTCAAGTGGTCAGAAGAGTGCCAAGTTGCTATTGAGGATCTCAAACGGTACCTCGGAATCCTTTCGTTTCTCTCCAAGCTAAAGGAAGGTGAGCAATTACTTTTATATTTGGTTGTTTTACCTAATGCAATTAGCTTGGTTCTAGTTTGAGAGGATGCAGGAACCCAAAAGCCAATCTACTACATAAGTGAGATTCTTTGGGATGTAGAAACAAGATATTCCAAGGCAGAAAGGATGATCTATGCACTCGGTACTTCTACACGACATCTTCGACCTTACTTCCAAGTCCATTTAGTAGTCATCCTAATTGATCAGCCTTTGAAGGTGATCCTTCGAAGGATCGAAACTTTTGGATGCATGGCAAAATAGGTGATCGAGCTCAGTGAGTTTGACATCAGCTTTCAACCTCGGTCTATAATAAAGGCTCAAGTATTAGTCGACTTTCTTATGGAGTATACCCCTCTTGATAAGGAGCCATCCTTGATAAGATCCGAGGATGTCAGAGAGTCATCCTTGACAAGATTTAAGGATTGTCGAAGAGTCATCCTCGATAAGATCTGAGGACTCTAGAGAATTCCCATGATGGATTCTATATGTTGATGGGGCCTCAACGCACAAGAATGTGGTGTCGGGCTCATTCTTGCCAGTCCAGATGGAGTTGTAATGGAATACATCATTCGATTCAACTTCAAAGCCTCAAATAATAATGCCGAGTATGAAGCTCCCATCACCAGACTCTGACTTGTGAAAAGAACTCAGGATAAAAGACCTCAAGGTCTTCTTTGACTCACAACTTATCGTCAGACAAGTCTGAGATGAATATGAAGCACGAGATTCTATAATGACAAAGTACCTGCAAAAGCTTAAGAAAATAGAGATAGCCTTCCAAACCTTGGAGGTCTAACAAATACTGAGATCAGAGAATACCCAAGCTAATGCCCTCTCTCACGTCGCCACTTTAGGTTTGACCGACCATAACATACAAGTCTTCATCAAGCATCTGTAGATTTGGAGTATCAACGAGCCTATGGTGCTTCAAGTCAAACATGAGCCTAGCTAGATAGATCCTATTATCAACTACTTACTCAAAGGAGAATTGCCTTTCGACCTCGTTCAAGCTAAAGCAATCAAACAACAAGCACCATGGTACACATACCTTGATAGAAGACATTACAAAAAATTGTTCTCCTTGCCTCTACTTTGCTATCTGCATCCTTTCGAAGTAGATTATGCTCTTTGAAAAGTATATGAAGAAATTTATGGTAATCACTTGGGGAAAGATCAATGGCTTATAAGCTCATTTGATAAGGATACCACTGGCCAATCTTACAGAAGGAGGCAATCAAGCTCGTTAGGCGATGTGAGTAATGCCCAAAATATGCCAATATTCAAAGAAGGCTGGTAGCCAAGCTCACATCAATCATTGCTCCTTGCCCTTTCACTATGGGGGAATTGATATCCTTGGATCATTTCTACAAGCAACTGGACAAAGAAAGTTTCTGATCGTAGCGATCAACTATTTCATCAAATAGATCAAAGTCAAACCCTTGGCATAGATTATCGAAATAAAAGTTTGAGATTTCATCTAAAACTCGATCATCTATCGATTTGGGCTTCCATAAGTTATCATCATTGACAACTGACACCAATTCAATAATCAGATATTTAAGGACTTTTGCTCGAAGCTCCATATCGATCATAAGCTCACCTTAGTTGGATATCCGCAGTCTAATAGAGAGGCTGAAGACCAATCACACTATATTGCAAGGGCTAAAGACCAGACTTGATCAAGTAAAAGAAATGTGGGTAAAATAACTCTACAATGTCCTATGGGTACATATACTAAACAACACCTTGGAAGCAACTGGAGAAACTCCCTCCAACCTTGCATTTGGAGCGAAGATGGTCATTCTTGTTTAGATCGAGATATCGTCAACCAGACTCAAGCTCTATAATGAGCAAGAGAATCCTAGTCAGATCTGAACAAGCTTGGATTTGCTTGAAGAAACAAAAGAAAGACCTCTGATCATGATCGCCTCATACCAATAATGAGTGCTCCATTAGTACAACACTTGGGTCAAAAAGAAGGCTTTCCAACCTGGTGACCTTGTCCTGAGATGAGCCGAATTGTCCAAGCCTATAAAATAGAAAAAGTTGGCATTGAACTAAGAAGGACCATACCAGATCATGAAAGTCGTCAAACCTAAAACATACAAACTAGAGATCCTTGACGACACTCAGATTCCTTGAACATGAAACTTTGAGAATCTTCAAATGTGCTATCAATAAAAAGTGTAATCACTTTGGCCTCGTTAATGAAATCATTTTTTCTCCAAATTTTCCATAAATTAGAATGGTCAGACAAAAACTGATGATAGCCATACATCCTTAGTGACCAATTTAGTATGACAACTATAATAGGATATTCAAACAACTGTCTAAACCTGATGACTAGATCGATGGACCAATTTCTTAAAGATATCTTAACTTAGATCGAGACCTTCAAAATATTAGTCGGCAAGGCACCGATGATGAGGAGATATTCTAATCCAAGTTAGGACCTTCACAAGCAAATATCTTGGAAATGATCCGACAACAAACTCTGAGGATACAAATCAATCGACAAAAATGACTAGACAAAAATATAGGCAAGTAGTTAGATTGGATTAGACCTCGGAAGTCTTCATCGGGCAACCTATGATCTTGACTAATGGGGAGAACTAACATATCATGGTAACTCTCCATCGATAGCTAATAAAGCTCGGATCTTATCTAAAGCCAACGACTGCAAAAATTCTGATAGAATAGACTTCGGCAAGTCAACAAACACCGATGACACAAAGAAATGAAAACATTCAAACAAAAGGTAAATACTATAACTAAAGTTTTTTATTTATTTATAAAAGGCATCGGAAAGAAGGTGCCAAAAGCGAATATAAAAAAGATGAAGACTTAATCTTCATCCGAAGAGAACGTCCCAACCTCCTTATCATCATTGCTGGGACAAAGATGTTTAAGATCCAACTTTAGGGCCATATACTTCACACGAGCTTTGTAGTTTTCAAAGCCCTGAATAAAGGTGGTAGAAGAGGCATCGACAACTTCCTCCTCAAAGGCCACCAATGCCTTGTACGTCTCGATGTAACGGTCACGGACCTCGGCAGGAATCCATAGGGAAGGATTAGGGGCCCTGCCACTGCCCTTAGGTAGAGGAGGGTTTGAAGGAACTAGATCTAAGATTTCAAGACTAGATCTTGAAACTTTTTTAGATCTAGACAGCGAAAGATAGAAATTAATCAAAATTAAGTCAAAAAAACCAGGGAACTTCTAGATCTAAGATCCTATTATATGATTATAGCATGAGATTAAATCAGAAATTAAAAACATAAGAAAGAAGAAAAAGTATTGATTGCATCAATACATATCTATACTAGATCTATTGTAGGTATATAACAAAGGATCAGATCTATATTACCTATGCAAGTTATGAAGAAAATCACATAGGATTTTTAGCATGCTTTTTGAAATATTTTTTAAATTTTATTACAGCAAAAGCATTAAATTAATCTAAAATTAACCTATGCATAAATTGATCAAATTAGAAAATCCTGCTTAGGATCTAGACATGCAAATATGTAATTAAAAATTTAAATATGATCGATCAGTAAATCATATTTACTGACTGATTCGAGTTCAAAACTCGATACCTATGTGTGGGTAGCTGATCTCCATGATCTAAATCCACCAGAATATGCTCTAGCATCATGCTACAACTGTATACTTATCCAGCCTCTATGGTTGATCCACACAAGCTTCTGATTTCGATCAGCTCCATTGGAGTGCTAGCTCCTTATCAGAGCCTTTAACGGCTGATTACGATCAATCCAATCGATCATCTTTCTTCTGATCTTTCGAATGCTCCAGAAAATCAGATGGTGTACTATAGAGGATGATGAGGTGGTGTCGGAAGATCGGTGGTGATCGGGCACTCACAATACTCTAGCTCTCCACCCGAACCTAGAAACCTAAATCTAGGGTTTCACACACCCAAAAACCTTGATTACCGAAAATACTCTCACGCCCACTCCCTTTTGAATTTTCTCATGAAACAAATATTCATGGGTAGAGGAACTCTCCCACTATTGTGCACCCACTCCTTTTAATTTTAAATTAGGCAACAAAAATAAACCAAAAAAGAAAGAGTGACATGAGGGGGGAAAAGTGGCGCAAGAAAGACCCCTTTTGACTTTTCTCTCACCTAGGTGTATGCACTCTCACTGGATTTCTCTCTCTAAGAAATCCTCCCATGCACCTCCTCAGATCACTCACATAACCCCATGCATGCTCAGATAAAATTCTATTTGAAATGGGCATTCACAGAGTGGAAAGCATGTGAAGTGGATAAGGGTTAGACAATACCAACCACTTGAATTCAAAATTCAAGTGGTCACCTTATCTGCATCCAACGCCACCTCCCAAGTGGATGACATGCAGAAGAACTCTCCTTCTATGTGCCTACACCTAGAAGCACAAAAATGTGCATGAGAAAACACAAAGGGGGCATGGGATTTGGATAAGGATGAGAGGGTTAGGTTGTTCCAACCAATAACAATCTAAGTTGAATTAAAAATTCAACTTAAATTTAAACTAGCCCAACCCTTGGACTAGGTCAAAGAGAGATAAGAAGGGGGTGTAGAAACCTCTCATCAGCATGAGAAAAACTCACATAGAAAATAGAGAAGGGTGTGGGTCAAAGGTGGTCAAGGTGGCGCAGGGAGAATTTAAATTCAAAATTACTTGACTTTTTCAAATTGATTTCAACCAAACCAATTAATTCAGACCTAATTAGATTAGGTTAAACCCAATGAAATTAGGCTTAACCCAACTCAACAAAATTTTAATCAAATTAGAAATTAATTATGGCCAGCCCTTGATCAAATTAGGGTCAAATCTCCCATAGCGATTAGATCATCTCATGACTTGATCGGATCAAACCCAATTGAATGAATTCAATCATTTAATTAAATTGAGCTAATTAGTAATTGAATTGCTAATTATCCTTTAATAAATATAGAGTTTCAATTGGATGGATGTCTGAGCTATAGAGTCCCATCAATATGAAACTCCTAAAGAGTCCCAAATTAGTGGGATTCTTGAATTTAGTGTCTCAAATGAATGAAACTCATGATCTTAGAGTCCCAGACCAGTGAAACTCTTGATCAGAGAATTTTAGATAAGTAGGAATTAGAGTCTCAGTCCAGTGAGACTCTTGATCATAAAGTTCCAATCCAGTGGGACTCTTGACCACAGTCTCAGGTCATTAGGACTCTTGATCAGCCATCAGATTAGATAGAAAGTCTTATTATGTGTGACCCCATAGGTTTGAATTTTAAGTTGGTAGCACAAGAACTAATTTTCTATACTAATCAATGTGATCATCTAGCAAAGGTACCTAATGTCTGGATAGGTCGAAAAGTTGCAATGTAATAATGACGAACTTATGGCATATGGTTATTGTATAATTCATCTCCTTGACCTCAATGCTCAAAAGATGATCTAAAATTTACTACCAATCCTAAAATTCATCCATTGTGTATTTCAAAATTTAGTGTCCATCACATGGACTATCCCGATTGAGGGTTTGCTAAATTGAAATACAGTGATGCACTTGCTCCGACACTTGGAAGGGTTAATCTCATCTTGACTCACACACCGATTTTACAAGTACTTGACTACCCCCAATAGCCTTCCATCACTAAATTAGAAATTCAAATAGTCTAGTACCTAAGTATAGAGAGTTGTTTGTAAGTCACCATGGTGGTCTCAGATTTAAGGGACACTTATACCCATATCCTTCGTAAGTAACTCTTAACAGTAGAGAGCTTTGCAGTTAGATTATGATTAGTAAAATATACTCCTATACTTCACTTGCATGCCATACCGGTATTTTCATACTCCTTGGTTAAGAAAACAACCAACAAATATGGCACGCAATGACCTATACTCGATTACGTTATAGTCCTTAGTAACAATGTTCAATCAATCATGATTAAGTTTAAGGACTAAATGACAAATCCTCCTTTATTGAGTCTAAATAGTCCTTAAGATTTTATCATAGAAGAGTTCATTATAGGAAGATGTAAAAATATGATGAAATGCCAGAATAATAATTTTAATCATTTAAAATTCAAGTACAAATTACATTCAGCTCAATAATCTATAACTTAGATGATTGACTTTACGATACATTTCTCAATAAGTTAGATGTTCTAACTTGCTGATCCAAGCTTGAGGATAAAGCTCCGAGCTGCATACGCATTTGGCCTCTAAGAGATGTCCACACGAGCCCATGAACCTCGATCAGAAGTTCAATGTAGGAAATCAGCACAGTATGCTAGTACCGTACTGATCCTTCTTCGATGGTCGATCCGATGCTTCCTTTTTCAAGACTTGGACACTCCAAAAAATTAGAAGGAAAGGAAAAGACTTTTGATCCAAAACAACACTCAAAAATATTAATGAATGAGGAGAAGGGAAGAACAAAGGACCCTAGAAGAAGATCCTCTTCTTCTACTCTGTTCTCTCACCTAGACACCTAGATTGATGTCTATAAAATCTCCATGCCAAAGAGGTCTCTCACCCTAGTTTTCAAATGCCCAAAAGCCCTCTCAATGTTCTAGAATCTCACTAAAAATTAGATCAAAATAAGTCTCTTATATAGAGATATGAAAGAGTCTTGTCTAGGTTAAATACCTAGACAAGGCAAGTCCTAAATAGGCAAGTTGTTGGGGCACCCAAGTGCCCCTCCTTTGTTTTAGCCATGGATCATCAGGTTAGGTGCACAAAAACTTCTCTTTATTAGTGTGGAAATCAAAAGAGAATCAGGGTAGGGGGTGGCACAAAGGAAGGAGTCCAAGTTTTTTGGGATTCTATCATATAGAGTCCAAACAAACAACAACTTCCCATATAAGGACTTGGTCCATAATTTATTCCAAATAAGAAAGAGAGAGGGAGAGAGGGTGTGTGAGAATATCAAGGAGAGGGAAATTCCATGCCAAAAATAAAAAGAGAGTGGGCATGGGGGGGGCGTGAGGTATAGGTGGCATAAGGATGGAATCCTAGTCCCACTAGGATTCCATATATAGCTTGGTCAAAAATAGTTTCTCAAACCAAATCAAACCAGAAGTAAGTCAACTCAATTAAATTAGACTTTAACCCAATTAAGAACTTAATTAAATTAGATTAAATTAAATTTAATTTTAATTAATTTTTTTAATCAAATTAGAAAATTGGGTTGACCCAAGTCTTAGTTGAACTTATTATCGTCCACAACATTCCAGACATCACCTAGCTCTGATACCAAATTATAAACCCATGATGTTGCTTGAATGCCAATCATCCTTGACATCACAAGCACCCCGATACCATGTTGTGGAAGCTTTTGATCTTTAGCATGGATCTAAAGAAATCTGTGACATTTTCTATGGGCAGCACACCACCGATCCTCCACTTGGATCTGTGATGGGATGCCTCCCTCCTTTGGCTTGAGGGAGACGCCCTCCTTCTCTAGAGCTTCTTCAAGAACCCTAGGGCATCAACTCTAGAGAGAAGAGAAGAAGATGGTTGAGGGAGAAAAGGTCTGTATTGATTCTAACCTTTAAAATCCTAATACAACTTATGTATTTATACATAGCCATTAGGCCCGACTGAAAAACTCCTTGGCTAACCCAATACATGAAAGCACTCACCGAGCCCATGTACACCCATGTCTCCCATGCTTTCATCCTTTGGATCTAGACCCGACCCATACATGAATTAGCCCTTTTAAGACCTCTTAAACCAGGCCTTAAGACCCCTAGGATCATCCCAGACCCTAGCCTAAAAGAGACCCTTGCGTAACTCTGTTCACACACTGAACTGGCTCAGTCTCAGTACTGAGCTGGCTAAGTTCCACTGGATTAGCTCAGTCTGAAACTAAGTCAACCCAGTCCTGTGCTATGCCAGTAGTCCCGAACGTGTAGCTCTCTATTTTATCTGTGCACTAAGACTTAGCTGACCCAATTTTAGACTGAGCTGGCTAACCTGCAAAAAATCTTCTTTCTACAGTTTTGATTGTCCGACTTTGATTCCTTACTTCATCTTGTGTCCCAGATCTTCAAAGCACCAACCAAACCTCTGAAATCTTCGGAGCCAACCTCCTGACTCCTCTCATGGCCTCCCAAGGCTTGGGAGCACCATAAATCCTCATAATCTCCACCTTGGTGCCCCAAGCCTTAGCAAACCCCTCGACAATGACCTCCTGCATGTTCCTGCTGTCCCTACGCACTCAACAGCACCTATGCAAACATCGCCTCCACCAATCCTCTTCAGCTATTGTGCACCCTTGAGGCCTTTGGGGTGACCGCCTCCACTGCTAAAGACCTGTGCTTGCTTCTTGGCACCATCTTGAAATTATAGAATTCCTTCTGCTTAGCAAATACATCACTTTCTCTGAACTTTCCTGGAGAACCTACAGCATTCCTGCACCAGCACATGCTGTACCACTTGACACGATCTTCTCAGAGCTACGCCTGTCCACCTGCATGCGCCACTCCACCTAAAATTGTGCATCACCGATGCTCTGAACTCATGTCAAATTTTCTCTCAACTTATGAAGCCACCATTACAGAGCTCTACCTATATCCGAAGTCCATCTGATGCTGTAGAAGTCGACTCTGTCACCGAGTCCCTCAAGGCCAACAACTCAAAGATGCACTGCTGAGCCTGCCACTATACCTCAAACACCATCGCTGCCCCTTCGAACTCTCCGTGCTTTGCGGCCCTCTTCAAAGCCATTTTGGATATGTCCGCAATCCGCGGGCACTTTCGAAACTCAATAGCTCATCCAACTCTTCTAAAATTAGTGACTAAATCCTAGAAAATTCCACCCTAGTCCTTCTTTTCTACCCCTACAGTAGCTATCGCTTTAGTTGCGCTCGAAGAACCATCCTCCATCTGAACCGTGACTCTTTCTGATGCTCCTGTAGAAGAAACCTGATCCATGATACTTCCAGTTGCTAGAGACCTCTTGACACTCCCTCCGACCTTCTAGCTCTCCTTGAGACCTGCTCTCGATCTTTCTGAGAAGCCCCTAACACCATCTGCTGAGATACACTCCTCGACTGCTGCACCACCGAGCCTCTCTCAGCCCCGTGCCTCCAGAAAAGTGCTTTTGCAGCACTCCAGCACTCCCTGACTCTTATGCCGCTCTACAGCTGCTTAGTCCTAACCTACTTGACCTCCATAGATCATCCATCTCCATCACTTCCAAGGCTTCGCAAACCTATGCTCTGGTCGAACCACTGAATATATCTCCAACTACTTCCTTGCCTTCCAGACACCGAAGGATGTATAATCGCTTCTTCAGCCTTTCTTCGATATTACCCCTTAGGAAACCTCTCTTCAACAGCCCTACACTGCCCATCTTCCTAGAGAATCCTGATGCTCTCTACTGAGATACCTTCCTCGACTGCTGCATCGTCGAGCCTCTCTCAACCCTGCATCTCCAGGAAAGCACTACTGCAGCACTCCAGTGCTCCCTATCTATTACATAATCATCATACACCCCAATCTTTCCATCAAGACTGATTAATAAATCATGCACCAAATTCTTCCACCTCGAGAAAATTCCTTTCCATTAATCATCTCAACCTCTATCTTCAACTCGCTGCTCCCGATTGGCCATACCACAGCAATAACAAGGTAGATTTAAGACATACCATGGAATCCTTATGCTGATTTCTGATTTCATCTTATCCAATTTTTTCTTCCCTTTCATACACCATTAGGCTCTGAAACTTGGCTCTGATACCATATTATCATCCACAACGTTCCAGGCATCACCTAGCTCTAATACCAAATTATAGACCCATGATATCGCTCGAATGCCAATCATCCTTAACATCACAAGCATCCCGATACCATGTTGCGGAAGCTCCTGATCTTTAGCACAGACCTGAAGGAACCTGTGAAGTTCTTTATGGGCAGCACACCACCGATCCTCCACTTGAATCTATGATGGGGTGCCTTCCTCCTTGGGCTTAAGGGAGATGCCCCCTTCTCTAGGGCTTCTTTAAGAACCCTAGGGCGGCAACTCTAGAGAGAAGAGAAGAAGAGAGTTGAGGAAAAAAAGGTCTGTATTGATTCCAACCTTTAAAATCCTAATACAACCTATATATTTACACATAGCCATTAGGCCCGACCAAAAAACTCTCCGACTAACCCAATACATGAAAGCACTTACCGAGCCCATGTACATCCATGTCTTCCATGCTCTCGTCCTCTAGATCTAGATCCGATCCCTACATGAATTAGCCCCCTTAAGGCCTCTCAAACTAGGCCTTAAGACCCTTAGGATCATCCCAGACCCTAGCCCAAAACAAACCCTCGTATAACTCTACCCGCGCACCGAGCTGGCTCAGTCTCAGCACTGAGCCAACTAAGTTCCAATAGGTCGGCTCAGTCTGAAACTGAGCCGACCCAGTCCTGTGCCATGCCAATAGTTCTGAATGTGCAGCTCTCTATTTTGCCTGTGCACCAAGACTTAGCCGACCCAGTTTTGGACTGAGCCGACTAACCTGCATAAAATCTTCTTTCTATAGTCTTGATTTTTCGGCTTTAGTTTCTTGTTTCATCTTATGTCGCAGATCTCCGAAGTACCAACCAAATCCCTGAAATCTCTGGAGCCAACCCCTTGACTCCTCCCGTGGCCTCCCAAGGCTTGGGAGCACCATAAATCCTCATAGAACTAAGACCGGTTCTTTCTTACACTTGGCTTATCCAATAAATCAATTGAACTTGATCCAATCAAGCCCAAACCAAATCTAATTAAATCATATTTAATTAGACTTAATCTCAGCTCTTTGGTTTAATCAAATTAAGCCAATTAGTAATTAAATTGCTAATTGATTCTTCTATAATATTTGCACTAGGTTAAACATCAATCATATTGATTGTTTAATCCTAGAATGATTCTTAATCATTGATCAACTATCCTATTGGATCATGAACTATAATGTGTGTGACCCCATAGGTCCAAACCTAAGCAGATAGCATAGAAATAAATTTCTGTACCAATCGAAATAACCATCTAGCAATGGTATCTGATGGTCGGATAGGTTGAATGTGTAGAATAATATCCTTAGAACCCATGTGGATATAGTTTTAATATAATTCATCCCCTTGACCAAAATGCTCATAGGACACTTAGATTTCAATTGTCAACTCTGATCAGACTATCCATATTGTATTTCAAAATACCAAATTCATCTCATGGATGATCCTGGCTAAAGTTTTACTATATTGAAATACAGTGATACATTCTTCTCCAACTCTTGGAGTGATCAATCCCATCTTGATCACATACTGACTTTGCAAGTACTTGACTGTGCCTAGAAGTCTTTAGAAATTCAGTTAGTTCGATACCAAAGCATAGTGAGTTGCTTGCAAGCCACTAAGGTAATCTCAGGTTTAAGAGACACTTATACCTATATCCCATCAGAGATATTTTCGATAGTAGAATGCTTTAGAGTTGGTCACATTCAGTGATGATGTATCCATACATTTCACCTATATGCCATACTAGTGTCTCCACACTCTTTGATTAATAGGACAACCAACCTATATGGCATATAGTGATCTATGCTCAATAGATGCTATCATCCTTATTAACAGTCTATCATTTGGTCATGAATAGTTTTAAGCACTAATCGATAAATTCTCTCTTTATCGAACCTAAATTATCCTAAGAACTTCATCATAATAATGAAGTTCGTTAGAAGATGAAAACTTATAATGAAAGAATACCAAAAATATATTTTATTAATTAATAAATTAAATATAATTATAATATAGCCCAACCATTAATAGACTGATGATTGACTTTAAAATATATTTTTTAATAACTTTCACTTATCCTAAAGCCACTCGGCATAGTATCTAATATCTATCTTTGACTTATGGTTGTCGAACTCCTTTATCATCAGGGTTTTAGTGATGGAGTCGGCTAGGTTCTTCTTTTCACCGATCTTCTGAAGATCGATGTCACCTTGATCCATGATCTCCTGGATCAGGTCAAAGCGGCATAGAATATGCTTCATCCATTGGTGTGCCTTCGGTTTCTTTGCTTGAGCTATAGCACCAGTGTTGTCATGGTAGAGCAAGATCCGACCATCTAAGGTGGGTACTACTCCGAGCTCGATGATAAATTTTCTCAGCCACACAGCTTTCTTTGCGGCATCTGATGCTGCGATGTACTCTGCTTTGCAAACAGAGTCTACCATAGTATGTAGCTTGGAACTCTTCTAGCAGATGGCTCCACCATTCAGAGTAAAGATATATCTCGACATGCTTCTGTTATCATTATGGTCAGATTGAAAGCTGGAGTCTGTAAATCCTATAAATTTTAGATCTGACTCGCCATAAATCAACAATTAATCCTTAGTATTTCTTAAATACTTAAGAATGGCTTTAACCATTTTTCAGTGATTTTCTCTAGGATCAGACTGGTATCTACTCACTACTCCTAGTGAGTATGCCATGTCTAGTCTTGTACATATCATAGCGTACATGATAGATCCCACTATCGAAGCATAAGAGACTCAACTCATATGCTCTCTCTCTTCAGGAGTTGTTGGATAATCTTTCTTAGAGAGAGAAATTTCATGGCCTATCAGAAGATAGCCCTTTTTGAAATTCTTCATGCTGAACCTCTTCAGCACATACAGTATCTATGTACGTGGACTGAAATAATCCAAGTATTCTTTTAGATCTATTCCTATAGACCTTCATCTCTAGGATGTCGGATGCTTCACCCAAGTTCTTCATGGAGAGCTGAGATAACAACCAAACTTTTATTTCTTGTAGTGCGGAAATGCCATTTCTGATTAAAAAATATCATTTACGTACAAGACAAGGAATACCACTGCTAGACCATTTGTCCATTTGTAAATGTAGGGGTCTTCTCCATTCTTAACGAAGCCATATATTTTGCTCACCTTATCAAAATATATGTTCCAACTCTGAGATGCCTGCTTTAATCCATAAATGGATCTCTGAAGCTTACACATCTTGGACTCATCTATGGATGTGAACCCCTCAGGTTGTATCATATACACCTATTCGCTCAGCTATTCATTCAGAAAAGCTATCTTCATATCCATCTGTCAGATCTCATAATCCAGATGGGCAGCTATCGCAACCATTATCCAAATGGATTTAAGCATTACTATTGAAGAGAATGTCTTGTCATAGTCAATACCATAATGTTGAAGATACCCCTTGGCAATCAGACAGACTTTATAGGTCTCCATCTTTTCATCTGCGTCCCTCTTTCTTTTGAAGACTCACTTACTCACTTTATTGTGAAAGACCAGATCAGCCTGTTCTGCCATAAGTACCTCTATATTCTGCTGAGTAGGATTCGACAATGGGCCTGAGTCAGTGATTTGAAAACTTCCTTTCCTCAATCTCAATCTTGATTCATGCAAAAATTAAGAAATTATGATACCAGTGAAATTGGAGAGACCCGAATCCCTATGGGCACGGGCATCACCTAATCTAATTTATTAGTTTAGATAGCGTATGAATAGGCCTGACAAAACCCAATGGGTTTAACTCCTTTAGGTGGGTCAACAAATATCCACACATCGTTGACCTTCATGGACTCCATCTTGGATTTCATGATCTTAAGCCATTTCTTAGAATCAAGTCTCTGCATTGCATCCATATAGGTGATCAGATCCTCATCATTCTCATTGAGTTCGATGGGATCACTATTTCAGACCAAAAAATCATAGTATTTATCCGATTGATGTGGTACTCTATCGGATCGTCTTAATGATGCAGGTACATTGGGCTCTGAATCTGATCTAATCAAATTCAACTCAGGTTCAGCTATAGGTGTCGGTCTTTTTACCTATTGAACTTCATCAAGTTCAACATTAGAGGCAACACTTTCTTCACCAAGAAACTTCTTTTCTAAAAAGATTGTCTTAAGGCTAACGAACACCTTTTGTTCATCAGCATGATAGAAATAGTAACCTTTACTTTCTTTGGAATATCCTATAAACACATACTTATCAGACTGGGATTCAAGCTTATATGTATGCAAATGTTTGACATAGACCGAAAAACCCCAAACCCATAGGTAAGAGAGTAGGCCTATGTCCAGTCCATATCTCATATGGAGTCTTTGTGATAAATTTACTTGGTACATTGTTCAATATATAACATGCAGTCTCAAGAGCATAATCCCAAAATGAAATAGGCAGACTAGCAAATCCCATCATGGATCGAACCATATCTAACAAGATTCGATTTCTCCTTTTCAATACACCATTATGCTATGGTATCCTAGGAGGAGTCCACTGTGAGAGAATCCCATTCTCTCCTAGATATATCAAGAACTCATTGGATAGATATTCACCTTCTCGATCTGATCAAAAAGTTTTAATACTCTTTCTAAATTTATTTTTTTATTTTACTTCAAAATCTTTTGAATATTTTAAATGAATCCGACTTATGTTTCATCAGATAGACATATCTATACCTGAATAGATCATCTATGAAAGTGATGAAGTAGAAATATCCATCTTTAGCACTTGTACTCATAGATCCACATGCATCAGTATATACTAAACCTAAGAGCTCAGTGGCTCTTTCATCTTTTTTAGTAAAAGGTGATTCGGTCATTTTTCCAAGAAGATAGGACTCACAGGTTGGAAGTGATTCATAATCACTGACTTCGAGGATTTTCTCTTAGATCAACCTATTTATCCTATTCTTGTTAGTGTGACCTAGCCTAAAGTGCCATAGGTAGATATCAGAGACATTATCTAATCTAGGATATTTTCTATAAGTATACATTACACATACAGGTTGTGATAAAATATAAATACTATTTCTTTGTGGTCCTTATTGTTTCCAATGGCTACTCTGATACCAATTATTATAACATCACCATGGCATCACCTAGCTCTGATACTACGTGTTGCAAAAATTCCTGATCTTTAGTATGGACCTGAGGAGAATTTTAACATTCTCTATGGTAGCAAACCACCGATCCACCTAATCTGGATCTATAATGGGGCGCCTCCCTCCTTGGGCTTGAGGGAAGCATTCCCCTTTGGACGGCAACTCTAGAGAGAAGAGATAAGAGAGATTGAGAAAGAAAAGATCTGTATTCCAATCCATGTTCTAAAATCCTAATACAACCTATGTATTTATACATAGCTATTAGGTTTGACCAAAAACTCCACTAGCTAACCCAATAATGAAAGTACTCACCAAGCCCATGTACAGTCATGTCTCTCATGCTCTCATCCTTTGAATCTAAACCCGATCCATACATGTGTGAGTCACCTTAAGACCTTATTGGACTGGTCTTAAGACCCCAAATAGAAAACTCCATCTAGTTCTATTCGCCACCATTGAGCTGGCTCTATCAGTAGCCAAGCTAGCTTGACTGTCTCTCGTCCAAACCTTACCTTCTATTTGCTTGAGATAGTCGGCTCGATTGTATCCCAAGTTGGCTCGATCTCTGCCTGAGTCGACTTGATTGCATTTCCGAGCTAGCCTGCCTATGTGTCAGCCCCTTATCTTAATTGATTCTTCTCATGGCTTTGGTCCTTTGCTCCATCTAATATCCCAGATCTTTGGAGCACCTACCAAGCCCCTTAAGATCCTCACACCTGAACCTCGAGCCCGTGCAGAGCTACACGCCACCTTCATCCTAGGATAACTTCTGTCCTAGCCGTAGGACTCACACCTATCCTAGACTTCCGAAGTCAACACTCTGACTCCTCATGTGGCCCTCCAAGGCTTGGGAGCACCATACGAAATCTTACAATCTCCTCCTTGGTTTGCCCAAGCCTTGGCACATCTTGCAATATTCTCTTGCATTATCTCACTATCGCTGCACATCCTGATAGTCTCTTATACAAATATTATCTTTGCCAATCTTCTTCAGCTGTTGTGCATCCTTGAGGTCTTTGGAATGACCACCTCCACCGTTGAAGATCTTAGCTTGCTTCTTTGCACCATCCTAAAATTGTAGGAACCCTTCTGCTTGGCAACTATATCAATTATCCTAAACTTTTTTTGAGATTCTGCAGCATTCCTATACAGGCACTCACTGCATGTTCTAACACAGTCTCCTTAGAACTTTGCAGTCTTTTCTGCATGTGCCGCTCTATCTAAAATTGTGCATCTCCAGCGTTGGTGCTAGGATATTAGTCCTCCTGCACTTCTCCACTCTGAACTCATGTCACATCTCTATCGATGAAGCCATCTCTGCCCGATGCTCCATCTGAAATCGAAGTCCACTTAATGCTACAGAAGCTGACTCTGTAATCAAGTCCCCCGAGGCCAACCATCTAATGCCGCACTATTGAGCTTGCCACTGTACCTCGAACACCATCGCTGTCCCTTCGAATCCTTCACACTCTGTGGATCCTTTCGAAGCCATCTCAAATACCTCCGCAAATTACGGGCACCTCCAAAACCTAAGAGCTCATCCAACTCTTTAAAATCAATGACTGAACCCTAAAAAATTTCATCCTAGCCTTCTCATCTTCTGCTCCTGCACCAGCCATCGCTTTAGTTATGCTCGGAGAAATTGCAGCTCAAATCCTATCTTGGGCTTAGACCCATCTATCCCATCCCAAGACTCCTAAGACTCCCTAGCTTTTTTTGAAACCTACTCTCGATCTTCCTAAGATGCCTCCTAACACTTTCTGCTGAAATACCTCCCTTGACTGCTATACCGCCGAGCCTCTCTTAGCCCCTGTGCCTCCAGGGTAGTACTGTTGCAGCACTCCAACACTCCCTGCCTCATCTCTGTGCTGTCTCCTCATAGGTATCTGAGTTCTCTCTTGCTGCACATAACCCATCCTCCATCTAAATCGTGACTCTTCCTGGTGCTCCTGTAGAAGAAACCTAATCCAAGATCAGCCATCCAATACTAACCTGCTGGACCTCCATGGAACATCCATCTCCATCACCTCCAAGGCTTTATAAATCCATGCTCTGATTGAACCACTGAATGCATCCTCGACTACTTCTCCCACCTTCCTAAAATTGAAGGATGTATAGTCACTTCAATTTTTCTTTGACCATTATCCCTTGGAAAATCTCTCTTCATCTGCCAAACAGCCCCACACTGCCCATTTTTCTAGAGAATTCAATCACCCATCATACACCCCCAATCTCTCCAACCAAGATCGATCAAAAAATCATGCATCCAAATCTTTCACTCCAAAAAAATTCCTTTTTGTTAATCCTCTCAGCCTCTACCTTCAATCTGCTACTCTCGATTGGTCAAACCACAATAATAACAAAGATAGATTTGAGACATACCATGAAATACTTGTGTAGATTTTTGATTTCATCTTATATGACTTCTCCTTTGCTTTCATGCACCATCAGGTTCTGAACCTGACTCTGATATCAATTATTGTTCTCGATGGCTGCTCTGATATCAATTATTATAACATCACTATGGCATCACTTAGCTCTGATACCACATGTTGCGGAAACCCCTGATCTTTAGCATGGACCTGAGGAGAACCTTGACATTCTCTAAGATAGTAGACTACTGATCCACCTAATTTAGATCTGTGATGGGGTGCCTCCCTTCTTAGGCTTGAGAGAGGTGCCCCCCTTTGGGCGGAAACTCTAGAGAGAAGATAGAAGAGAGATTGAGGGAGAAAAGATCTATATTTCAATCCATATTTTAAAATTCTAATATAACCTATGTATTTATACATAGCTATTAGGCCCGATCAAAACTCTTCTGGCTAATCCGATACATGAAAGTACTCATCGAGCCCATGTACACCCATGTCTTCCATGCTCTCATCTCCTGGATCTAAATCCGACCCATACATGTGTTAGTCACCTTAAGACTTTATTAGACCAGGCTTTAAGACCCCAAATAGAAAATCCCATCCAGTTCTATTTGTCACCATTGAGCCGGTTCGACTACACTTGGTGCAACTGCATATCCGAGGCAACTCTCCTATGTGTCAGTCCCTTATCTTGGCTAATTCTTCTTTTGACTTTGGTCCTTTGCTCCACCTTATATCTTAGGTCTCCGGAGCATCTACCAAGTCTCACAAGATCCACATATCTGAACCTCAAGCTCGTGCAGGACTACACGCTGTCTTCATCCTAGGATAACTCCTATTCTAGCCCTAGGACTCACACCTATCCTAGACTTCTGGAGCCAACATCCTAGCTCCTCCTATGGTCCCCCAAGATTTGGGAGTACCACACCAAATCCTACAATCCTTATATTATTGTAACATCATTCATAATGATATCACAATAATCTTTCTTTATAGATAAATGATAACCATCTTTGACCAAAAGGCTAATAGAGATTATATTCATCAGAAAAGAAGGATAATAATGATATTCATTTAAAGAAACGATATTAGTATTGAAAATAAGTTGAACTATTCTCATAGTTAGAGCTAGAATAGATCTTCCATCTCCAACATTTAGGAATCACTTATTATTTTTAAATTTTCTACTTATTTAAAGTTCTTGCAACGTATTGCAAATATGGACTAGACTTCCAGCATCCAATACCCAAGTAGAAATATCATAAATAGAGAAATTATAAGGTGTTATCATATAACAGCCTTGATCAACAACTACTTGCTCATCTCTCTTATTCAGCCTGTTGGGGTCATGGGAATCAAGATACTGAGGATAGTTCCTCATCCAATGCCCTTGCTTTTTATAGCACTCTGCCTGATCTAGGTTATTCTTGGATCTTATATTTAATCTGGGCATAGAGGCTTGAGCATGAATCATTTTGTACTGCTGAACAATATTCAACTTTCGATACTCATTATCGAAGTTAGGTCCCATAAGTTTATCACCATTTAATAGTGAATGGAACAACTGTGATTTGGATTTAACTGCATAAAGGAGAACCAAAAGTCTAATTAGTAATTGATTTATTAATTCTTAAGATTTGGACTTTAATCATAAGGTTCTTCCACTATTTTATTTGAATTGATAGCCTCTACCTCCAATTTGAGAAATTACCTTAATTTCTTAGTGGGTACTAAAATTTACATAGACTGCACACAAGTCCAACTATAGTTGGTCAACCCATATACATCTAAGGATAGGTTCATAACTAATTATTTTTCTAAATAATTTTTAGTAATTTAATTTTGCCCCAAGTATCTTTTCAGTAGACTAGGGCTTCTACTGAAAGTTTCAGTTAGGTTCAACCATTAACATGATCATACTTGGTCCATCTAACTAATAAATGATTAAGTCTAACTATGGTTGGTCAACCTAACCATCATTTAGAGAGATGCGGCTAAGAAATCATATTATGAATGATAATTCCATTAGCGGATAAGCACCAGGTCTATGGGCTTGTAATGATTATCCAACTAATGGATCCATTATCATCCATTTAATGGAAGGCTATGATCTAGTTATCACCATAACTATTTTATTTTAAAGATCTAATAATTTTAGAGAATTTAATTTGATAAAGAGAGAAGGTAAGATGAACTAGCTTATCATGATCATCCCACTGGCTTCACCAAGTTAGCTTAAGGGAGACCATTACAAGATTGGTCTAGGAGTACCTAAATTAGTCACACTGATTTACCTAGCTGACATGGGTCAGCTTGAATAGTCAAGTGATCCGATCAAAACATAATTTCACCAAGAGGCCAAGTAAATTTGATCAATGAAAGGGTTTGCCAAAGCTTGCCTTAGACACCATAAAAAATGGTCAGATAAGTGGGCTGCCAATTAAAGACCACTTATCTAGTTTACCTTAGATACCAACTAGTTTAATTAGTCTTAATTAGATCAACCTAACAGTTCATGCTAGATAGCATGGCTAAGAATCAAGTCCATCTTGGGTCTCGTTAAAGACATGGACTTAACCAACTACAATTATTATAATTGATCTAGAAAATTCTTGACCTAATCTAAGATAATAATTAATTAAATTTAGTCAATTCTCTAATTAAGTCCATTCTTTAATCTAATCCTAGGTCAAACCCAATTAATGGAGCTAAGCCTCACTAACCCATTAACCCAATGTGTTATGATTTATATCTTAGGATCTTCAATTTACAATCCTAGATTCTAATCAAACAACTTCTAAATTCTTAATTAAGTTTTGGATTGAATGTTGGGATTTGACTTTTCAAAAATAATTTTTATATTTATAAAATATTTTTATAATATGATTTTATCAACTAAATTACATGTTTGATCAATAATCAAAATACAAATAGGATAAGCATGAAACTACTTTAGATCTAATCTAAATAGGTTCATATAAGTGAAACTATTTCAATTTCAATCATTCATAAATTATCTTAGATCAAATCTAACACATTTATGATGATTAAAATTAAATTAAAATATTTTTAATCAGATCATAAAATTTTTTAGATCTAATCTAAAATTTTATGATTAATATTTTAAATCAGTACGTACTAAGTCAGCCTCTCTATTATAAGGGATAAACCTTATAGCAGAACAATCTTATAATTAGTCATGTAATTTAAAAATTTTATTTTTAAATCTAAAATATTTTTAAATATAATAAATTATAAATAAAATTAAATTATATTTAATAAATTTAAGATAAAAAATAGATTTAGATGAACTAGGACAACCTCTACACTATAAGGGATAAACCTTATAGTAGGACAACCTTATATCAGTTTGTATGATCATAATTTTTAATTTTAAATTTAATAATCAAACTATAAATTAGATATAATCTAAAAAATAATCTAAATATATAAAAATAATTATGTAATAATGAATCTAGGCTCTGATACCAATTGAAGGAACCAGATCTAGGATTTCAAGGCTAGATCTTGAAACTTTTTCAGATCTGGACAGTGGAAGATAGAAATTAATCAAAATTAATTCATAAAAATTAAAAAATTTTTAGATCTAAGATCATATTATATGATTATAGTATGAGATTAAATCATAAATTAAAAATATAAGAAAAAAAAGTGTTGATCGCATCAACATAAATCTACGCTAGATCTATTGTAGGTATATAACAAAGGATCAAATCCATATTTCCTATGCAAGTTAGATGTTCTAACTTGCTAATCCAAGCTTGAGGATGAAGCTCCAAGCCACACACATATCCGACCTCTAAGAGATGTCCATACGAGCCCACAAACCTCGATCAGAAGTCTGATGCAGAAAATCAGCACAGTATGCTAGTACTGTGCTGATCCATCTTCATACTGTGCTGATCCATCTTTGACAATCGATGCAGAGCTTTCTTTTTCAAGACTTGGATACTTCAAAAAATTAGAAGAAAAGAAAGTGACTTTCAGTCTGAAATAATACTCGATATTCTTTATGGAGGAGGAGAAGGGAAGAACAAAAGACCTTAGAAGAAGACCCTCTTCTTCTACTCTGTTCCCTCACCTAGACACCTAGATTGGTGTCTATGAAATCCCCATGCCCAAGAAGTCTCTCATCCTGATTTTCACACGGCCAAAAGCCCTCTCAATGATCTAGAATCTTACTAAAAATTAGATCAAAATAAATCTCTTATATAGAGATATGGAAGAGTCTTATATATCTAGGTCAAATACCTAGACAAGGCAAGTCCTAAATAGACAAGTTGTTGGGGCACTCAACACTTGGGTGCCCCCTCCTTTGTTTTAGCTATCGACCACCAGGGTAGGTGCATAAAAACTTCTCCTTTTTATCATGGAAATCAAAAGAGAATCAGGATGGGGGGCGACATAAAGGAAGGAGTCCAAGTTTGTTGGGATTCTATCATATAGAGTCCAAACAAAAAATAACTTTCCATATAAAGACTTGGTCCATAACTTATTCCAAATAAGAAAGAGAGAGGGAGAGAGGGCATGCAAGAATATCAGGGAGAGGAAAATTCCATGCCAAGAATAAAGAGAGAATGGGCATGGTGGGGGAGGAGGTATAGGTGGCGGAAGGATGGAATCCTAGTCCTACTAGGATACCATATATAGCTTGGTCAAAAATAGTTTCTCAAATCAAATCAAATCAGAAGTAAGTCAACCCAATTAAATTAGACCCTAACCTAATTAAAAACTTAATTAAATTAGATTAAATTTAATTTAATTTTAATTTAATTTTTTAATTAAATTAAAAAATTGGGTTGACCCAAGTCCTAGTTGAACTAAGACAAGTTCTTCCTTGCACTTAGCTTATCCAATAAATCAATTAGACTTGATCCAATCAAATCCAAACTAAATCTAATTAAATTATATTTAATTAGACTTAATCTCTGCTCTTTGGCTTAGTCAAATTAAACCATTTAGCAATTGAATTGCTAATTGATCCTCCTATAATATTTGCACTAGGTTAAACATCAATCGTATTGATCGTTTAATTCTAGAATGATTCATTGATCAACCATCTGATCGGATCATAAACTCTAATGTATGTACCCTCATAGGTTCGAACTTGAGTCGGTAGCATAGGAATAAATTTTGGTACCAATTGAAGTAACCATCTAGCAATGGTATCCGATGGTCGGATAGGTTGAATGTGTAGAACCACATCTTTAGAATCCATGTGAATATAGTTTTCATATAATTCATCCTCTTGACCAAAATGCTTATAGGACACCTCAGAGTTCAATTGTCAACTTTGATCAGGCTATCCTTATTGTATTTCAAAATACCAAATCTATATCATGGATTACCTTGGCCTAGGTTTTGTTATATTGAAATACAGTGATACATTCTTCTCCAACTCTTGGAGTGGTCAATCCCATCTTAATCACACACCGACTTCATAAGTACTTGACTATACCCAAAAGCCTTTCGTTATTGAATTAAAAATTTAGTTAGTTCGGTACCAAAGCTGAAGAAAAATCCTGATTTTTCAGACCAGGTTCGTTCAGATCTGATTGGATCAAGAGATATATTTCAAAATTTTTTTTCTTTGATCCAAATCAGATCTGAAATATTTTAGATCTGATTTTTATTATTCTAATAATTAAAATAAAATATAGATAAATTAAATCAGATTTAATTTATCTTAATGTAGGATAATCCCATTACCCATTGATGATCCTGTAAGCAGTGGAAGGTTCTGGATCTAGCCACGCAAGTGCCTGGCCTCTACTGATATCCACTCGGGCTGAATTTGGAGATCCTCTTCTTCTCTATGATATCTCCAAAAATTAGATCTAAATCTGATTTGGAGGATCTTCAAAATAGCTTTTGAAGATCAGCAGTTATCCTTTGCAGCAGCGCAGCCTTCTAGCTTTCTGTCGCCTTTCTCTCGCCTAGATTGCACCAACATAGATCCCAAACTTCTTTGGGTGTGGAGAGGAGAGGGAGAAGATGAACTTGGCATGAAGGAGGAAGAGAGAGGCAGCCTTGGGGCATAGAGAATTGTTCTTCTTTTTGAGTTGGGCGCAGGGTCTTATTTATAGACAATGCGTGATCCAACTCCTCTTCATCCCAACCAATCACAACCCTTTGTGAAATCAGATCTAAATCTGATTATGGGAATAGAGTCCCTTGGATTCATCCTTAGATGGTGCCTAAGATCAGTCAAAGTTGGTTCTTAGGCAGAGTCTAATCAGAATCCAATAAGGAGATGGAGTCCCTGTCCAACAGGGACTCCTGAGCACCTCAAGCTTGGGCACACACCACCCTTGGTGTGCGCCCTCCTTCTTGCTAGTTTCTGATAGGAGGACAAGCCCCACCAGCTCTCCAATAGGTACGTGATACGTGGATAGAAGTCAAAGTATCAATGGTCAATATTTGACCAGTCAAAGGTCAACTTTTGACCAAAGTCAAAGGATGAGAAATGACAGGTGACCAAAAATGATAAGTATTGTCTTACAAAATAAGATAACCCTTTTCTGACCTGGACAGGCTCCAGTTAGACCAAGTGAAGGCCTCTGATCAAGCACAAACTCCTTTGGCTCAGTCAGGATAATTATTTATGATAGTAAAAGAAGAACGTTAGGTTCAATCGAGTGCTAGCACGATTTTCTTGAACCTAATTGAATCTCATTCAGATCAATTGAACTGGATCAGTTCAATTGATGATCACTAAATTCAAACCCTTGTTTGTGTGATCCATTAGGTTCAGTTCTGTATGGTAATGGGATATGTCATGATCTCTATCATCGACATCATCGAAACTCCTTTCGATGGATCAGAACTCTTTTGATTCGAACAGCTAGAATGATCGATCATCTAAATCATTCTAATTGCTCCCAAAATCCACCAGTGACACCTAGCAGTATATGGTGGCAACCCATCAGAGCTGAATGCGAACCTCTTGGTGCAGCTATCTGTGTGATTAAGTTCTTCTATCTTGAGCCCCAATCAGATTAGGATTAAGGTGAATTCGTCAAACCCTAGTTTCTATCATATGGTGTAATCATTCGATTCAAATCCGATGTGAAAAGCTAAATAGAAACTCTTACTATTATTTCACTCTGCCATGGCCATGGGCTTCTAAACTTGATTCTCATGATCATCATAGGGCTGCTCTTCTACCACTAAGGTAGATAGATTCCATCTTGAGGCAATCCAGTTCCTACAATGAACATGCTATAGCCAACATACACCTTAGGATTTCGAATGGCTAAGAGACCGAGTTATGGTATAGTCAAACTATAACATCCTTAAGATGAACTACTGATGTACCTCAGGTCAAAGAACCAGACACACCACTGTAGCATCGAGTCAGTCATTGACGAGAAGGTAGACTTCCTAATGACTACTCAAGATGATCACGCTCAGTGCCCTCGTTCTCTAACGAGTATCTGTACTCTCGCTTTAATGTCTCCACACCATAAACTCAAGACTCATCTCTAAATTGAAGCGATTGTACACCAACCTTCCGGATCAATCACCATACTCGTGATGATCCTATGGTGGGAAGCATTTTATGAGTTAATAATGATTATTCATATCTTAAATTTTCAACTCTTGAAAATATGAATTATCATTACTATTAACTCAAAGGATGTATCGCAGACACTAAATATACATATGTGATAGAAAATAACCCATTTTATTGATTATAGTCAAAATTACAATTTTGCCCCTAAAAGTATATTACAAGTGTCAGCCAATTTTGACTTCTAGGGCACATAAATCTAACAATCTTCCTCTTATCCTAAAATCAATTGGCTATAAGTCTAAGTCCCATCTTCTCAAGGTGAGCTTCGATTTTTTGTTGTCCCAACGGTTTTGTAAGTGGGTCTGCCGCATTGTCTGCAGAATTGACTCTCTTGACCTTGACATAATCCTTCTCGAGGTAATCGTAGATGAGGTGGTATCGCCGCTCAATATACTTGAATTTTTGATGAGACCTCGGCTCCTTAGTAAGGGCTATGACGCCATTGTTGTCATAGTACAGAGGAATGGCATCTGATGGCATTACTTCGATTTCTACAGCTAACTTCTTGTATCAGAATGCTTCCTTCACAGCCTCTGATGCAGCGATATATTCTGCTTCCATGGTGGAATCTGCTATCATGATTTGCTTGAAACTCTTTCAGCTGACAGCACCACCATTGCACACAAACAGACTCTCAGATGTCGACTTTCGATCATCTACATCGGACATGAAATCTGAGTCTGTATATCCCTAGACTTGGAGTTCTCCATTATCAAAGACCAACATCATATCCTTAGTTCTTCTTAAGTACTTAAGGATACATTTCACAGAAGTCCAGTGTTCTTCATCTGGATTTTGACTGATATCTGCTTGTGACACTCACAGCATGGGCTATATCAGGTCATGTACATAGCATGGCATACATGAGGCTCCCTATTGCAGAAGCATAAGGAATCTTGCTCATGCATTCTATTTCCTTAGGTGTGCTAGGGTACATCTTCTTGGAAAGATGAATACCATGTCTGAAGGATATTAATCCCCTCTTAGAGTTTTCCATACTAAACCTCTTTAGTACTTCCTCTATGTACATCTTCTGTGAAAGTCCTAGCATCCTATTCGGTCTATCCCTATAGACCTTAATTCCTAGAATAAAGGATGCTTCACCTAGGTCTTTCATGGAGAATTCCTTAGACAACCATATTTTGACTGTCGTCAACATGAGAATATTATTCTCAATAAGGAGGATGTCATCTACGTACAATACGAGGAAGACAACAGTGCTTCCACTAACCTTTTTGAAGATACACAGTTCCTCTTTATTTTTGATAAAATTAAATATTTTGATCACATCATTGAAATGAGTGTTCTAGCTCCGAGATGCTTGCTTAAGTCCATATATGGACCTTTGCAGTTTGCAATCCTTGTGATCAGTATCATTGGATGTGAAACCTAGCGGCTGTTTCATATAGATATCTTCCTCAAGATATCCATTTAAGAATACCATTTTCACATCCATTTGCCATATTTCATAATCGAAATAGGCTATAACGGCAAGCAATGTATGAATAAATTTTAGCATAGCCACTGGGAAAAATGTATCTTGATAGTCAATGCCTTCGCGTTGACTATAACCTTTTGCTACTAGTCTAGCCTTGAATATCTCCACATTTTCATTTGCACCAATCTTTCTCTTGAAGATCCATTTACACCCAATAAGTACTATACCTTCTGGTGGATCTACGAAGGTCCAGACTTGGTTTGAGTGCATCGAGTTAATTTCTGACTGCATTGCCTCTAGCCATTTCTCGGAGTCGATATCTAATATTGCCTCGTTGTAGGTTTTGGGATCATCATCATGAGCACCATTACCTCGTTGTAGGTTTAGTGATTTTGCCTTGAAGACAAGATTCACAAGTTGGATATGACTCGGAAGTCAACGGACTCAATAGCTCATTTTTCTTCAATTTGTTGATCCTATCTTCTGCTGTATGACCTAATCTCAGGTGCCATAGATATCTGTCATTTGGACTATCCCTAGGTCATTTGGCATTCATTTTTTGCTCGATAGTTAGAACAGATATATCAATATGTAGCTGATAAAGACCGTTAATAAGAAAATCATTTACAATTTTATTTTTTTCATAAAGAATGTTACAATGGTCCTTAAAGAAGATAATCACATAGCCTTCTAGTGCTAACCATGAAACAGAAATCAAATTCCTGCTAGCTGCAGGCACATAATATCAGTCTTTCAAAACTAGGTCTAAACCAGATGGTAATCGAAGAAGATATGTTCGCACCATCACTGCAGCAACTCTTGCTCTATTTCCAATGCATAGGATCATGTCTCCATCTCTCAGCCTCCTGCTATCCTCAAGATCTTGTATGAAAGTGCACAGATGAGCACTAGAACCAGAGTCAAGCACCCAACTGGATGCAGAAGAAACCGTAAGGTTAGACTCAATAACGAGCATACCTCCAGGAGGACTTCCTTCTTGTTCTTCAGGGTGGCCAGGTAAGTAGGACAGTTCCGCTTTCAGTGACTATTGCTGTTGCAATAAAAATACTTTCCTTTGATAGTGGCCTTCTTTTTTGGCTCTGCCTTCTTCTTCTTTTCTCCTTCCATCTTTTGCTTTTTCGTAGACTTTTTTTTCTTTTCAGAAGACTTTCTTTTGGAAGAAGTCCGTTCCATAGCAAGAACTGAACCTTTAGAACCTTTCATAGAAAGCTCAGCGGTGACCAGCATATTTATTAATTCGCCTAAAAAATTTTGAAGTTTATGCATGTGGTAATTCATGATGAATTGCCCATATGCATCAGTCAAGGGTTGCAGAATAACATCGTTCTACAGATCCAAGTCTAACTTCACACCGAGCTTCTCAAGCTCTTCCAAGTTCTTGATCATCTTCAGACAGTGATCTTGGACTGATTGCCCATCACGCATCTTAGCCTTAAAAAGTCATTTCGTGATTTGATACTTGGCTACGCGACTCTGTTTACCTAACATCTCTTATAGGTGAGCCAACATTTGGCGAGCAATCCTGATATCTTCATGTTGGCACTGGAGCTCATCAGACATCAAGCCTAACATGTAATATCTGGCCTTATTATCTTCGTCTATCCATTTTCTCAGAGATGCTCTCTATTCAGTGGATGGATGGACTGGTAAGGTGGGAAGATCCTGGTCCAATACATGGGTTAACTTCTTGGAACCCAAAATGATTTTGTAGTTCCTGGGCCAATCTTTATAATTGGATTCGGTCAGTCAATGTGTGTCTAGGATATGTGCTAATAGATTGGACGCAGACATTTTTCTATAGGGAGTCAAAGATTCTAGTTAGATACTATAATTATGACTTGACCAATTTATTTAGAAATTTTATTTTTAAATAGATTAGCTTCCACTATTTTCTCGGATCCCTACACTTCCTCTGTAGAGATGCAAAAATCTTCACGATTAATGATTTCTAGTAGATGGTGCGGTCTCACCAACTGACTCATCACCTCACCTAACAGTTATTGGTGATGGGTTAGCTAATGAGTGAACAACTCTTGTTCAATGATTCTCTAATCATGGTGCATCCAAACTTGGTCTCTAACTCATGAATCTCACCATATCCAAAATATTGATCCACTCCTTAGTTAAGTCAGATCCATCATTTGCACAGACTGAATTCCTAATTGAGTCTCTCACCGTATCCAAAATATTGAGCCCAACTCATCCTCCAGTCCATAGCATCCAATGCCTAATAGACATGGTTGTGTCTTTTCGGTGCAATTGAGCCACTATATCCAGCCGAGAACAATCAACCCCGGAAAGGGCCCGCACATCTATAATGGTGGAAGACCTTAGACTTAATCTTTTCTTAGGAAGAATTGATTCAGATCTCATTAAACTAGACTTATCATAGTCATAACAATTATAACTAACCTAGTGGCATGGGTTAGCTTGGATTATTGACCACCTCAAATCAGAACTGAGTCAATAAATATGGCCAGGTAAGTAAGACCGGTGGAAGGGATATGCCATTAACTCATACAAGAATGCATTCAGGTCGAGTAGCTCTCAATTAAAAATTAGTCGATCGTATCTGCCAAACTTATCTTAGACACCAAATTGTTGAGTCAGAATCAATTGGGTTAGCCTATAATCCAGACTCTAACCTTTGAGCCTAATTAGGTCTTGCTTGATCGTGACTCGATCTTGATCCAAACTTAATCCTATTAGGCTGGTCAATTTAAGCATTGTTGATCCCATCTAACCAACTCTTGATTCAGTTTGATCAACCGCTTAGACCTAATTGAGCTACCCAAGCTCGAACCCAGTATTATGAATATGTCTTAGATCTGAAATTCTTAATTTTAGATCTAATTAATATTTCATAATCTTAATTCTTAATTAAGTAGGGTTCATAAATAAAATATGCATAATAAATCCTAGGGTTTCAGGATCTAGGGTTTTGCAGAAAGTAAGTTTTGGGTTTCTGAAGGAACATGTAATACTACAAAATAGTTTTAGATCTATATCATATATCTCATATATAAATTAGATCTAATCATGGCATATTTTGTATACATCTCATGTATCGAATCATACATATTTTCAGATCTAAATTATCTCATAATAAACTAAAAAATTAGATTTAAATTGATCTTATCAAAATAAACTCTAATCTAGACAACTATGTAGAACTATTCTACAACTAGTCTAGACATGCATCAATCATATCTCATATGATGTTAAAATTAAATAATTTTTATTTATTATTTTTTAGATATTATTATAATAATTATAATATAAAAAAAATAATAAATAAATAGATCTAAAATATGATTTAATCAAATTAAATTATAAACATGCAAGTCTATTCTATAGAACTATTCTATTTTAGAACTAGTCATGCATATTTTCTAATCTTAGATCCAAATCATTTAATTTTAATTTTTTTAATTTTAGATCTGATCACATCTCATGTGACATTTGAAATCACTTATTTTTTTATTAAAATAAATTTAAAATTAGATCTAAACACTTTAAAACCTTGGCTCTAATACCAGTTGAAGGGAAATCCTGATTTTCCAGACCAGGTTCGTTCAGATCTGATCGGATCAAGAGATATATTTTAAAATTTTTTTTTTAAATTCAAATTAGATCTAGAATATTCTAAATTTAATTTTTATTATTCTAATAATTAAAATAAAATATAGATAAATTAAATCAAATTTAATTTACCTTGATGTAGGGTAATCCTATTACCCGTTGATGATCTTGTAAGCAGTGGAAGGTTTTGGATCTAGCCATGCAAGTGCCTGGCCTCTACCGGTATCCACTCGGGTTGGATCTAGAGATCTTCTTCTTCTCTATCACATCTCCAAGAATTAGGTCTGAATCTGATTTGGAGGATCTTCAAATAGCTTTCGAAGATCAGCGGTTGTCCTTTGCACCAGCGCAGCCTTCTAGCTTTCTGTCGCCTTTCTCTCATCTAGATTGCACCAACTTAGATCCCAAACTTCTTTGGACGTGGAGAGGAGAGGGAGAAGATGAACTTGGCATGGAGGAGGAAGAGAGAGGCAGCCTCGGGATGTTGAGAATTGTTCTTCTTTTTGAGTTGGGCGTAGGGTCTTATTTATAGACCATGCATGATACAACTGCTCTTCATTCCAACCAATCACAATCCTTTGTGAAATCAGATCTAAATCTGATTGGTGGAAATAGAGTCCCTCGGATTCATCCTTAAATGGTGCCTAAGACCAATCAAAATTGGTTCTTAGGAGGAGTCTAACCAGAATCCAATAAGGAGATGGAGTCCCTATCCAATAGGGACTCCTGGGTGCCTCAAGCTTGGGCGCACGCCACCCTTGGCGTGCACCCTCCTCCTGGTAGCGTGCACCCTCCTCCTGGTAGCGTGCACCCTCCTCCTTACCAGTTTCTAGCAGGGGGACAAGCCCCACCAGCTCTTCAATAGGTGCGTGATATGTGGACATAAGTCAAAGTGTCAATGATCAACATTTGACTAGTCAAAGGTCAACTTTTGACCAAAGTCAAAGGACGAGAAATGGTAGGTGACCAAAAATGGCAGGTATTGTCTTACAAAATAAGACAACCCTTTTTTGATCTGGACAGGCTCCAGTTAGACCAAGTGAAGGCCTCTGATCGAGCACAAACTCTTTTGGCTCAGTCAAGACAACTATTTATGATAGTAAAAGAAGAACGTTAGGTTCAATCGAGTGCTAGCACGATTTTTTTGAACCTAATTGAATCTCATTCAGAACAATTGAACTAGATCAGTTCAATTGATGATCACTAGATTCAAACCCTTGTTTGTGTGATCCAGGTAGGTTCAGTTTTGTATGGTAATGGGATATTTCATGATCTCTATCATCGACATCATCGAAACTTCTTTCGATGGATCAGAACTCTTCTGATTCGAATAGCTAGAATGATCAATCATCTAAATCATTCTAATTGCTCCTAAAATCCACCAGTGACACGTAGCAGTATATGGTGGCAACCCATCAGAGCTGAATGCAAACCTCTTGGTGCAGCTACCTGTGTGATTAAGTTCTTCTATCTTGAGCCCTGATCAGATTAGGATTAAGGTGAACTCATCAAACCCTAGTTTCTATCATATGATGTAATCATTCGATTCAAGTCCGATGTAACAATCTAAATAAAAACTCTTTCTATTATTTCACTCTGCCATGGCCATGGGCTTCTGGACTTGATTCTCATGATCATTATAGGGCTACTCCTCTACCACCGAGGTAAATAGACTCCATCTTGATGCAATCCAGTTCCTACAATGAACATGCTATAGCCAACATACACCTCAGGGTTTCGAATGGCTAGGAGACTGAGTTATGGTGTAGTCAAACTATAACACCCTTAAGGTAAACTACCGATGCACCTCAGGTCAAAGAACCAGACACACTACTGCAGCATTGAGTCAGTCATTGACGAGAAGGTAGACTTTCTAATGACTACTCGAGGTGGTCACGCTCAGTGCCTTCATTCTCTAACAAGTACCCATACTCTTGCTCTAGTGTCTCTACACCGTAGACTCAAGACTCATCTACTAAAAAGAAGCAATTGTATACCAACCTTTCGGATCAATCATCATCCTCGTGATGATCCTATGGTTGGGAGCATTTTATGAGTTAATAATGATTATTCATGTCTTAAATTTTCAACTCTTGAAAATATGAATTATCATTACCATTAACTCAAAGGATGTATCACAGACACTAAATACACATATGTGATAGAAAATAATCCATTTTATTGATTATAGTCAAAATTATAATTTTGCCCTTAGAAGTGTATTATAAGTGTCAGTCAATTCTGGCTTCTAGGGCACATATATCTAACAAAAGCATAGTGAGTTGCCTGCAAGTCATTGAGGTGATCTCAGGTCTAAGGGATACTTATACCTATATCCTATGAAAGACATTCTCGATAGTAGAATGCTCTGGAGTTGGTCACGCTTAGTGACGATGTACCTCTATATCTCACATATGTGCCATACTAGTATCTCCACACTCCTTGATTAAGAGGATAACTAACCTATATGGCATACAATGATCTATGCTCGATAGATGCTATTATCCTTATTAACAGCCTATCATTTGGTCATGAATAATTTTAAGGACTAATCGATAAATTCTCTCTTTATCGACCCTAAATAGTCCTAAGAGCTTCATCATAATAATGGAGTCCATTAGAAGATGAAAACTTATGATGAAAAAAATATCAAAAGAAATATTATTAATTAATAAATTAATTATAATTATAATATAGCTCAACCACCAACAAGCTCATGATTGGCTTTGGAACATATTTTTCAATAGGATTCACCCCAAGCCTTGCAAGGAGAGGTGAAGGTTAGCCCAACTGAGGGGCTAGAGATGACCCTAAGGTAGCTGGGGCAGCAAAAATGGAGGGCTCTAGTTGAGTGCTCCTCGCTCTCTTAGATGAGGATTCTTCTTGAAAAGAGGCCATCTTATAGCTCAATCATTAACAGACTGACGATTGGCTTTGGGACATATTTTCCAATAAGATTCATCCCAAGCCTTGCAGGGAGAGATGAAGCCTAGCCCAACTTAGGGGCTAGAGATGATCCTAAGGTAGTTGGGCAGCAAAAATAGAGGGCTCTAGTTGAGTGCTCCTCGCTCTCTTGGACGAGGATACTTCTTGAAAAGAGGCCATCTTCTTCTTCACTACCTACTTCATGGACCACAATGATGGCTTCATGGCTAATAAAAAAGAAGGAACTATCCTGACACGTACTATAATAGAAAAGACAGCAGATTATGGGATGGCAAAAATCTACTTGGCAGATGGTCTATTTATATAGACCTCGAACGGTGCAGGTATAGTCATCAAACTATCAGATCGTGCTACTTAGCCAGCTTTGAAGTAGTGAACCTCGCGGCTCTTTATTGCTTTTTTATCTGCTCAAGTCCATGGAACAATTCACAAAGGATGCCTTGAAACTCACAATGACCTTCCACATGGTGAGCTTGGATAGGTCTAGAGGCAATTTCCAAATTTATTCCCTCAGAAGCATTGCTCTATGGCTTTTTGAGCTCTTTCCCTGATAAAGGCAGCCCAAGTAATGAGACAATGTGCATAACTTCCAAAAGAATCTTCCAACCAAGAGTAGTAGTATGGACAAGTTCGAACACTAAGATAAACCCCCAACGAGAGGATCGAAGGACTATTTTGACTAAGACCTCCAAAATTTTGTTCAACATGACAACAACAACTAGAAAATCTGGGCCCAAGTCAGGATCCCTATAAATACGATCCTTAGATCAGATCCAAGGATACAACCGAAGTCTTTGACTTGGCAAATTCTATCCTTATTGAAATAGATTTCAGTAGTTTGCATCCACTACAAGAATTTTGAATATTAGCAATGGTATTAGTGATAGAATAGATTTTCATTGCTAATGATATCTTTTCACCACCATAATACTAACGAAGAAAATGATCGTTGCTAATACTATTAGCAATAAAAATTTTATTATTAGCAATGGCAAATACCATCGCTAAAAGTATAAAAATTTTTATTTAATATTTAAATATTAAAAAATTATTAACGATAATAAATTTAGATTATTAGCAATAAAATAATATCATCACTAATAATAAACTATTAATGATGGCTATTTAATTATTAGTGATGACATAAGCCATCGCTAAAATTATTTATATTTTTTAATTTTTTTTATAATATTTAAACATAAAATAGATATCAGGGATGACGAATTTTGTCTATTAGTGATGAAAATTTTGCTATCGCTAATAATTTTTTTAAAAAAATATTAATAATATATTAAAAAATTAAAATATATTTTTAATGATTGAATTAGTGATAGGCTCTTTTTCATCATTAATAATTCAGAATACAACTCAAGTTCGATTTGAATCCAATTCGAAATCCTACCAAACCTAATTTAGTTAGGCTTTGAAGCCATATCCTACTTGGATTATAAAATTTAATTAGTCTTAAATTAAATCAAAACTAATTAAATTAAATCTAATTTAAATTAATTAGAAAAAATTAATTTTTAATTTAGGTTTAATTCAAATATAATTTGAAGTTGATTCGAATCTAATTCAAAATCCTATCAATCCTAATTCAATTAGACTTTTAATCCAAGTCTTACTTGGATAGTAAAATCTAATTATCTTTAAATTAAGTTAAGTCTAATTAATTTATTCTAATTTAAATTAATTAAAAAAATAATTTTTAATTTAGATTCGATTTGAATCCAATTCGAACCCGATTCGAATCTAATTCGAAATCCTGTCAAACCTAATTCAATTAGACTTTGAATCTAAGTCCTACTTGAATTATAAAATTTAATTAACCTCTAATTAAGTTAGGTCTACTTAAATTAAATTAAATTTAAATTAATTAAAACTTGATCCATGATTATATTTGAATCTAATTCAAATCCGATTCGAATATAATTTGAAATCCTATCAAACCTAATTTAATTAGGCTTTGAATCTAAGTCCTACATGGCTTATAAAATCTAATTAATCTCAAATTAAGTCAATATTAATTAAATTAAATTTAATTTAAATTAATTAAGAGAAAATAATTTTTAATTTGGGTTTGATTTGAATCCAATTGAAATTTGATTCGAATCCAATTCAATTCAATTAGATTTTGAATCTAAGTCCTAATTAGATAGTAAAACTAAATTACCTCCAAATTAAGTAAAGCCAAATTAAATTTAATCTAATCAATTAGGAGAAAATAGTTTTTAATTTGGGTTCAATTTGAATTGAATTTGAATCCGATTCAAATTCAATTCAAAATCCTATCAAACCTAATTCAATTAGACTTTGAATCCAAATCCTACTTAGATTATAAAATCAAATTAGCCTTAAATTAAGTCAAGCTTATTTAAATTAAATCTAATTTAAATCAATTAGGACTTGATCCATGATTACATTCAAATTCAATTCGAATCTAATTTGAAATCCTATCAAACCTAATTCAATTAGGCTTTGAATCTAAGTCTTACATGGATCATAAAATCCAATTAGCCTCAAATTAAGTCAAGATTAATTAAATTAAATCTGTTGACCCCTTAAGTGATTTTGATGATGTTCGAACTTTAGAGCACATGATTACTAATATTTTTTTTAAAGTATTTTAAAGATTGAAAGGAAGAGAGCTCTTTGACCAAGACAAGGAAAAAATCAAATATAATTTAAGTCAATCTCAAAAGATCACTTTTTATTGCAAAATTTCATTTCAAAAAGGCCTTGGAATGAGTTTGAGCCATCTTCAAAAAGTTTAGAGTCATCTCCTGGCACAAAACCTTGGCACAAGGTAGAGAGGACTCGAAATCAACCCGAGTCATCTCCATCTTAGGAGACAGAAATCTTGTTTATGTGCACTAAGACCAAAATGACTCCAAGTATATTTGAGTGCTCTCAAAATTGTGGCAAGATGTCTCTATTAAAATTGAGAGGACTCAGTCTCAGGGTGTAAAAAATTTAGAAAGCTATTTTTTCAAACACCTAAGAACGAGATGACTTGTGGAGCAATCGAAGGGACTCGAAGTGGAATGAGACCACTTGCAATCAATTGAAAGGTCTTGAAACGTGCTGATGACCTTCAATGAATAGTTCTACAATGGATTTTTTTATCTTTCAATGGCTAGTTCTCACCTCCAATGGTCAGATTCATGATTTTTTAGAATTCAATCATTTCAAACTTGGTGGAAGTGATCCAAATATAAAAGAAGAAATGAGAAACATTGAAGGCAACAAGAAAAGAGAGAAAGAAAGAGAACTTCCAGTTTTTTAAAAAAGCACACCTACTTCCAACAAATATTATTTCGAGCATTGAAGTATTCTCAAGAGAATTAACTACCAACATTGAACGGGACAATCATCAAGCTTGATCAACAACAAATCAGCTCATCTTTGGAGCTACTTCTATTGTAAAATCTTTATTTTATTTGATTGTATAATTAGTTTCAGTAGGGGCTGAAACTAAGGGATAGGATTAATTCTTCCCTCCAATTGGATTGTGTTGCCTTGATTAAGGCATGTAAAGATTGTAGTTGGTGAACCTAGGATAAAACCAACTGAATTTGGGGATAGTGAGCCCAGAAAAACTATCTAACTATAATCTTGAGGAATTATAGTGAAATTTCTAAGAGTCTTACTTGGAGACTGGATGTAGATGATGGGAGTGCATCGAACCACTATAAAAGCTTGTGTCTTATATGTGTGTGTGACTGTTTTGTCTCTTGCTTACATATCTCACTTAGTGATCACTGCACCCTTACTCAGTATCTAATTAGTTAACTTCTGCACATAATTGTCTTAAGTTTTTAACAACTTAATTCACCCCCCCCCCCTCTTAGGTTGTCTAGCTGGGCAATAATTGGTATCAGAGCATTGGTTCTCTAGTAATTATTGATCTTATGATCTAGAGAAAAAGATCATGACAATCCAACTTAAAAGATCACTTGCCGAAGGGCAATCTACAAATAGGCCACCACTCTTCAATAGATCTAATTAGACCTAGTGGAAAACTAGCATGCACATTTTATACAAGTCCTTGACTATGACATATGGAAAGTTATTGTAAATGGGATGCACATTCCTACAATCATTGTGGATGGCATTTCTTCTTCCAAGCCTGAAAAAGATTGGGATGACTTGGACAAAAAACTTGCCTAACTCAATGCAAAGGCAATGAATATTCTTTATTATACCCTTGATGCAAATAAGTTTAACCGAATTTTCACATGCAACTCTATAAAAGAAATTTGGAATAGATTTGAGGTCACGCATGAAGGGACAAATCAAGTTAAAAAAACTAAAATTAATATACTTGTTCATCAATATGAACTATTTAAAATGGATCAAACTGAATCTATTATTAGCATGTATACAAAATTCACTAATTTTATTAATTGATTCAAAAGTCTAGGAAAAGTCTATAATAATAGTGAATTAGTAAGAAAAATTCTCAAGTCTTTGCCTAGATCATAGAAAGCAAAAGTCATACTATTCAAGAGGCGAAAGATCTAAATAAGCTGCCATTTGAAGAGCTTATCAGATCTCTTATAACCCATGAGCTAGCTATGGAACAGCATAATGAAGAAGAGAGCATAAAGAAGAAAACCATAGCCTTAAAATCCATAGCTATAGAAGAAGATGAAGATCTATCCACCAGCAATAAAAATGATAAAGATATGCCCCTGGTAATTAGAAAATTCAAAAAGTTCATAAGAAGACAAAGACAAGGTTTTAAGAAAAAATATTTGATCAAAGGAGAATCAAGTAGGGAGAAAGAGAGAGAAAAAAAAGGATCAGCTCCTATGCTATGAATGCAAGAAATCAGGACACTTTAGGACTGACTATCTACTATTGAAAAAACCTTCAAAAGAATAAAAAAGAAGGCAATAATAGCGACTTAGAATAATAGTGACGAGTCTAATGAAAGATATGTAGGATTTCATGCTTTAATTTTAAAATATTTTTAAAATAAATCAAGTGGAAGATGCAGATTAAAATATTTAATCTACAAAAGCATGTAATCTAATTACTAAATCCTACATCTAGGACCTATAACATGTCATAACTCATTTTTAAATCTAAAAATAAAAGTTTTGGTATTGATCAAAATAATACCCTAGATCTAAAACAACTCTAGATCTAAATCCTAGATCGCATCTAGGTGAGAGAAGAGATCAAATCTCTTACTTTTGCATGGATAGAGAACTCTATGGTTGATTTTCATTATTGTCTTTGAAGCCACACATGCATCTGATCTTTATAGAAAGTCCACATGAAGATGCAACATAGATCGGAGGTTCATCGATCAAAGATTCGCTCGAAGTGCTAGCTTCTTGCAGATCCTTTCCGATGGTTAATCTAAAATTTATTCTTCTGATATCTTGGACACTCCAAGAGATGAAGAGCACAAGAAGGAATAAGAAAGAAATCCAACACTTGGATCTCCTAAGAAATAGAAAATAACATGCTTGAAGAGAGACCATTAAGAGAAGACCCATCTTCTCTTCAGGACATCAACCATTGATGTCCTAAACTAATCTCCTTACCTTGACATGAGGAGACCTTCTCCTTAAAATTTTTCATGCTCCATGGCTCGTTCTCTCACTAATTTTTCTGATGAAAAAATCTTATAAAAGAATGGAGAAGAAAGGTTCTCAAAGAAAACCTTAAGAGAAGATATTTTTCTCTTCTTCTTCTCTCATCAGGACATGATGAGATCATGTCCAGAACTAATCACCATGCTCTAACTCCTTGGAGCACCTATCCTCTATGCCCATATCACTTCCTCTCTAATTTCCTTCATGGAACAATTCCTTAAAGATGAAGAAACAAAAATTAGAAAGAACCCAAGAGAAGACAATCTTCTCTTCATTATTCTTAATAGGACATGATCCATATTATGTCCAAAAGAAAACCAAACCTCCTAGAAATATGGCACCCTCTTCCCAATGCCACAACCTTCTCTTTCTCAAGTTTGCATGTGGAAAACTCTAAGAAAGATTGATAGAAATGCGATGTTGTCGTTAAGATATCGTGTTTATTAGTTTAATCTGACTTTTTAAAATAATTAAAAATACATAGATAGTAGTAAGTCGGGTCAAAGCCACAGAAAAGATAGTATTTTTAGATTTAAAATTTTTAATTTTTTTAATAGAGAAAGAAAAAAATTTAAAAATAAAATTTGAAGTCAGAAATTAAAATTATGGAATGAAAATTAAATTATGCAGAAAAATAAACTTGGTACTAAGATCTACTAGTTAGATCTTAGCATCTACTTGCAGAAAAATAAAAAGTAATAATTAAAATATAAAAATTAGATTGTAATAAAAATAAAAAAATTAAAATTAAAGTATAATAATAAAATTTTTATTAATTAAAATTTTAAAATTTAAATACATAAAATTTTAAAAAAATAAAATAAAATAAAATAGCCTGATCTCTGATCTTGGATCGACATGGGTGGAAAGATGGTGTAGAAGTCCAGCTTTTTCTCTCGACACCAGTTGTCTCGAAGCAGCCATTAACCCATAGCCTGGCTTTACTCTATACCAAAGCTTCACCTTGATCGGAGATATCAATTTCTAAAGGCCTGGGATCCTTTTTATATAGCTAGGAGGGCTAGAGAGTTTTCTTCTAGGCAATGTGGGACTAAGGAGCTCTTTGATCGTCAAAATATAGAGAAATTTGAGTGACAATTGAATTAAAAGGAGTCATGAATGAATTCTATTGCTCTGGATGAAATCTAGTCATTGATAGAAATCCAACGATCCAAAAATCATCAAAATCGGATGTGTATCAGCCCAAATCAGATCAGATTAAATTCTAACCGTTCGATCGCACGTTGATGGAGGAAATCTGGCTGTCGGATCAAGTTTTGATATTTTAATCAAGTTGGAAGCTTTTTGGATCATTGGATCTTTATCGGCTGATTTTCTGACCATCGGATCATGCCAGATCACTGATAGAATTTGAATCAAATCCAAAAATAACCACGGCCGTCCGATCTTGACCGCAATCAACCGCAGTCGTCCGATCGCATAATTATTGTTCCCATGGATTGCATGGATCGACCGCACCGCACACCACAACCAATCAGCACCTCTTGTTATCGAGTGAAAAGTCCAAAATATCCTATGAGCCGCGATAGATTTCTGTGGATCCTTTAAGGGTCTAGGTCCGCTACGTGTTGCGTTGTGATTCGTCGGTTTCTATTGAACTGACGGTCCACGCCTAGATCGTGGACCAGCTGGTGGCTTCTACAACTAAGCGACTTTGTTGGCTTGGCTTGGCTTGGTGGCTTGGCCTGCTGAGCCAGCTGAGCCATTTTTTTTTTTTTTATTTAATTTTTTTTATCTTTAAAAATTCATATCTTCTCCATTTTAGCTCTATTTTACTTCAAATTTATTTTATTGTGATCAAAAAAATAAGCTCTTTCTATTGATAATAAAATTTTATTTTTTAATTTTTATTATTTTTAATTTTTTTAATTAATAAAAATATTAATTTTTTAAAAATTATATATAAATTGATCATTAATTTTTAAAAATTAATATAAATTAATTAATAAATTAATACTTTTATTGATAAATTTATGATACTTATCACATCCTTTAACTTAAGCTTTGCTCATCCTCGAGTAAAGAAAGAATTTAGTTTTAAATACCTTTTAACTTTAGAGTTTTGAATTTTACCAAGTAGTTTTCAAAATGGTCATTGATATTCAGTAGAGCTTAAGCAAGACATATCATTGGGATATTAATACTTATCAATAAAAAAATTAAGTAAAAAATATTAAATTTTTTTAAATTTTTTCTAAATTATCCTATCTTTATCTTTGATTTATCTAAACTTTTATATAGACAAGTGTATTGCTACTTCCGCCCTTCATTTATTGATTTTTATTTTTGCATTGCCCACTTTTTGATGCTAATATCATTGCTTACTTAAGCAACGGGACCCGGTTACTTGGTGAAAAACTAATATTTTTTTTTTTAACGTTGTATCACTATTGAGTATCTTAACCCATTAAGCTTTCTATTTGATCCATGTAGCGAGTCTTGGGCCAATGACTCTCAAACCAGTTGGCTTTAGGGCACTAGGTATAGAATACCCCTCGGACTTACTAGCTCGAATCAAACAAACTATGAGTTAAGACTAGCTTTACAATGAGCTTCATTATTCTTTCCATCTTTTGATGCGAAACTCAATGCTTGCTTAGGCAAAGAGGCCCGATTACTCAGTGAGAAGTACTTGAAAAACTATTAAAATAAATTTTTTTATATGAAGAAATGTATAGTTACCCTACACAAGCCTATAAAAAGTAGACTTCTCTTTGATGCTAGTGAAGTAATTAGAAATGCTCCAAGAAAAAACTTTTTATGTTCTAGACTTAACTCTTTATTGAATTTTCTTAATACTTGATTCCTCAATATCTCACAGATTTTCTGATCTGTGCATCAATTTTCTTTTAAAAATACTTAGTTTAATTTGATTCTTAAGCATAATCAGGTGTCTAAATACTAAATACTAACTTTTTTGAGGACTTAAAATTTTAAAATTTTTATTTTTCTCTCCCCAACTTAATCGACATTATCCTTAATGGAGAAGAAAAAATAAAGGGTGTAATAAAGAACATGGAAGAATACACCTAACTCAGTATATTTTTGGTCCAGCACATGCCTTTGAAAATTTGGGCTCTTCCTCCAACTTATTCAAATTATCCTAAAAAAAATAAACTAAAAAGATAAATTAGATAAAAACTAAATATTGGGTTACCTCCCAACAAGTGCTAAGTTTACCATCTTCAGTCGGACATAATGCAGCTTACTATCCTGTGTCAAATACTGGATTGATAAATTTCAATGATTTTAGATTACCAATCTCAGAAAGTTGATTTATAATCTCATTATTGATATATTCATTATTAATTTTAGGGACATAATTTGTGATCCCATTCTCAGACCCATATTTATTAAGAATTTTTCCTATTTATTTTTCTAAAATGCTCATGAATGGAGTTTTAGGAGTTATGTTTGGTTCAATGGATGCTGGAATGGTGATTAAAGATGGCTTTAATTCTAGAGGTAAATTAATGTGATCTTGTTTAAATAACTCCATTGACATTTTATTATATACCTCTTGATTAGGATTCAGGTCTGATGCAATAATTATAGGCAAGGTTTTCTGTGAACCTAAATACTCAAGGAGAGGTTTCAACTCTACTTTGGGTCCTCTTCTTTTGATGACTTAGGTGATGGTTTAGTTATTTCTATGAATGGTTCAGTGGGAGGCTCAACAGACTCAGCACTCAAGTCTATTCTAGTGTCAGGTGTATTTACCTTATTATCCACTTATTTTTCTGATCTCAAGGAATGAATAGCATTAACTTGATTAACCTGGTTTCCTTGGGATGGTCTACCATTTTGATTTCTTGGGTTGGGCTCAGGTTGGCTAGGTAGCCTACCTCATTCATGTTCACTTATGGTAGATGCCAGCTAACCAATTTCTAAGCGGACTATGGCCTGAGAATTTGAATTCAGAATTTGACCCATGGTTTGCATGAAATTGCTTAAGGTAGCATTATTGTCAGCATTAGATTTGGCTAGGATTTTCAAGCTTTTCTCTAAAGAACTAAGTTTCTTTTCATTAATATTAAAGCCTGGTGGTGGCAAGGTGTTTATCATAGGATTAGGCCTTGGGTTCTGCTGATTGAAACTTGGACCACCTATATTTGGATTTTGTGACCATAAAAAATTTGGATGATTCCTCCAATCTGGATTGTAACTAGGTGCATAGGGATTGTTCAACAGTCTCTGATATGTGGCATCATTCACTTATGCACATTTATTATCTAACTGGTTCATTAGGAGGGGACATTCCTCAAGGACATGGTCTGGTGCATTGCACCCATTGCACATGGGTGTAGATACTTGGTTCATACTGACTGATCTCTGAAGTTCTAAGACCTCTAGCCTACGTGTCAACGTTGCAATTTTGACTTCTGCAGCTAGGAAGGTTTGAATTTGGTATATTCCACCTCTTGAAGGTGTAGATTTTTTTAGTTTTCTAGTTGTTTCTCATTGTAAACTTTTTTCGGCTAGATCTTCTAAAAATTGCTAGGCTTTGTTTGGTTCTCTGTACATAAATTATCCCTGGCACATGGATTCTAGCATTATTCAGGAATTTGAATCTAACCCTTCATAAATTATTTGGCATAGCCTCCAAGTTTCTATTTCATGGTGTGTGCATTGGGTCAAGAGGTTCTTGAATCGGTTGAAGTATTTCTAAAATGATTCACTAGCTAATTGATAGAATTGATTTATTTCATTTCTAATTCTAGCTGTTTTATGATAAAAAAAATATTTTTTTAAAAATACTCTCACAAAGCCCTTTCAGATCGTGATAGATTGATTTAGAAGACTAGAAAGCCACTTTTTGGCATTATCCTTAAGGAAAAAATTGATTAATCTCAGTTTGATTTCATCCTCTAACAATTGTTGTAGTTTCATGATTGCACAAATCTCTTCAAATTCCTTAATAAATATATATGCATCCTCTATGTCCGTGAATTTTGGAAGCATGTTAATGATTTGAGGTTTAATTTCAAAGTTGTTTACTGTGGCTTGGGGAAACCTGATACAAGAGGGTTGGACGGAACCAACTGGATAACATAAATCTTTAACGGTTTGAGGCTGAGACTGATTTGCTAAATTCATTGTAGATGTTGAGGTTGTAGGATCTGAAATAGAAACTAAATCCATTTTGACTAGTCGATCTGAAATTCTTTTAGAAAATTTACTATATTCTCAATATCCTCAATCTATTTTTTTATTTATTTTATTTTATTTTTAAAGAAAAAAATAAAAAAAATAAAAGTTCTAAAGAAGAGATCCTAAGGAGTCCTAGAACTAAGAAGAGAGAGAAGAATTAGATTTAATTTGATTTGATGTTGGTTAGTAATCAAGTTGATCAATCAATCCTGACAAAGGGTTATCCTAAATCTAGATAGCTCCTAACTATCAAGGTCACCTTCAAGCCCTCCAAGTGTAAAATCAGCTAATCAATTGGCTAGATAAGTGTAAGGTTGGTGGGAGTCCCTCCGTTGCTTGCCTTAGACACCAATTATACTTGGCTAGGTAAGCTAATGGAATCAATTAGAAACCACCTTCCTTCGGGCCCAGTCATCCCTGAACCACTTTCCTAGACACCAGTCAAATTGACTTACCCTAATCCAGTTCAACTCTTAGGGTTTCTTGTCCTATTGAGCTTGAGCTCCTAGGGCTGATGTTTAATTGATTTTAAAATTAAAGGCTTAGGTCAATGCAAGATGCTGATTGGTTGTTTGTGGACTAAGGAAGGATGATCAAATCTCCATCTTAGCTTGTTTAATTGGATTGTGCCCTTAATTTAGTTTAACATGAATATACACACATAAAAAAAAAAATCAATCAAACGGTTCTATGCAATTTAAACTAGATGCATACAACTAATTGAATTCTAAAAGACCTACCTTGCCTCTAGTAATCATTAGAAAAAAAAATAAAACTAATATGATGCATGCTCTAAACAGTTAGGATTTCTAATCTTGTCATGAGATTTTTTTTAATTAGATTTAAGTAAATATTTTTTAAAAATTAATTTAAAAATAAAATAAATAAATAAATAAAATAAAAAGGGAAGAGAACTAGGGTAAGGATTGATCTCACCAAGCAAAACTCCTAGTTCTTTTTATTCTTTAATCTCTTTTTCTGCAAAATAATAAAAAAATTAGCAAGCAATATTTATAAGAAAATAAAAAATTTATTTATAATTTATTTATAAAAGAATCAAAGAGATCAAAAATTTAATGTTCGTGTCTTCTCCGACAACGGTGCCAAAAATTTGATAGGAATGCGATGTTGTCATTACGACACTGTGTTTATCAGTTTAATCCGACTTTTTAAAATAACTAAAAATACATAGATAGTAGTGAGTCGGATCGAATCCATAGAAAAGATAGTATTTTTAGATTTAAAATCTTTGATTTTTTTAATAGAGAAAGAAAAGGATTTGGAAATGGAATTTGAATTCAAAAATTAAAATTATGGAGTGAAAATTAAATTATGCAGAAAAGTAAATTTAGTACTAAGATTTACTAGTTAGATCTTAGCATCTACTTACAGAAAAATAAAAAGTAATAATTAAAATATAGAAATTAGATTGCAATAAAAATAAAAAAAAACTAAAATTAAAGTGTAATAATAAAATTTTTATTAATTAAAATTTTAAAATTTAAATACATAAAATTTAAATAAAATAAAATAAAATAAAATAGCCTGATCTCTGATCTTGGATCAGCATGGGTGGAAAGATGGTGTAGAAGCCCAACTTTTTCTCTCGGCACCAGTTGCCTCGAAATAGTCATTAACCCATAGCCTGGCTTCATCCTATACCAAAGCTTCATCTTGACCAGAGATATCAATTTCTAAAGGCCTGGGGTCCTTTTTATAGAGCTAGGAGGGCTGGAGAGTTTTCTTCTAGGCAATGTAGGACTAAGGAGCTCTTTGATTATCAAAATATGGAGAAGTTTGAATGAAAATTAAATTAAAATAAGTCCTAGATGAATTTTATTGCTCTGGATGAAATCTGGCCATTGATAGAAATCCAATAGTCCAAAAATCATCAAAATTGGATGTGTATCAACCCAAATCAGGTCGGATTAAATTCTGGCCGTTCGATCACGTGTTGATGGAGGAAATCTGGCCGTTGGACTGAGTTTTGATATTTTAATCAAGTCGAGAGCTTTTTGGATCGTTGGATCTTCATCAACTGATTTTCTGGCCATCAGATCGTGCCAGATCGCTAATAGAATTTGAATCAAACCTAAAAATAACCACCGTAATTTGATCTTGACCACAATCAACCGCAGCCGTTCGATCGTGCAACTACTGTTCCCATGGACTGTGTGGACCGGCCACACCACACATCGCAACTAATCAGCACCTCCTATTGCTAAGTGAAAAGTCCAAAATACTTTATGAGTCGTGATAGATTTTTGTAGACTCTTTAAGGGTCTAGGTCTGCCACGTGTCGTGCTGTGATTCATCGGTTTCTGCTGAGTTGATGGTCCACACCTAGATCATGGACCGGTTGGTGACTTTTGCGACTGAGTCGGCTTTGTCGACTTGGCTTGGCTTGGTGGCTTGGCTTGCGGAGCCGGCTGAGCCATTTTTTTTATTTAAATTTTTTTTTTTATCTTTAAAAATTTATATCTTCTCCATTTTAGCTTCGTATTACTTCAAATTTATTTTATTATGATTAAAAAAATAAGCTCTTTCTATTGATAATAAAATTTTATTTTTTAATTTTTATTATTTTTTAATTTTTTAATTAATAAAAATATTAATTTTTAAAAATTATATATAAATTGATTATTAATTCTTAAAAATTAATATAAATTAATTAATAAATTAATATTTTTATTGATAAATTTATGATACCTATCAAAGATTCATCCAAAAAACCTCCTATAAAGAAGGCGCCCATAAAAATGGGAGGACCAAGTCAAATCCCTAACTTTTAGGGATTTAAATCACGAAGGTTGGGGCGTCCAACTCTTGGATGCCTCCCCATCATTTTTGTGCATGGGCTACCAAGAAATGATACCCAAAAGCCAAAAAAATTCCATAAAAGAAAATAGGTGGCATGAGAAAAAATTCAAAAGGGAAGAGGAGTTTTGGAATTCTAGGACTCTATCAAATAGAGTCCAAATCAAAACCAATTCCTATATTTGATCAAGTCAAATAAAATTCCAAATTCATTAGATATAGGGTGTGGAGAACCTCTCATTGGCATGGAAAACATCATGTAAAAATCTAGAAATAAAATTGGGCTGTGGAGACTTTTGGCGCAAGGAAAAAGTGAGAGTCCCAGTCCAACTGGGACTCCTCTTATTTGACTAGGTCAAAACTATTTTGAATCTAATTCAAATCTTATTTAAATTAGATTAAATATAACTTAATTAAATATAATCTTAGTTGAACTAGGAGCCTAATTAAATTAGATTAAACCATATTTAATTCTGATTTAAATCCTAACTCAATTAGGAATTAGGTGCACTCAACTTAGTCCAACTAGAAATTATTTTTTCTTTACAATTGACTTATCCAATAAATTAATTAAAATTAATCTAATTAAGTTTAAATTAATTTTAATTAAATCTAATTTAATTAGACTTAATCTCAGCTCGATAGCTCAATCAAATTGAGCCAATTAGCAATCCAATTGCTAATCGATCCTCCTATAATACTTGCATTAGGTTAAACATCAATCGCATTGATTGTTTGATCTTAGAACGATCCTCAATCATCAATTAACCATCTAATTAGATTACAACCTCTTATGTGTGTAACCCCATAGGTTCAAACGTAAGTTGGTAGCATAGGAATCAATTTCTGTATCAATCAAAATGATCATCTAGTAATGGTACCCGACATTCAGATAGGTCGAATGTATGCAAAGCAACATTCTTAGAAACCTAATCCATGGTTACCATATAATTCATTCCTTTGATCAATAATGCTCAAGACAACTTTGAGTAAGCTGTCAACACCCATACAAGTTATCTCTATTATGTTTCAAAATTTTGCAAATCTTGTGACTCCTCATAAGGATTATCCAGGCCTAGGTTTTGCTAAATTGAAACATAGTGAGTCATTCTCTTTTTGAAGTTAATTAAGAGTGATCAATCCCATCTTGACTCATACACCCATTTCACCAGTACTTGACTGTACTTAAAATTCTTTCGAACCTATATTAGAAATACAGATAGTCCAGCATAAAAGTATAGTGAGTTGCTTGCAAATCACCATGGTGATCTCAGATCGGAGGGATATCCATTGGCCTTAGCTAGCTACTCTTGATATTAGAATACTACATTGATCACATTCAGTATAGATGTACTCTTACATCTCACCTGCATATCATACCAGTATCTCTACATCACTTAATTACGAGGATAATTAATGCATATGACATACAGCGATTTATACTTGATAAGTTATCATTTAATCATGAATAATTTAAGAACCATGCGATAAATCCTTCTTTATTGATTGATTATGGTTCTAAGGACTTTATCATAATTTAGGAGTTCATTTAAGAAAGATAGAACTTCTATGATGAATCAGCCAAATAACTATTATTATTAGATAATTCATGTACTAATTTCAATCATCTACTACTTAGATGATTGGCTTTAGAACACATTTTCCAACAACTCGCACTTGGACTGAAGCCAATCAGAATGATATCAAATATTCTATCTTCCACTTGAGTTCGTAGAACTCCTTAGTTTTGAGGTCTTAGTAAATGGATCGATCAAGTTCTCTTTTTTCATTGATCTTCCAAAGATCGACGTCATTCTAATCTAAAATCAATGATAATAGCAATACAGAGTATACTAATCATGTGGTGCATTTTTTATTTTTGATCCTGAGCTATGGTTTTAGTGCTATATTAGGACTAGACCATTGATGGAGAGTGCCACTCTCAACTTGCTAATGAACTTATGCCACCACATGGCCTACATGACAGCATCATATGCCATGATGTACTCTACATCACTAACTGAATAGGCTACAGTAACCTACTTGAAACCTTTCCAATAGATTGCTCCTGTAATTAGAGTATGACCCGATAATCTCTTGCTATCATCTTGATCTGACTAAAAACTGAAATCAAAACATCCATAAGTTTTAAGTCAGTATCTCCATATTTGAGTCACTAGACCTTAATATTTTTCAAATACTTAAGAATTATCTATACAATCTTCCAGTGATTCTTACTTGGATCAGGCTGATATCTGCTCACTATCCTTAGTGAGTATACCATATCTGATCTTGAACATGGAGAAATTAGATGATAGCCAAACTTTTATTTCTTGCAATATTGGAATGACATTCCTAATTAAGAGAATTTCATTCACAAACAACATAAGGAATAACACTATAGAATATTTTGCCCACTTACAAATGTAGGATTTGTCTTTGTTCATAACAATGACATGCATTCAAAACATATGTTCAAACTCTAAGATGATTGCAAAATAGATTTTATAGGTCTCTATCTTTCGGTCTACGCTACTCTGATCCTTTTGAAAATTCATTCACACCCAATGGATTTTATCCCTTCAGGTAAATCAACCAGTATCCACACACTATTAATTTTCATGAACTTCAATTTGGATTATATGGCTCCAAGCTACTTCTCAGAGTCAGACTACTATATTGCATCCTTATAGGTGATCGATTTCTTATTGTTCTCATCGAGCTCAATAGAATCATCATCCCAGACCAATATACTGAAGTATATGTCTGGCTAACACGGTACTCTACCGGATCTTCTTAAAGGTGCCACTTTAATGGGCTCTAGGTTTGATCTGATCAGATCCAGTTCTATAGGTTTACAAGATTATGTCGATTCATTTTCTACCTATTAAACTTTTCCAAGTTCAACTTGATAGGCATCAGTTTCTTTTCTAAGCAACTTCTTTCCAAAAGGAATGCCCTATTACTGATGAACATCTTATGCTCTTCAACATGGTAGAATTAATAACCCTCAAATACCTATTAGACCAGGATCTAAGTTTATCTATATGCAAACCTATAACATAGGTCGATTAACCCCAAACCTGAAGGTGTGGGAGTCTAGGTCTATGCTCGATCTATATTCCATATGAAGTTTTTACAATAGATTTACTTGATGTAAATATTCAGAGTAAAACAAATAGTCATAAGAGTACAATCCTGAAATAGGCAAACTAGTGAACCCTATCATGGATTGAATCATGTCTAACAAAGTTCAATTTTTCTTTTTTGATACACTATATTTAGAAAAAAAATCCACTGAGAGAGAATTCTATTCTCTCCTAGATATGTCATCAACTTACTAGATAAATATTCGCCTCTTCGATCTGATTGAAGAGTTCTAATATCTTTTTTAATTTGTTTTCTTATTTTATTATTGAATCATTTGAACATTTCAAATAATTCAGGCTAGACACACCCATGCCCAGATAGATCGTCTATAATGAAATATTGATATCTTCCTTTGGCACTTGAGTTCATAGGTTCACATACATCACTACGTATGAGACTTAGAACTTTATTGACTCCATCTTTTTCAGTAAAAGGTGACTTTGTCATCTTCTTAAGAAGACAAGACTCACAGGTTATCAATAATTCATAATTATTGATGTTGAGATTTTTCTCTTAAGCTAACATGTTTATCCTATTCTTGTCAAGATGACTAAGCTTATAATGCCAAACATAGACATCCATGACATAATCTAACTTAGATTTTTATTAAATGTATACATTACACTTAACAAGCTTTATAAATATAAAATATCATTTCTTTATTATCCCTATATTATTATAACATTATTCATAATAATATCATAATAATCCTTTTTATTGATAAATGATAACAATCTCTGACCAAAAGGCCAATAGAGATCACATTTATCATAAACGATGGATAAGAGTGACAATCACTCAAAATGATATTTTTTTAAAATAAGCTTGATAATTTCTAAAGCTAGGATTGGAACAAGACTTCCATCCCAAACGTTTATGTATTTCTAATAATTTTTAAATATTTTACTTACTTATAATCCTTGCAACAAATTACATAGGACTACCGATATTCCATACCCAGGTAGTAGAATTATATACAAAGAAATTTTAAGATATTATCATATAACATTCTTGATAAGTAACTCTTGCACCTTTCTTTTGTTCAGCCTATTATGGTTAAGAAAAGCAGGATAATTCTTCTTCCTATGATCCGACTTCTAATAGTAGAAGCACGATGCCTAATTTGGATCAATATTGGACTAATTATTTTGACTGAACTTAGAAGCCCCAATATGAATCCATTCGTGGATCCCATAAGTCATCACTATCTAATAGTGATAGGAGCAATTAGTGTTTAGCCTTAATTTGACAAAAGAGAATAATGACCTAATGTATATGAATTATTTTAAGCCTAGAGACTTGGATTTTAGTCTTAAGGTTCTTCCACTATTTTAATCGAATTGATAGCCTTTACCTCCAATTTAAAAAATTACTTCAATTTCGTAGTAGGTATTAGAATCCACATAGACTGCACACAAGCCTGACTTTGGCTGGTCAATCTATGTGCATATACGGGTAGGTTCTTTAACCAATTATTTCACCAAATAACTTCTAGAAATTTAATTTTGCCCCAAAAATCTAATTAGCAAGCTTTGGCCTCCACTATAAGGATCCGGTTAGGTCCAACCATTAACATGACCATACTTGGTGCATCTAATCAATAAATGATTAAGTCCAATTATGGTTGGTCAACCTAACCACCATTAGAGAGACACTTCTAAGTTATCATATTATGAATGATAATTTCATTAGTCAATAAGCACTAGGCCTTTAGGCCTCTAATGATTATTGAGTTAATGGATCCATTATTATCCAACTTAATGGAAGGCTATGACTCGATTATCTCCATAACATTTTTTATTTTAAGGATGTAATAATTTTAGAGAATTTAAATTATTAGTGATTTAAGAATAGAAAGAATATGGATGAATTTGCTTTCACTGACTTCACCAAGTTAAGTCCTCTCACTGACTTCTCAAATCTTTGACAAGGACTAGGATCAATATCAGTCCATAGCCACCTAAATCAATCTCACTGAATAAAATTAGTCTCACTAATTTTTTATGTGACATGGGTTAGCACGAATCAAAGAGCAACCTAATCAAGACTTGATTAACTGCATTGGCCAGGTAAGTAAGATGGGTGGGAGGGTCTGTCAAGGCTTGCCTTAGATACCATCAAAAATGGTCAGGTAAGCGGACTACTAATTAAAAACTATTAGTTTGGAAATGCCAGACTTACCTTAGATACCAATTGATTTATCAGTTTTGATTTGATCTGCCTAAAGACTCAGGTTCGACCATTGAGCCACGATCAGTATCCATTTGTTAGATGTATGGACTTTAATTAACTACAACTATTAAATTGATCTATAAAAATGATTTAATTCTAATTAACTATTAATTAGGTTTCATCAATTTTTTAACTTAGTCCATATTTAATCTAACCCTAGGTCTAATTCAGTTAAGGACCTAATCAAAGCTAACCCATTATCCTTTAACCCATGTTTTATGAAATTATCTTAGGATCCTCAAATTACAAACCTAGATCCTAAACAATCATTTAATTCTTAATTAAGTTCAAAGCTTATGGGTTTGGGTTTATGGAATCTCAAAACTAATTTTTGATTTGATCATTTAAAATTTAAATTGTAAACAGTTTACATTGAATCATATTTAATATATGATTTTAGATCTGATTTATTTTAATATTTAGATCACGTCCTATGGCTTCAAATCTAGGATTTTATAGAAATTAAGTTCTCAATTTAAATTCTACAAAAATAAATATGTCATACATATATATTCTAGATTCAAAATAAAAACTATATATCAATATATGCAACAAGAGGATCTAGATCTAAATATAAAATACATCACATGGATCGGATCATAAATTATTTAAATTTAATTTTAAAATCTAAAAATAAATCATAAATTGCTTTAGATCTTATCTAATATATTTATGATTTATTCAGATTAGTACATACTAGGACAATCTCTCAACTGTAAGAGATAAATCTTATAGTAGGACAATCTTATAATCAGTATGTCCTACCCAATATTATTTAGATCTAATCTAAATAATCTAAAATAGATCTAGCATCTATTTAATTTTAAATTTAAAATTAAAAAATAAATTATAAAATTATTTAGATCATATCTAACTTATTCATGATTCAAAAAATAGATCAGCACATATTAGGACAATCTCTCCACTATAAGGAGTAAACCTTACAGCAGGACAATCTTATAATCAGTATGTACGATCTATAGAATTTTATTTCTTAGATTTATTTCAATGCAAATATGATCATGTTATAAAAGAACCTAGATACTTCGATACCACTGATGAAAAATATGCAGAATTTTATGCTTGAATTTTAAAATATTTTTAAAATAAATCATAACAAAAGATGCAGATTAAACTATTTAATCTATAAAAGCATGTAATCTAATTACTAAATCCTACATCTAGGTTCTATAACATGTCATAATTCATTCTTAAATCTGAAAATAAAAATTTTGGTATTGATCAAATCAATACTCTAGATCTAGAATAGTCCTAAATCTAAACCCTAGATCACACCTAGGTGAGAGAAGAGATCAAATCTCTTACCTTCGCATGGATCAAAAACTCCATGGTTGATTTTTGTTGTTGTCTTTGAAGCTACACATGCGTCCAGTCTCTACAGAAAGTCTATACAAAGCTGCAACATAGATCGAAGGTTCGTCGAACAAAGATCCGCTCGAAGTACTTGCTTCTTGCTGATCCCTCCTGATGGTTAATCTAAAATTTATTCTTCTGATATCTTGGATACTTCAAGAGATGAAGAACACAAGGAAAAATAAAGGAGAAATCTAACACTTGGATCTCCCAAGAAATAGAAAATAAAATGCTTGAAGAGAGACCATTAAGAGAAGACTCATCTCTTCAGGACATCAACCATTGATGTCCTAAACCGATCTGCTTACCTTGACATGAGGAGACCTTCTCCTCTAGAATTTTCCACGCTCTATGGTTTGTTCTCTCACTGATTTTTCTGATGGAAAAAATCTTACAAAAGAATGTAGAAGAAAGGTTCTCAAAGAAAATCCTAAGAGAAGACTTTCTTCTCTTCTTCTTCTCTCATTAGGACATGATCAGATCATGTCCAGAACAGATCACCATGCCCCAACTCCTTGGTACACCTATCCTTTATGCCCATATCTCTTCATCTCTGATTTCCTTAATGGAACAATTCCTCAAAGTTGAAGAAGAAACAAAATTAGAAAGAACCCTAGAGAAGACAATCTTCTCTTCATTATTCTCAACAGGACATGATCCATATCATGTCCAAAAGAAAACCAAACCTCCTAGAAATATGGCACCCTCTTCCCAATGCCCCAACCTTCTTTTTCTCAGGTTTGTGCATGGAAAACTCTAAGGAAGATTCATGCAAAAAAACCCCTATTAAAAAGGCGCCCACAAAAATGGGAGGACCAAGTCAAATCCCTAACTTTTAGGGATTTAAATCAAGGAGGTTAGGGGCGTCCAACTCTTGGACGCCTCCCCATCATTTTTGTGTGTGGGCTACTAGGAAATAATGCCCAAAATCTAGAAAAAAATCATACAAAAAGAAATAGATGGCATGGGAAAAAATTCAAAAGGGAAGAGGAGTTTTGGAATTCTAGGACTCTATCAAATAGAAGCCAAATCAAAACCAATTCCTATATTTGACCAAGTTGAATAAAATTTCAAATTCATCAGATATGGGGTGTGGAGAACCTCTCATTGGTGTGGAAAACATGATGTAAAAATCTAAAAATAAAATTGGGGCATGGAGATTTTTGGCGCAAGGAAAAGTGAGAGTCCCAGTTATGGTGCAAGGAAAAGTGAGAGTCCCAGTCTAACTGGGACTCCTCTTATTTGACTAGGTCAAAACTATTTTGAACCTAATTTAAATCTTATTTGAACCAAAATAAATACAACCTAATTAATGATGATCCTAGTCTAACTAAAAACTCAATTAAATTAGATTAAATTATATTTAATTTTATTTAAATTCTAACTCAATTAGAAATTAGGTGCACTCAAATCCTAGTCCAACTAGGAATTATTTTTTTTTTGCAATTGGCTTATCCAATAAATTAATTAAACTTAATCTAATTAAGTTCAAACCAATTTTAATTAAATCTAATTCAATTAGATTTAATCTTAGTTTGATATCTCAATCAAATTAAGCTAATTAGTAATCCAATTGCTAATTGATCCTCTTGTAACACTTGTATTAGGTCAAACATCAATCATATTGATTGTTTGACCTTAGAATGATTCTCAATCATTGATTAACCATCTGATTAGATTACAACCTCTTATGTGTGTGACCCCATAGGTTCGAATCTAAGCCAATAGTATAGGAATCAATTTTTATACCAATTAAAATGACCATCTAACAATGATACCTGACGTCTGGAGAGGTCGAATATATACAAAGCAACATTCTTAGAATCTTGACTCATGGTTATCATATAATTCATTCCTTTGATCAATAATGCTCAAGACGACTTTGAGTATGCTATCAATACTCATACAAGTTATCTTTATTGTGTTTCAAAATTTTATAAATCCCGTGACTTCTCACTAGGATTACCCAGGCCTAGGTTTTGTTAAATTAAAACATAGTAAGTCATTCTCTTTTTGAAGTTAATCAGGAGTGGTTAATCTCATCTTGACTCACACACCGACTTTACAAGTACTTGACTATACCCAGAAATCTTCTAAACCTATATTAGAAATATAGACAGTTCGATACTAAAGTATAGTGAGTTGCTTGCAAGTCACCATGGTGATCTCAGGTTAGAGGGACACTTATATCCATTGGCCTTAGCTAGCTACTCTTAATGGTAGAGTACTACATTGGTCACGTTCAATGCAGATATACTCCTACATCTCACTTGCATGTCATACCAGTATCTCTATACCACTTGGTTATGAGGATAGTTAATGTATATAACATACAGCGACCTATACTTAATAAGTTATCATCCTTATTAATAACTTATCATTTAGTCATTAACAATTTAAGAATCATCTGATAAATTCTTTTTTATTGATTGATTGTGGTTCTAAAAATTTCATCATAATTTAGAAGTTCATTTATGGAAGATAGAACTTCTATGATGAATTAGCCAAATAACTATTATTATTAGATAATTCATATACTAATTGTAATCATCTATCACTTAGATGATTAGCTTTAGGATACATTTTTCAGCAAAGTCAAGTTCAGAGGAGGAAAACCAAAATGAAACAACCTTATATCTCATAGCACAAGATGAGAAGGTATCTTCTGCACCTACACTAGAATTTTTTTTTGATGAACTTCAAGATGCATTTTATAACTTAATGAAGGATTTAAAAAAAATAAACATAAAAAATAGAAACTTTAAAGAAATGAATAATATACTTACCAAAGAAAAGGAAGAAGCACTTAATAAACATAATAAATTGAAGGAAGAAAATGAAATCTTAAAAAAGAAATTAGACAAACTAAAGCCATTAGTTGATAAATTTACATGTAGCTTAGAAAAATTATAGATGATATTAAACAATCAAAAGAGAGTTTATGATAGAATTGGCCTAGGATATAAGCCTTCATCCATTGATAGCACTTCGCATATTACTTGTTTTAGTTGTGGCAATGTAGGACACAAGTCTTTTGCATGTAATACAAGAAAAGTTAATGGCAAAATAATTAAAAGAATTTAGATTCTAAAAAAAATCATGATTACTAACCTAAAAGAATCCAAGAAAACTTGAATACCTAAAACTATCACTTCAATTCTGTGCAGGAATGCCTTGCAGCCAATGGATCAAAACATGAATGGTATTTGGATAGCAGTTGTTCAAGGCATTTGTTGGGTGATAAGGAGCACTTCTTCATCCTTGAGAAGAAGAAAAGGGGAGTAGTCACCTCTGGCAATAATAGTAAAGACAAAATTATTGGTATTGGTAAAATTTAGATTACTCCATCTACCTTCATTGATATTATTCTGTTAGTTGACAACTTGAAACATAATTTGCTTAGCATTAGTCAACTATGTGATAAAAGTTATAAGATCTTATTTGAATCATCCATGTGCATTAATTGTAACTAGTTCCTTAGATGAAAGCATAAAATTTATTGGTTATAGACAGGGCAACATCTACATGGTTGATCTTGATAAAATTGCTATGAAGAGTGATCAATGCCTAGTTGCTATGAATGCTAATATAAAAGAAACTAGTTGTCTTTGGCATTGTAGATTAGGACATGCAAGCATGCATATATTATCAAAATTACTTACCAAAGAATTGGTTAAAGGCTTATCCAAATTAAATTCTAAATATGATCATGTTTGTGATGCTTGTCAACTTGGAAAACAAACTAGGGAGAGTTTTAAGTCTAAAAATATGATTCTAACTTCTAGACCTCTTGAATTAATTTACATGGACTTATTTAGATCTACTAGGACTACAAGCCTAGGAGGAAAGAAATATGGTCTTGTAATAATTGATGATTTCTCATGATTTACATAGATTTTATTTTTGGCACACAAAAATGAAACTTTTTCCATCTTTTCAAAATTTTATAGAAATGTTTTGAATGAATAGAATTTAACTATTATTTGTATTCATAGTGATCATGGTACTGAATTTGAAAACAAATTTTTTGAAGATTTTTGCAACAAACATGGTATTGAATATAATTTTTCTGCACCTAGAACTCTTTAACAAAATGGGATAATTGAAAGAAGGAATTGCCCTAGTTGATATGGCCCGTACTATGTTGTGTGAAGGAAAATTACCTAAATATTTTTGGGCTTTAGCCATAAACACAGCATGTTACATCCTTAATAGAGTTTCAATTAGTTCTATCTTAAAGAAAATCTCCTATGAGCTTTAGAAAAGAAAAAGACCTAACATTAACTATTTTCATATCTTTGCTTGCAAGTGTTTCATTCATAATAATGGTAAAGATAATCTAGATAAATTTGATGCTAAGGTGGATGAGGGTATTTTTCTTGGATACTTCATATCTAGCAAAGCATATAGAGTCTTTAATAAGCACTCATTGGTTGTTGAAGAATCCATTTATGTTATATTTGATGAAGCTAATAATCTATCTTCGAGAAAGGAAGATATTCTTGATAATAATGCAGGTATTCTAGAGAATAAAATGAAGGAGCTTAGTTTGAAAGAAAAACCCATCCATAATGAAGAAAGATTAACAAAGACTATTGAACAAGAAAAGAATGCTGAACAAAAAGCAATAAGAGATTATGGAGATTTACCCAAAGAGTGAAGGTATGCACACAACCATCCGAGAAATCTAATCCTAGGTGATCCTTCATAAGGGATAAGAACTAAATCATCATTTAAAGATATTTTTGATTATCTTGCTTTTGTTTCCTAAATTGAACCTAGAAGCATAGAGAAAGCTGAAAATGACTCAAATTGGATGATAGCTATGCAAGAGAAACTTAATCAATTTAAAAGAAATAATGTTTGGACACTTGTAAGTAGACCACTAGATCATCCCATAATTGACACTAAATGGATATTTAGAAACAAGCTAGATAAACATGAAAATATAATAAGAAATAAAGCTAGATTAGTTGCAAAGAGATATAATAAAAAAATGGATTGACTTTGATGAAACATATACTCCTATAGCAGGACTAGAAGCAATAAAGTGTTACTTGCTTTTGCTTGCTATATAAACTTTAAATTATTTTAAATGGATGTAAAAAGTGCCTTCTTGAATGGTTTTATCGTTAAAGAAGAATTTGTAGAATAGTTCATAGGGTTTGAAAATCGTTCACTTCCTAATCATATATTTAAATTAAATAAAGTACTTTATGGACTTAAACAAGCACCTAAAGCTTGGTATGAAAGGTTAAGTATTTTTTTAAAAAAAATAAATTTACTAGAGGTAGTGTAGACACTATACTATTTTTTTTTAAAAAAATAATGACCTTCTTATAGTTCAAATTTATGTAGATGACATCATATTTGGAGCTACTAATAAGGATCTTTGTCAAGATTTTGCTAAGTTAATACAGGATAAATTTAAGATGAGCATGATGGGGGAGCTGATCTTCTTCCTAGGGCTCCAAATTAAACAACCAAAGGAAGGCATCTTCATCAACCAAACCAAGTATGTCAAGAAAATGCTGAAAAAAGTTTGGTATGGAGATTGCAAAAGGGATCGGCACACCAATGAGCCCCACATGCAAACTTGACAAAAATGAAAATGGTAAAAGTGTAAATAAAAAGCTCTATAGAGGTATGTAGGTTCATTACTTTATTTAACTGTAACTAGGCCTGATTTTTTATTTAGTGTTTGCATGTGTGTAAGATTTCAATCAAATCCTAAAAAATCACACTTATTAGCTATTAAAAGAATTTTTAAATATCTTGTTAACATAAATAAATTAGGATTATGGTACTCAAAATAATCCTCAATTAACTTAATAGGATACTCTAATGCTGATTATGGAGGATGTAGAATAAATAGAAAAAGTACTAGTGGCATATGCTAATTTTCTGGGTTAAACTTAATCTCATGGTATGGCAATAAGCAAAACTCTGTAGAATTATCAATGGTCGAGGCCGAATATATTACTATAGAGAGTTTCTATGCATAAATACTTTGGATTAAGCAACAACTCAAAAATTTTGAAATTAAATAAAATAATATTTTCACTAGGTGTACACAACACTAGTGACATAAACTTAACTAAAAATTCTATCCAAAATTCAAGAACTAAATATGTTGAAATTAGACATCATTTTATTAGAGATCATATTCAAAATAAGAATATTATGCTTGAATTTGTCTCAACTGAAAATCAACTTGCTGATATTTTCATAAAACCTTTAAATGAAGATAGATTTTCAAAAATCAGAGGTGAGCTTAAAATTTGTGATCCACTTTAAATTTATTTTATCATATATAATTGAATTATTTTGTGTCTCTACATGCCATCGCTATTAGCCTTGTTTGTATCAAGAAAAATCAAGAAAGTTTAGTTTCAAATTTTATCTTAATTTATTTTCTATATTTGTACCCAAGTCGTCTCGGTTGAAGACTCTAGTCATCTTGATTTTCAAGTCATCTCCATTTGGGTCGACTCATCTTGATTGCCGTGGGCCCTCTTTTTTATTAGATTTCTGAAAAATCTTTGACTTCATTTCTTTCTCCTATTCACCGAGACCTCTCATTCCAAACTCCTTTGAACTCCAACTCCTTCCAATCCTTCCAAATCACTGTTCCATTTTCCTTTTCACTAGAATCCGAGATTCAAATGGTACCAAAAAGAAAATCCACCTCTGCCAAGCGACTGTGCATCACTCCATCAATAGAAAGCAGGGCGAAGAGGTAGCAAGACTGCTCCTAGGCTTCACTAATAGCTCATTCTTCCCATTTTCATCTGTTCGTCACCACTCGAAATGCTCCTACAGGACAAAAAGCGGATCTTGACTTCTTGGATCGAGAGAACTTCCGCATTGGGTCTTGGATACGGCAATAAGGTTGGGAAAAATTTTGTTCTCATGAGGTGAATGTTTATCCAAACTTAGTCAGAGAGTTTTTTGACAATATAAAGTTTGAAGGAGAGTCTGGAGTTGAATCGATGGTGAAAGGTGTTCACATTATCTTTGATGAAAGGAGGTTAGGGCATTTGTTGGAGGTGCTTAGGTCTAGAATTTGCTTCTTGGATTTATCTGATAAAATTAAAGCTATGAAATGTGTTCTAGAAAGAAAAAATGTAAATGAAATTAGGCAATTAGTAGTAAATCATCTATCTGTTGAAATAAGGTTGTTACATAGTATTGTTGCCCACATCAATTTCCTAAGATTAGCAGACATGATTGGGTAGGAAAGAGGGAGCTTGTTGTTATGTATTTTTTGATAAAGGCCACTCTAATAAACTTTCCTTCTTTAAAGCTTCAACAAATAAAGGATACTGCAAACAAATATAAGACTTGCCTCCCTTATGGAATGAACTTCACTCCAATCTTCGAACACTCTGGTGTCAATTTAGAAGGTGAAGATTTTAAGAAACTTGCACACACTAATTATTTCGATGAAGGCACACTGCATAGGATGAAAATTCTGAAAAAAGAAGATAGATGGATCAGATTAGATGAGGATGTGATTGCTGAAGCTGAGCCTGAGGAACAATGACCCCCTCTTCCACCAACATCTCCTTTTACTACTGGTCCTTTATTCACCACCCCTAGATCATCCCGCACACCTCAAGATCATCATAGATAGTTACCAATCCTGCTACCAGATTTCAGTACAGATAGATTGGTGGAGCAGGTTATGGAACAGGTTGTAGAGTAGGTCATAGGAAAGATGATTGAACTGCTATCTAATCTGAAGCATCAAATCTTGCTAAGTATTGAGGAGCAGAGAATTTCTACAAAAGGACAGACTGAGATGCTTGTCAGTAGATTAGCAGTATATCTTACAAGCTAAAAATTTTAGAAAAAGAGCTAAAGGAACCATATCTAAGATTTCAGGGCTAGATCTTGAAACTTTTTCAAGATCTAGGCAGCAGAAGATAAGAATTAATCAAAATTAATTCATAAAATTAGAGAATCCCTAGATCTGAGATCCTATTACATGATTATAGCATGTGATTAAATCAAAAATTAAAAACATATGAAAGAAAAACTTGTTGATTATATCAATATGTATCTACACTACATCTAATGCAAGTGTGTAATAATAGATTAGATCCATATTATCTGTGCAAATTAGACATTCTAACTTGCTGATCCAGGTTTGAGGATGAAGCTCCAAGCTACAAACACATAGGACCTCTAAGAAATGTCCACATGAGCCCATGAATCATGATTAGATGTGCGATTCTCAAAATCAGCATAGTATGCTAGTACTGTGCTGATCCTTCTTTGATGGTTGATCCGGTACTTTCTTTTTCAAGATTTGGATAGTCCAAAAAATTAGGAGGAAAGGAAGAGACTTTCAATCTAAAATAATGCTTGAAAATCTCTAAGAAAGGAGGAAATAGGAAAGAACAAAAGTAACCTTAGAAGAAGACCCTCTTCTTTTTCTTTGCTCTCTCACCTAGACACCTAGATTGGTATCTTTAATATTCCCATGCCCAAGAGGTCTCTCATTCTGGTTTTCACATGCCCAAAAGTCCTCTCTAATGTCTAGAATATATAAAAAATCAGGCCAAAATTTACTTTATATAGTGAGATATGGAGAAGTCTTGTCTAGGTCAAATACCTAGATAAGGTAGGTCTAATTTAGGCAACAAGTTGGGGCACCCCCTCCTTTCTTTTTAGCATGGACCATCTTAATTTGTCACACAAAAAGTCTCCTTTTTCCATCAAAAATTCTTGAGAAAATATAGAAGTGTGGGCGGCATAGGAAAGGAGGAATTTTGGTTTCTCAAAACTCTATCTTATAGAATTTAAAACCAAAACAACTTACCTCCTTTGACTTGGTCCGTAACCATATTCCATATAGGAAAGAGAGGGAGAGAGGGGCATGTGTGAGAATGCTTGGGAGAGGAGATTTCATGCACAAAAAAATCTAAGTTGGGCATGGGGGGGCGTGGGATATAGGTGGTGCAAGGAGAGGAATCCTAGTTTTACTAGGATTTCATATTTGAGTTGGTCAAATATGGTTTCTCAAACCAAAATTAAATCAGAAGCAAATCAATCCAATTAAAATAGGTCTTATTTCAATTAAGTATCTAATTAAATTAGATTAAATTAAATTTAAAATTAAATTAATTTTTTAATCAAATTAGAAATTGGGTTGACCCAAGTCCTAATTGAACTAGGATTAGTTTTTCCTTGCAATTGGCTTATTCAATAAATCAATTGGACTTGATCCAATCAAGTCCAAACTAAATCTAATTAAATTATATTTAATTAACCTTAATCTCAGTCCTCTAGCTTAATCAAATTAAGTTAATTAATAATTCAATTGCTAATCGATCCTTCTGCAATACTTGCACTAGGTTAAACATCAATAGTATTGATCATTTAATCCTAGAATGATTCTTAATCATTGATCAACCATCCGATCAGATCATGAACTTCTATGTGTATAATCCTATAGCTCCAAACCAAAGCCAGTAGCATAGAAATAAATTCTTGTACCAATTAAAGTGATCATCTAGTAATGGTATCCGATGGCTGGATAGGTCGAATGTATAGAACAACATTCTTAGAACTCATGTGGATATAGTTTTCATATAATTCATCCTCTTGACCAAAATGCTCGTAGGACACCTTAGAGTTCAACTATCAACTCTGATCAGGCTATCTATATTATATTTTAAAATATCAAATCCATCTTATGGATTATCCTGGCCAAGGTTTTGCTATATTGAAATACAATGATACATTATTCTCCAACTCTTGGAGTGGTCAAATCCAACTTGATCACACATCAACTTTGTAAGTACTTGACTGTGCCCAAAAATCTTTCATTACTAAATTAAAAATTTGATTAGTCCAGTACTAAAGCATAGTGAGTTGCTTGCAAGACGCTGGGATGATTTTAGATCTAAGAGACACTTATACCTATATCCCATCAGAGATATTCTCGACAGTAGAATGCTCTAAAGTTGGTCACGTTCAATGATGATGTACCCTTACATCTCACCTGTATGCCATACCAATATCTCCATACTCCTTGGTTAAGAGAATAACTAATCTATATGGTACACAGTGACCTATACTCGATAGATGCTGTCATCCCTATTAACAGCCTATCTTTTGATCGTAAATAATTTTAAGGACTAATTGTTAAATCCACTCTTTATCGAATCTAAATAGTTCTAAGGACTTCATCACAATAATGGAGTTCATTAGAAGATGTAAACTTTATGATGAAAAATTATCAAAAATATATTTTATTTATTAATAAATTAATTATAATTATAATATAGCTCAACCATCAACAGGCTGATGGCTTTGGAACATATTTTTCAACAACTTCCATTTATCCTAAAGCCACTCAGCATAATATCTAATACCCATCTTCGATTTATGGTTGTTGAACTTCTTTATCGCCAGAGCTTTAGTGAAGAGGTCAGTCAGGTTCTTCTTTCCATCGATCTTGTAAAGGTCAACGTCATCTCAATCCACGATCTCCCAAATTAGATGGAAGTGGCACAGTATGTGCTTCATCTACTGATGTGCTTTTGATTCCTTCACCTGAGAATGGCACCAGTGTTGTCCCAATAGAGCAGGACCGGACCATCAAGAAAGCGTGCTACTCCAAGCTTAGTGATAAATTTTCTCAGCCACATAACTTTCTTCACAGCATCTAATGCTGCGATGTACTCTACTTTGCAAACAGAGTCTACCACAGTATACTACTTAGAACTCTTCCAGTAGATGGCTCCATCATTTAGAGTAAAGATGTAACCCAATATGCTTCTACTATCATCATGATCAGACTAAAAGCTGGAGTCAGTAAATCCCATAAGTTTTAAATCTGACTTACTATAAACCAATCATTGATCCTTAGTATTTCTCAAATACTTAAGTATGGCTTTAACCATTTTTCAGTAGTTTTCTTCAAGATCAAATTGGCATCTACTTACTACTCTTAGTGAGTATGCTACATCTGGTCTCATACATATCATGACATATATGATAGATTCCACTATCGAAGCATATGGGACTTTACTCATATGCTCTCTCTCTTCAGAAGTTGTTGAACAATCCTTCTTAGAGAGAGAAATTTCATGACCTATCGAAAGATAGCCATTTTTGGAATTCTCTATGCTAAACCTCTTCAGCATAGTATCTATGTACGTGGACTGGGATAACGCAAGCATCCTCTTAGATCTATCCCTATAGATCTTCATCTCTAGGATGTAGGATGCTTCACCCAAGTCCTTCATGGAGAACTGTGATGACAACCAAACTTTTATTTTCTGCAGTGCGGGAATGTTATTTTCGATTAAGAGAATGTCATCCACGTACAAGACAAGAAATACCACTACTGGACTATTTGTTGGGATAAACTATCCTCTCTCAGACCAGCATGGCTGCTGGTGATTAGCCAAGCAATAAGGAACAATCTTCTAGGATCAACGCGAAAGCTAAATAATGGATTCAAGAGAAAAGAGAGAAAAAGTGCATAAAAGTTTTTTAGGAGAAAAGAACTTTATTCAATGAATTCAGCATCATATACAATCTTGACCTATTTTCAATATTTATACTTTACAAAAGGATCAAGCTCCAAGCTCATAGAAAAATTTTCCAAAATCTAAATAACCCACATACATAAAATAAACCCATAAAAACTAAGCCGGCCTAGTTTTAGATGAGCCGACTAACCTACGACTAGGTTGGCTCAGTTTGAGACTGAGCCGACCTAGTTGTGTACCATGTCAATAGCCCAAAAATGCTACTTTGTGTCTGAATTTTTTTCTGAGACATAGCCAACCCAGTCCTGGACTGAGTCGGCCCAGTTCCTAAATTAGTCGGCTCAGTCTCAGGTTGAGTTGGCTCAGTTTTTGAACTTTGCTATCTAGACTGATTTCTCTTCTGGCTTGCTTTCATCTTCCCATAACCTGTCTTCTTATGTTCCCAAGACTTGGGATGAGACTGAGCCGGCTCAATTTCTGAACTTTGCTATCCAGGTTGATTTCTCTTCTGGCTTGCTTTCATCTTTCCATGACCTATCTTCTCATGTTCCCAAGACTTAGGAGTGCCACTTTTGAGCTCACATTCTGCACCTTGGTGCTTCTAAGTCCTTGTGAACTCATCTCTTCTTAGCAAACCCATCCTTGCCACATACATCTAAAAGCTGTCTCTGGGAAGTATCTTCGTGAGTGCATTAGACTGATTCTCCTTAGTATGGACCTTCATCAATTTCACTTCACCTTCCTCCACCAGCTCTCTGATCCTATGGTACCTCACGTCTATATGCTTTGTAAGCGCATGATATACTGGGTTCTGTGCCAATAGCAGAGCACTCTGACTATCACTGAACAATGTAACCTTGCTTTGCTCCACCCCCAACTCAACAATCAGCCTCCTGAGTCAAAGAGCCTCCTTCATAGCCTCTGTTATTCCAATATACTCGGCCTCTATGGTAGACAAGACCGTAATTGGCTCAAGGGTTGATCTCCAAGATACCGATCCACCATACACATAGAAGAGGCATCCAGTAGTTGACCTCCTTGTATCAAAATTTTCTGCATAATTCATATCTACAAATCCTTTCAGAGGACTCGAACCTCCATCTTCAAATTCTCCTGGCTGTCCACTAAACACCAAACAATAATCCCTTGTTCCATGCAGATATTGCAATATCCATTTCAATGCTTTTCAGTGTTTCTTCCTAGGATTAGCCATGTATCAACTAACCATGCTTACTGCATATGCTATATCTGGTCTATAGCACACCATAGTATACATCACACTGCTTATAGCATTTGCATAAGAGACTTTTTTCATGTATTCTCTCTCCTCTTTTGATTGGGGACTTTATAACTTGGAGAGAGATATATGGCTCGGTAATAGCATCTCTGTAGGTTTGGCCTTCTCCATCCTAAATCTCTTCAGAATTTTTTGGATATATCTTTCTTATGGAAAATGGAGCACTCCTTTGCACCTATCTCTGTAAATCTTTATTCCAAGAATTTTTTCAACTGGACCCAGATCCTTCATCTCAAACTCAGATGATAATACCCCTTTCAGCCTTTTCACAGCTTCCATGCTTCTACTGACTATAAGCATATCATCTACATACAGTAGTAGATATAGAGCATCCTCCTCATCTACATCCTTGACGTAGACACAGCAATCATGTTCACATCTACTGAAATCTAGGCTAAAAAAAAACTATCAAATCTTCGATACCACTGATGAGGGGACTGTTTCAAGCCATACAAAGATCTTTTGAATAAACACATCTTTTCTTCCTATCCAGTCTCCATGAAACCATTTGGCTGCTTCATGTAGATCCTTTCCTCTAATGTGTCATGAAGGAAAGCTGTCTTCACATCCACCTATTCCAACTCCATATTGTATTGTGCCACCAGTGACAGCAAAACCCGAATAGATGTATGACGTACCATAGGAGAGAAAATTTTAGTGTAGTCAATCCCTTTTCTTTGTGAGTATTCCTTTGCTACCAGTCTTGCTTTGAATCTGACTCCACCTTGTTCTAAAGGTGCCTCTTTCTTTGTGAACACCCACATTGAGCCAATAGATCGAGCACCTTCTGGAAGATCCACCAGTTGCCATGTCTAATTCTTTTCAAGTGATTCCATCTCCTCCATCATGGCCTGCATCCATGAATCATGATCCTCACTCTCCATAGACTCTACATAATTTTTTGGATCTTCATTAGCAGTGATGAGTGCATAGGAGATAACCTCATCAATGTCATATCTAACTGGTCTCCTAATAGTATACTGGGGTTTGTGCAAAGCCACTCCCACTAGCACATCTTTGCTTGATATCTGTGGCCGATCCTGTACATCCATCTGAACTGTTGCCACTTCATGCCGATCTTCATTTGAGTATCTTTTCTCCTACCCAGCTCCACCTCAATAGGAACACTCCTATACATGGATTTGGACTGCATGTCATCTATTTTAGACTGGCCACTACTGTTCACCTTTGTCTTCTTAGCTCCATCTATCCTAGATCTCCTCAAGATTCTCTTCTCATCAAAGATAATGTTTCTGCTGATTACTGATTTTTGTATCTGAGTCCTACAGTAGGTACCCCTTGACTCCTTGTGAATACTCTATGAATATCATCTTTTAAGATTTTGGATCCAATTTGCTTCTCTCAGTTGCCTCCACATGTGTATAGGCCGAGCAACCGAAGACCTTTAGATAGCCAAGCTCCATCTTCTTTTCACTCCAGACCTTCTCTGGAATGCTTTCGTTCAGCTTACAATGTGGGGACTTGTTCACAAGAAAATAAGAAAATATTAAGGCATCATCCCAAAAACATTTTGAAAGTGATGTCTGCAGCCTCAAATTCTGTGCCTTCTCGATCAATGTCCGGATCATTCTCTCCATAACACCATTCTGCTGGGGAGTCATCTTCACCATGTAATGGTGTTTGATGCCATTTTTCTCATAGTACCTCCTCAACTCCAAGCTGGTATACTTTCCTCCATTATGCGACCTCAGACACTTCACCTGTCTTCCTGACTCCTTCTCTACTTTAGCTCTCCAAGCTCTGAACTGGACAAACACCTCTGATTTTTCTCTAATTAGATAAATCCATACCTTTCTTTAGAAATCATTAATAAAAGTAATAAAATATCTTTCCCCATCTCTAGCTGATACAGGGTTGGTCCCCACACATCCGAGTGCACTAAATCCAGCACTTCTTCACTATGCATGGTACTTCTGGCAAACTTTATCCTATGCTGTTTGCTAAAGATACACGACTCACACAAATCTGTGCCCTCTTTTCTTAGGGCTGGGATCATACCTCTTCTGCTAAGTTCAGTGAACCCACGGTCACTCATATGATCCATCCGATAGTGCTACAGTCGATATAAAATCTGCTCCTCCTATGCTGCTGCTCACCTCTACACTATCATTTACCACTGAGCCTTTTATTCTATAAAGATTGTTACTCAGTCTTCTACCTCTCAACACCACCAAAGCTTCTTTGGAAATTTTCAGACATCCACTCCCAGTCTGGCTACTAAAAGCATAATCCTGCTCCTCCAAGTAGCCCAAAAAATTTAAATTATTTTTCAACTCTGGTACATGCCTGACATTTAATAAAATACAAATAATTCCGTCGTACATTCACATCCTGATAGAGCCAACTCTAGCTACTTTGCATGAGTGATCATCTCCAAGGTTGACACTTTCACCATCGATCTTTTAGTAGGTAGCAAACTACTCTCGATGAGAAGTATAGTGGTGCGAGCATGCTGAATCCAATATCCATATAATATTGCACTCTATGGACTTATCTGATACAACTAATAGGTCTTCTCTACTGCTCACAGAAGCTGTATCATCTTCCTTACTAGCCTTTCCTTTTTCTAATCTCAAAAGGGTGTCCAGGCTGATGACATTTATGATATTTCAATGTCTTCCTCTGATCCTAAGACTTTGACCTGCCCTTAGATTTTCCTCTTGCCTTTTCCTTTGACCTTTCCTATCTTTCATTCATAGCCAAGATCTCAGACTTAGGGTCTTCCTTGCAAGTCTTCTCTCTTTGCTCATTTGATCTAAGCACACCAACAAACTCTTCATAGTTTAGGATCTTCTTTCCATAAACTAAAATTGTTATGAGACCATGATACGAACCTGGGAGAGAACATAATAGCAGCAACGCCTAATCCTCGTCGATCTTTATATCCAAACTCATCACCTCAGGACACACCTGATTGAACCTTTGGATATGTGCAACAAGATCTCCACCTTCGGACATTCTCAGACTATATAGCTATTTCTTCAATCATAGCTTGTTCATCATGTTCTTTCCCATGTATGTGCTCTCCAGTCTCGTCCAGAGCCCCTTTGCCATAGTCTCTATGCAAACCTTGGGCAAAATCTGATCAGTCAAGCACATCTAGATTATGCTGAAAGCAATTTCCTCCAACTCTTTCCAATCCTCAGTACTGATCTTTTTTGGCCTTTCTCTTGTAACGACCTTGTAGATCCTCTATTGAACCAACAAGTCTTTTATCCTTTGCTGCCATAGGGTAAAGTTTCTCTTACCATCGAACTTCTCAAAATTCATCTTGAATCCACTCGATTCCATGACTTCAAATAAGTCAAGAATAGATCCCTAACATCCTTCTTTGATCACACACCAGTAACACTATCCTTCAAAGAAGATCTAAACATCCTAGATCCTTTTTTCAACCATCTGTATCACCATCCCTCCATGTAACTAATCTCCACCTTAATCTAGAGACAAACAATAAAGAAATAAGAAGATTTTGGGTAAAACCTGATGCAACAAATCCTGGATGTAGTAACCCTAGGTGTCTTCCTTCCATGCAATACTGCTCTGATATCAATTATTAGGATAAACTATCCTCTCTCGAACCAACATGATCGCTAGTGATTAGCCAAGCAATAAAGAACAATCTCTTAGGATCAATGTGGAAGCAAAATAATAGATTTAAGAGAAAAAAGAGAAAGAGAGCATAAGAGTTTTTCGAAAGAAAAGAACTTTATTCAATGAATTCAGCAACATATACAATCTTGACATATTTTCAATATTTATACTTTATAAAAGAGTCAAGCTCCAAGCTCATAAAAATTTTTTTCAAAATCCAAACAATCCACGTATACAAAATAAACCCATAAAAACTAAGCTAGCCTAGTTTTAGATTGAGCTGGCTAACATGCAACTAGATCGACTCAGTCTGAGACTGAGCCCACCCAGTTGTGTACCATACCAATAATCTAAAAATATTATTTTTTATCTAAATTTTTCTTTGAGATATAGCCGATCCAGTCCTAAACTGAGCCAGTTTAGTTTCCAACTTAGCCGACTTAATCTTAGGGTGAGTTGGCTCAGTTTTGGAACTTTACTATCCAGGCTGATTTCTCTTATGGCTTGCTCCCATCTTTCCATGACCTGTCTTCTCATGTTTCTAAGACTTGAAAGTGCCACTTGTGAGCTCACACTATTTGCCCATTTATAAATGTAGGGCTCTTCTCCATTCTTAATGAAGCTATATATTTTGATCATCTTATCAAAATGCATACTCCAACTCCAAGATGCTTGCTTTAATTCATAAATAGATCTCTGAAGCTTGCACACCTTGAACTCATTTGTGGATGTGAACCCCTCAGATTATATTATATATATTTTTTCAATCAACTCTCCATTCAGAAAAGCTATCCTCACATCCATCTACCAGATCTCATAATCCAAATGTGCAACTGTCGCAAGCATTATCCGAATGGATTTGAGCATTGCCATAGAGGAGAACACCTCGTCATAGTCAATACCATAACATTAATGATACCCCTTGACAACCAGACGGGCTTTATAGATCTCCACCTTTCCATCTGTAACCCTTTTCCTTTTGAAGATCCATTTACATCTAATGGGTTTAACTCCTTCAGGTGGGTCAACCAATGTCCATACATCATTGATCTTTATGGACTCCATTTTGGACTTCATGGCCTCGAGCCATTTCTCAGAATTAGGTCTCTGTATTGCATCCATATAGGTGATCGAATCCTCATCATTCTCATCGAGTTCGATGGGATCACCATTCTAAATCAAGAAATCATAGTATCTATCCGACTGATGTGGTACTCTACCGAATTGTTTTAATGGTGCAGGTACATTAGCCTCTAAATTTGATCTAATCAAATCGGACTTAGGTTTAGCTACAGGTGTCGATCTTTCTACCTGTTGAACTTCATCAAGTTTAACTTTAGAGGCAATAATTCCTTCATCAAGAATTTTTTTTCTAAAAGGATTATCTTAAGACTGATGAACACCTTTTGTTCATCAGCATGGTAAAAAATATATCCTTCAATCTCTTTTGAGTATCATATTAATATGCACTTGTCAGATCTAGGTCTAAGTTTATCTATAACTAATCATTAGACATAAGCCGGATACCTCCAGATCCTAAGGTGTGAAAGTGCTGGCTTACATCCTATCCATATCTCATATGAAGTCTTAACTACAGACTTACTTGGAACCTTATTTAACAGATAGCAAGCTGATTTGAGTGCATATCCCTAGAAAGATATCGGCAAGCTGGCAAAATCCATCATAGATCAGATCATATCTAATAGAATCTGATTTCTTCTTTCAGACACACCATTATGCTGTGGAATTCTTGGAGGAGTTTATTGAGAGAGAATTTCATTCTCTCCTAGATATGTGAGAAACTCACCGAAAAGATATTCTCCTTGGTCAGATCGAAGAGTTTTAATACTCTTTAGAGTTTATTTTTCTACTTTACTTCAGAATCATTTGAACATTTCAAATGAATCTAACTTATGTTTCATCAGATAGACATATCCATATCTGAATAGATCATCTATGAAAGTGATGAAGCAAAAATATCCACCTCTAGCACCTGTGCTCATTGGTCCACATATATCAATATGTACTAGACCTAAGAGTTCAATGGCTCTTTTACCTTTTTTAGTAACAGATGATTTGGTTATTTTTCCAAGAAGACAGAATTCATAAGTTGAAAGTGATTTACAATCACTAACTTCGAGGATTTCCTCTTGAGTCAACCTATTTATCTTATTCTTATTTATATGATCTAGCCTACAGTGCCATAAATAGATATCTTACGCACTATCTAATCTAGGGTGCTTGCCAGTTGAATAGACTATGCTAATAGGTTGTGATAATATATACACACCATTGTTCAAATGTCCAGAGAAAATAGTAACACCATTTATAACCATATTACAAAACTATTTCTTTATTAAAATTTCATAATTTTCTTTGGCCAAAAGGTCTATAGAAATAACATTCAAAAACAAACAAGGATAGAAATGATAATCATTAAGAATAATAGTATGGGACTTAAATACAAGTTTCAAGATTCCTAAAGCTAGAACTGGAACTGATCTTCCTTCTCCAACGTTCAAGAACCTCTCGTCTTGCTCAAATCTCCTATTGACCTACAACTCCTACAATGAATTACAAATGTGATAAGAATTACCGATATCCACTACCCAGTCAGTAAAATCATAAATAGAGAAATTGCAAGGAGTTATCATATAAATACCTTGTTCAGTAATAATTTGCTTCTTTCTTGGCCTATTTTGGTCTAGGGAGGCAATGTATTGAGGATAGTTTCTCTTTCAGTGCCCTCACTTCTTGTACAAGAAGCATTCAGCTTGACTCTTATCGGGCTTGATCTTTCTAGTCTGGCCCTGCATAGATGTCCCAGCCTGAACTTGCACCTTCTTGACTTTTTTCTTCTTGTTCTTCTTTCCTTTCCAAAAGGGTTGAAAATCAGGAGATGAACCTTCCACTAAGTTCTGAAGCAACCCTAGTAACCCCTGGTAGTCTACTTCAAGCTTTGTCATTTTGTAATGAGTGAGGAATGAAAGATAGGACTTGGGCAGTGAGTTCAGTATTGCATCTTTTCTAAGCTACTTATGCAAGAAAAAACCGCGCTTGCTCAATCGCTCCATTAGCTCGATCATGTACAGTACATGATCAGTGATAGAAGCTCCATCCTGCATCTTGGCATTGAAGATGGCACAACTAGTCTAGTGTCTTTCAACATCATCGGATGTGCTAAAAAAATCCTCCAACACTTAAAGCATGTCTTTTGACTAAATCATCTCAAATCTGTGACTGAACTCATTGCTCATGACAGCCAGCATAATACAACGCATCGTAGTTCGATCACTGAGCCACTTCTGGTAAGTATCTCTGACTATTCCATGTGTATTGGGAGCTAGCTCCTCAGGTGCAGGATCCATCAATACATACAAGATCCATTCATGCTTCAGGACTATCTTCAACTTTCGATACTAGCTATCAAAGTTGGATCTCATTAACTTATCATTATTCAATAATGATCGAAGTGATAGAAAAATGGCCACATCTGTATAAGAAAAAAATCAAAATCTAATTAGTAATTGATTTATTAAACTTAAAAATTTAAACTTTAATCAAAAGGTTCTCCCACTATTTTGTTTGAATCGGTAGCCTCTACCTCCAATTCAAAGAATTATCCTAATTTCTTAGTGGATACTAGAATCCACATAGACTGCACACAAGCCCAACTTTGGTTAGTCAACCCATGTACATCTAAGGATAGGTTCATAACCAATTATTTCTCTAAATAATTTTTAATAATTTAATTTTGCCCCAGTCTCTAATCAGTAGACTTTGTCCTCCATTGAAAAGATTCAGTTAGGTCTAACCATTAACATGATCATACTTGGTCCATCAAACCAATGAAGCTTAACTTTGGTTGGTCAACCTAACCACCATTTAGAGAGATGCGGCAAAAAAATTATATTATGAATGATAATTCCATCAGTCGATAAGCACTAGGCCTTTGGGCCTCCAATAATTATCCAACTGATGGACCCATTATCACCCACTTAATAGGAGGCTATGATCTAGTTATCACCATAACTATTTTATTTTAAGAATCTAATAATTTTAGAGAATTTTAATTTAAGGAAAAGAGAAGGTCAGATGAGCCAACTTGTCATGATCCTTCCACTGACTTCACCAAGTCAGCTTAAAAAAGATCATTAATAGGCTGATCTAGGAGCATCTAAATTAGTCACACTAATTAACTTAGCTGACATGGGTCAGCTCAAATAATCAAGTGATTCGATCAAAATATAATTTTACCAAGCAGTCAGATAAGTTCGACCAGTGGGAGGGTCTGCCAAAGCTTGCCTTAGACACCATAAAAAATAGCTAGGTAAGTGGGCTGCCAATTAAAGACTACCGATCTAATTTATCTTAGATACCAACTGATTTAATTAGTCTTGATTAGATTAACTTAATAATTTATGCTAAACTACATAGCCAAGAATCAAGTCCTTCTTGGGTCTCGTTAAAGATAAGAACTTGATCAACTACAACTATTATAATTGATCTAAAGAATCTTTGATCTAATCTAAGATAATAATTGATTAGATTTAATCAATTCTCTAATTAAGTCCATTCATTAATATAACCCTAGGTCTAACCCAATTAATGGACCTAATCTCCACTAATCCATTAATCCAATGTATTATGATTTGTGTCTTAGGATCTTCAATTCACAATCCTAGATTCTAATCAAATAACTTCTTAATTCTTAATTAAGTTTTGGACTAAGGGTTGGGATTTGACTTTTCAAAAATGATTTTCATATTTGTAAAATATTTTTACAATATGATTCTACCAACCAAGTTGCATGTTTGATTCATAATCAATATGCAAATAAGATAAGCATGAAACTACTTTAGATCTAATCTAAACAGATTTATGTAATTGAAATGATTTCAATTTCAATAAATCATAAATTATCTTAGATCAAATCTAACATATTTATGATGATTAAAATTAGATTAAAATATTTTTAATTAGATCATAAAATCTCTTAGATCTAATCTAAAATTTTATGATCAATATTTTAGATTAGCACGTACTAGGACAACATCTTCACTATAAGAGGTAAATCTTATAGCAGGACAATCTTATAATCAATCCGTGTAATTTAAAATTTTTATTTTAGATCTAAAATTTTTTTAAATCTAATAAATTATAAATAAAATTAGATCATATCTAAAAAATTTATGATAAAAAATAGATCTATACAAACTAAGACAACCTCTCTACTATAAGAGATAAACCTTACAGCAGGACAATCTTATATCAGTTCGTGTGATCAAAATTTTTAATTTTAGATTTAATAATTAAATTATAAATTAGATCTAATCTAAAAAATAATCTAAATATACAAAAATAATCATGTAATAATTAACCTAGGCTCTGATACCAATTGAGGGAACCTGATTTAGGATTTTAGGACTAGATCTTGAAACATAAAAATTAATAAAAATTAATTTATAAAATTAAAAAAATTCTAAATCTAAGATTCTATTACAGATTATAGTATGTGATTAAATTAAAAATTAAAAAATATAAAAAAAATATGTTGATCATATCAATATGCATCCATACTACATCTAATGTAGGTGTGTAATAATAGATCAGATCCATATTATCTGTGCAAGTTAGACATTCTAACATGTTGATCCAAGCTTGAGGATGAAACTTCAAGCCACACATGCATCTGACCTCTAAGAGATATCCACACGAGCCCACGAATCTTGATCAAAAGTCTGAGTCTCAAAAATCAGCACAGTATGCTAGTACTGTGTTGATTCTTCTTCGACGGTTGATCCGATGCTTCCTTTTTCAAAATTTGGATACTCTAAAAAAATCAAAAGAAAAGAAAGAGACTTTCAATCAAAAACAATACTTGAAAATCTCTAAGAAAGAAGGAAATAGGGAAGAACAAAAGTAACCCTAGAAGAAGACCCTCTTCTTCTTTTTTGCTCTCTCACCTAGACACCTAGATTGGTGTCTTTAATATTTCCACGCCCAAGAGGTCTCTCACCCTGGTTTTCACACACCCAAAACCCCTCTCTAATGTCTAGACTATATTAGAAAATTAGACCAAAATTCACTTTATATAGTGAGATATGGAGGAGTCCTGTCTAGGTCAAATACCAAGATAAGGTAGGTCCAATTTAGGCAATAAGTTGGGGTGCCCAACACTTGGGCACCCCCTCCTTTCTTTTTGGTGTGGACCACCTTAATTTGTTGCACAAAAAGTCTCCCTTTTCCACCAAAAGATCCAAAGAAAATCTAAAAGTCTGGGCGGCATAGGAAAGGAGGAATTTTGGTTTCTCAAAACTCTATCTCATAAAATTTGAAACCGAAACAACTTACCTCTTTTGACTTGGTCCATAACCATATTCCATATAGGAAAGATAGGGAGAGAGGGGCATGCATGAGAAGGCCCGGGAGAATAGATTTCATGCACAAAAAAATCCAAGTTGGGTGTGTGGGGGGGGGTGTGAGATATAGGTGGCACAAGGAGAGGAATCCTAGTTTTACTAGGATTCCATATTTGACTTGGTCAAATATGGTTTCTTAAACCAAATTAAACCAGAAGCAAATCAATTCAATTAAAATAGGTCTTAATCTAATTAAGTATCTAATTAAATTAGATTAAATCAGATTTAAAATACTCTTAATCCAATTAAGTATCTAATTAAATTAGATTAAATTAAATTTAAAATTAAATTAATTTTTTAATTAAATTAGAAATTGGGTTGACCCAAATCCTAATTGAACTAGGACTAGTTCTTTCTTATAATTGGCTTATCCAATAAATTAATTAAACTTGATCCAATCAAGCCCAAATCAAATCTAATTAAATTATATTTAATTAGACTTAATCTCAGTCCTCTGGCTTAATCAAATTAAGCCAATTAGCAATCTAATTGCTAATTGATCCTCTTATAATACTTGCACTTGGTTAAATATTAATCATATTGATCGTTTAATTTTAGAATAATTCTTAATCATTGATCAACCATTCAATCAGATCATGAAATCTTATATATATGACCTCATAGATCCGAACCTAAGTCGGTATCATAGAAATAAATTTCTATACTAATCGAAGTGACCATCTAGCAACTATACCTAATGGTCAAATAGATCAATTATATCGAACAACATCCTTAAAATTCATGTGGATATAGTTTTTATATAATTCATCTCCTTAAATAAAATACTCGTAGGACACCTCAGAGTTCAATTGTCAACTCTGATCAGACTGTTCACATTATATTTAAAAATATCAAATCCATCTAATGAATTATCCTGGCTAAGGTTTTGCTATATTAAAAAATAGTGATACATTTTTCTCCAACTCTTGGAGTGATCAATCCCATCTTGATTACACATCGACTTTGCAAGTACTTGACTATGCCCAAAAATCTTTCGTTACTGAATTAAAAATTTAGTTAGTCTGGTACCAAAGCATAGTGAGTTGCATGCAAGATACTAAGGTGATCTCAGATCTAAGAGACACTTATACTTATATCCCATTATAGACATTCTTGATAGCAGAATGCTCTGAAGTTGGTCACGTTCAATGATGATGTACCCTTATATCTAACTTATATACCATACCAGTGTCTCCATACTTCTTAGTTAAGAGAACAACCAAGCTATATGGTACACAGTGACCTATGCTCGATAGATGCTGTCATCCTTATTAAGAGCCTATCTTTTGATTGTGAATAATTTTAAGGACTAATCGATAAATCTTATCTTTATCGAATCTAAATAGTCCTAAGGACTTTATCATAACAATGGAGTTCATTAGAAGATGTAAACTTTATGAAGAAAAAATGCTAAAAATATATTTTATTAATTAATAAATTAATTATAATTACAATATAGCTCAACCGTCAATAGATTAATGATTGACTTTAGGACACATTTTTCAATAACTTTCACTTATCCTAAAGCCACTTGGCACAGTATCTAATACCCATCTTCAACTTGTGGTTGTCGAACTTCTTTATTGCCAGAGCTTTAGTAAAGGGGTCGGTCAAGTTCTTCTTTCTGTCAATCTTTTGAAGGTTGATGTCACTTCGATCCACGATCTTTCGAACTTAATGGAAGCAATGCAATATGTACTTCGTCCGCTGGTGTGCTTTTTATTTTTTCACCTGAGCAATGGCACCAGTGCTATTGCAGTAGAGCAGGATCGAGCCATCAAGGAAGGATACTACTCCAAACTCGATAATAAATTTTTTCAGCCACACTGCTTCCTTCGTAGCATCTGATGCTACGATGTACTCTGCTTCACAAATAGAGTCTGCCATAGTTTGCTTCTTGGAACTCTTCTAGCAGATGACTACACCATTTAGAGTAAAGAAGTAACCTGACATACTTCTACTATCATCATGATCAAACAGAAAGTTGGAGTCGGTGAAACCCATAAGTTTTAGATCTGACTCGCCATAAATCAATCATTGATCCTTAGTATTTCTTAAATACTTAAGTATGGCTTTAACCACTTTTCAGTGGTTTTCTCTAGGATCAGATTAGTATCTACTCACTACTCTTAGTGAGCATGCCACATCTAGTCTTGTACATGTCATGACGTACATGATAGATCCCACTGTCAAAGCACATGGGACTCTACTCATATGCTCTCTCTCTCTCTTTAGGAGTTATCGAACAATCCTTCTTAGAGAGAGAAATTCTATGACCTATTAAAAGATAGCCCTTTTAAGAATTCTCCATGCTAAACCTCTTCAGCATAGCATCTATGTACGTAGACTGGGATAATCCAAGCATCCTCTTAGATCTATCCCTATAGATCTTCATCCCTAGGATGTAGGATGCTTAACGCAAGTTCTTCATGGAAAACTGCAATGACAACCAAACTTTTATTTCCTATAGTACGAAAATATCATTTTCAATTAAGAGAATGTCATCCATGTACAAGACAAGGAATACCACTACTGGACTCTTTATCCATTTGTAAATGTAGGGCTCTTCTCCATTCTTAACGAAGCCATACATTTTGATCATCTTATCAAAATGCATGTTCCAACTTCGAGAAGCCTGCTTCAATCCATAAATGGATCTTTGAAGCTTGCATACCTTGGACTCATCTATGGATGTGAACCTCTTAGGTTGTATCATATACATCTCTTCAGTCGCTCTCCATTCAGAAAAGCTATCTTCATATCCATCTGCCAGATCTCATAATCCAGATGGATGTTTGTTTATATATTGTATATATTGTTTACACTATTCTTGGAGTGCTTAATACTTTATCATCATCAAAAAGAAAAAGATTGTTGACCTCCTAGGTGACTTTGATGATGACCAAATATTATGGCACATGATTACCGATATTTTTCTTTTTAAGTATTCCAAAGACTTAAAGGAAAAGAGCTCTTTGACCAAGACAAGGAAGAAATCAATTGCAATTCAAGTCAAGCTCAAAAGACTAATTTTTGTAGCAAAATTTAAATTCAAAAAGGCCTTGGAATGAGTTCAAGCCATCTCCAGAAAATTTAGAGTCATCTCCAAGATGTTTGGCACATTGACACAATATCTTGGCATGAGGTAGAGAGAACTCAAAATTAGCTCGAGTCATCTCCTCTTAGAAGATAGAAACCTTATTTCTGTGCACTGAGACTGAGATGACTCCAAGTATTTTTGAGGGCTCTCAAAATTATGATGAGACGTCTCCATCAAAATCGAGAGGACTCAATCTTAGGATGTAAAAGTTTCAGAAAGCTAACAACCTTTAATGGATAGTTTTACAACGAATGACTCGTAATCAATCGAGAGATCTTAAAACATGCTAATAGCCTTCAATGGATAGTTCTACAACAGACTTTTTTATATCCCAACAGCTAGTTCTCATCTCCAATGGTTAGATTCATTGCTTTTTGGACTTCAATCATTTCAAACTTGATAGGAATAGTCCAAATATAAAAGAAGAGAAGAGAAACATTGAAGGCAACAAGAAAAAGAGAGAAAGAAAGAGAACTCCCAGTTTTTTTAAAAAAGCACACCTACTTCTAACAAATAGTCTCTCGAGCATTGAAGTATTCTCAAGAGCATTAACTGTTAGCATTGAATGGGACAATCATCAAGCTTCATCGATAATAAATCAGCTCATCTTAGGAGCTACTTCTGCTGTAAAATCTTTATTTCATTTGATTGTGTAATTAGTTTCAACAGGGGCTAAAACTAAGGGATAGGGTTAATCCTTCCCTCCAATTAGATTGTGTAGCCTTGGTTAAGGCATGTAAAGGATGTGATTGGTGAACGTAGGGTAAAACCAATTAAATTTGGGGATAGTGAGCCCGACAAAACTATCCAACTATAATCTTGAGGGATTATAGTAAAATTTCTAAGAGTCTTGCTTAGGAAGTGGATGTAGGTGTTGAGAGTGCACCGAACCACTATAAAAACTGGTGTCTTATGTATGTGTGACTATTTTATCTCTTACTTGCATATCTCAATTAGTTATCACTGCATCCCTACTCTGCATCTAATTAGTTAACTTCTGCACATAATTGTCTTAAGTTTTTAACAACCCAATTCAACCCACCACCAGCGCCCCCCCCCCCCCACCCTCTTGGATTGTCTAGCTGGGCAACACAATCTGATTTAAATTAATTAGGAGAAAATAATTTTCAATTTGGATTCAATTCGAAAATATGTCAATCCTAATTCAGTTAGACTTTGAATCCAAGTCCTACTTGGATAGTAAAATCTAATTATCTTCAAATTAAGTTAAATCTAATTAAATTTAATATGATTTAAATTAATTAAAAAAATTAATTTTTAATTTGGATTTAATTCGAATACAATTCGAAATCTGTCAAACATAATTCAATTAGACTTTTAATCTAAGTCCTAATTAGATTGTAAAACCCAATTATTCTTAAATTAAGTCAAGCCTAATTAAATTTAATCTAATTTAAATTAATTATAATTAAATGATTTTTAATTTAGATTTGATTCGAATCTAATTCGAATGGATTCAAATCCAATTCGAAATCCTGTTAAACCTAATTCGATTAGGCTTTGAATCCAAGTCTTCCTTAGAATATTAAAACCCTATTAGCCTTAAACTAAGCCAAGCCTAATTAAATTAAATCTAGTTTAAATCAATTAGGACTTGATCCATAAGTTAATTAAGTCCAAAAATTTAATAAAATTTAATATTAATTTTTAACCATCCAAAAAATGACCTATGAGAAAAAAATTTAATATTAAAATATAATTTAAAAAATTATGATTATTAGCGATGGCTCTAGCGATAGAGATCTTGCCTTCGCTAATAATTTAAAAAAATATTATTTTAAAAATATAATTATTAGAATCAATAAACTTATTATCGACGGTGTTTTACAATCGTTAATAATTTTTTTAGTATTAGTGATAGAAAAATATTATTAGTGATGGTAGTTTACCATCTCTAATAAATTTTCCATCCTCATTTTTTTTCATCTCAGTGTATGCCCTCATTTTTCACCACACCATCACTTATCATTTCCTTATATTTCTAACCCCCAGCATTTTTATCCCCCACCACCACCCCCCTCTCTCCTATCCTTTAGTCCCCCCACCACCCCCCATCTCAGCACATGCCCTCATTTTTCTCCATCCCATCGTCCACCACCCCTTGTTTTTCCCACCCTCCCTAGCATTTTATATCCCCACCGCCACCCCATTCTCACCTATCCTTCAGTCCCTCGACCACCCTCCTCTCTCCCCTGGCCGCCTCCCCCAAACTGCACACGATCTGCCTCCTCGAGTCCTAGGCCACCTTCCGCCTTCCTGAGCCCCCAACTATAAGCTCCCCGACCTCCTCCCGCCTCCCACTGGCCTTCCTCTCTATGGTTGCCTCTCATCTTCCCTCAGCCGACCTCCATATGGCTTGCCTCTCTATGGCTACCTCCCCAAGCCCTCGGCCTCCTTCCCATGGCTACACTCGGCCCACCTCTCCTCGAGTGCCTCCCCATGGCCACTCCCCAAGTCCTCGGCCGCCTGCCACCTCCTCTGCTACCTCCCCCCAGCCTGCCTCTCCATAGCTACCTCTCTGAGCCCCCGATCGCCTGCCACCTCCCCAACAGCATCCCACCTCCCTCTGACCTACCACCCTGTGGCTACCTCCCTGAGCCCTTGGCTACAAATGGGATACCTCCTTGAGTCCCCAGTGTTAGATATATGTGTCCTAGAAGCCAGAATTGGCTGACACTTGTAATACGCTTCTAGGGGCAAAATTATAATTTTGACTGATATCAATAAAATGGGTTATTTTCTATCACATAAGTGTATTTAGTGTTTGTGATACATCCTTTGAGTTAATGGTAATGATAATTCATATTTTCAAGAGTTGAAAATTTAAGACATGAATAATCATTATTAACTCATAAAATGCTCCTGATCATAGGATCATCATGAGGATGGTAATTGATCCAGAAGATTGGTGTACAATTGCTTCTCTTTAGTAGATAAGTCTTGAGTCTATGGTGTGGAGACACCGGAGCGAGAGTATAGGTACTCGTTAGAGAATGAGAGCACTGAGCCTGACCACCTCGAGTAGTCATTAGGAAGTCTACCTTCTCGTCGATGACTGACTCGATGCTGTAGTGGTGTGTCTGGTTCTTTGATCTGAGGTGCATCGATAGTTCACCTTGAGGGTGTTATAATTTGGCTACACCATTACTCGGTCTCCTAGCCATTCGAAATCCTGAGGTGTATGTTGGCTGTAACATGTTCATTGTAGGAACTGGATAGCATCAAGATGGAATCTATCTACCTCGGTGGTAGAGGAACAGCCCTATGATGATCATGAGAATTAAGTTCAGAAGTCTATGGCCATGGTAGAGTGAAATAATAGAAAGAATTTCTATTTAGATTTTTACATAGCACTTGAATCGAATGATTACATCATATGACAGAGACTAGGGTTTGACGAGTTCACCTTAACCCTAATCTGATCGGGGCTCAAGATAGAAGAACTTAATCACACAAGTAGCTGCACCAAGAGGTTCGCATTCAGCTCTGATGGGTTGCCACCATATACTGCTAGGTGTCATTGGTGGATTTTGAGAGCAATTAGAATGATTTAGATGATCGATCATTCTAGCTATTCGAATCAGAAGAGTTCTGATCCATCGAAAGGAGTTTCGATGATGTGGATGATAGAGATCATGACATATCCCACTACCATATAGAACTGAACCTAATTGGATCACATAAATAAGGGTTTAAATTTAGTGATCATTAATTGAATTGATCTAATTCAATTGATCTGAATGAGATTCAATTAGGTTCAAGGAAATCGTGCTAGCACTCGATTGAACCTAACGTTCTTCTTTTACTATCATAAATAAGTTATCCTAACTGAGCCAAAGGAGTTATGCTCAATCAGAGGCCTTCATATGGTCTGACTGGAGGTTGTTCAAGTCAGAAAAGATTATCTTATTTTGTAAGACATTACTTGCCATTTTTGGTCATCTGCCATTTCTCATTCTTTGACTTTAGTCAAAAGTCTACCTTTGACTGGTCAAATGTTGACCATTGACATTTTGACTTCTGTCCACATGTCATGCACTTATTGGAGAGCTGGTAAGGGCCTGTCCCCCCGCCAGAACCTGACAAGAAGGAGGGCGCACGCCACCCTTGGTGTGTGCCCAAGTTGGAGGCGCCCAAGAGTCCCTGTTGGATTGGGACTCCATCTCCTTTTTGGATTTCAATTAGAGTTCTCCTAAGAACCAACTTTGACTGGTCTTAGGCACCCTCTAAGGAGAAATCTAGGAAACTCTATTCCTACCAATCAGATTTAGATCTGATTTCACAAAAAGTTATGATTGGTTGGGAAGAAGAGGAGTTGGATCACAGTTAGTCTATAAATAAGATCCTGCGCCCAACTCAAAGAGGAATCTGAATTAATTGAGATCTCCATGCCCCAAGGCCTTTTCTCCTCTTCTCCTTCATGCCAAAGAATCTACTCCCTCTCCTCTCCACGTTCAAAATGGTTTTGGACCTTGGTTGGTGCAATCTAGATAAGATAAAGGCGAGTGAAAGCTAGAAGGCTGCGCTGCTACAAAGGACGATTGCTGATCTTCAAAAGGAGTTTTGAAGATCCTCCAGATTAGATCTAGATCTAATTTTTGGAGACGTGATAGAGAAGAAGAGAATCTCTAGATCTAGCCTGAGTAGATACTGATAGAGGCCAGGCTCTTGCATGGCTTGATCCAGAACCTTTCGCTGCTTACAGGATCATCAACGGGTAACAGGATTATCCACTTCAAGGTAAATTAAATCTAATTTAATTTATATAATTTTATTTTAATTTATAAAATAATAATAATTAAATTTAAAATATTTTAGATCTAAACTAAATCAAAGAAAAAAGTTTTTAAAATATATCTCTTGATCTAATCAGATCTGAACGAACCTGGTCCGGGAAATCAGGATTTCCCTTCAACTGGTATCAGAGCAAGGTTCTAAAAGTGTTTAGATCTAATTTTAAATTTATTTTAATTAAAAAATAAATGATTTTAGATATCACATGAGATGTGATCAGATCTAAAATCAGAAAAAAATTAAAATTAAATAATTTGGATCTAAGATTAGAAAATATGCATGACTAGTTCTAAAATAGAATAGTTCTATAGAATAGTCTTGCATGTTTTTGATTTAATTTGATTAAATCATATTTTAGATCTATTTATTTACTATTTTTTGATATTATAATGGTTATAATAATATCTAAAAAATAGCAAATAAAAATTATTTAATTTTAAATATCATATGAGATATGATTGATGCATGTCTAGACTAGTTGTAGAATAGTTCTACATAATTATCTAGATTAGAATTTATTTTGATTAGATCAATTTAAATCTAATTTTTTAGATTATTATGAGATAATTTAGATCTAAAAATATGCATGATTTGATACATAAGATGTATGCAAAATATGCCATGATTAGATCTAATTTGTATATGAGATATATGATATAGATCTAAAACTATTTTGTAGTATTGCATGTTCCTGATTAAGGCGTTCCTCTTGGCCGTCCGGTCATAAGAATGAAGAAGGGTTTAAAGGCCCTCTCTTCCATCTGATGGGGTGTTCTTATGATGTGTAGGGGTGCTGTGCATTCGTCCTTAATCAAAAATCCAAAACTTACTTTCTGCAAAACCCTAGATCCTGAAACCCTAGGATTTATTGTGCATATTTTATTTATGAACCCTACTTAATTAAAAATTAAGATTATGAAATATTAATTAGATCTAAAATTGAGAATTTTAGATCTAAGACATATTCATAATACTGGGTTCGGGCTTGGGTAGCTCAATTAGGTCTAAGCGGTTGATCAAATCGAATCAAGAGTTGGTTAGAGGGGATCAACAATGCTTAAATTGACCAGCCTAATAGGATTAAGTCTGGGTCAAGATCGAGTCACGATCAAGCAAGACCTAATTAGGCTCAGAGGTTAGAGTCTGGATTGTAGGCTAACCCAATTGGTTCTGACTCAATAATTTGGTGTCTAAGGATAAGTTTGGCACATACGACCGACTGGTTTTTAATTGGAAGCTACTCGACCTGAATGCGTTCTTGTATGAGTTAATGGCATATTCCTTCCACCGGTCTCACTTACCTGGCCATATCTGTTGACACAGTTCTGATCTGAGGTGGTCAATAATCCGAGCTAACCCATGCCACTAGGTTAGTCATAATTGTTATGACTATGACAAGTCTAGTTTAATGAGACCTGAATCAATTCTTCCTAAGAAAAGATTAAGTCTGAGGTCTTCCACCATTGTAGATGTGCGGGCCCTTCCCGGGGTTGATTGTTCTCGACTGGATACAGTGGCTCAGTTGCACCGGGAAGATGCAACCATGTCTATTAGGCATTGGATGCTATGGGCTGGAGGATGAGTTGGGCTCAATATTTTCGGATACGGTGAGAGACTCAATTAGGAATCCAGTCTATGCAAATGGTGGGTCTGACTTAACTAAGGAGTGGATCAATATTTCGGATACGGTGAGATTCATGAATTAGAGACCAAGTTTGGGTGCACCATGATTAGAGAATCATTGAACAAGAGTTGTTCACTCATTGGCTAACCCATCACCAATAACTGTTAGGTGAGGTGATGAGTCAGTTGGTGAGACCGCACCACCCACTAGAAATCATTAATCATGGAGATTTTCGCATCTCTACAGAGGGAGTGTAGGGATCCGAGAAAATAGTGGGAGCTAATTTGTTTAAAAATAAAATTCCCTAAATAAATTGGTCAAGTCATAATTATAGTATCTAACTAGAATCTTTGACTCTCTATAGGAAAATGTCTGCGTCCAACCCATTAGCACGTATCCTGGACACACATAGACTGACTGGACCCAATTATAAAGATTGGCTCAGGAACTACAAAATAGTTTTGGGTTTCGAGAAGTTAACCCATGTTTTGGACCAGGACCCTCCCACCTTACCAGCCCGTCCATCTATTGAACAGAGAGCGTCTCTAAAAAAATGGATAGACGAAGATAATAAGGCCAGATATTACATGTTGGGCTCGATGTCTGATGAGCTCCAGCGCCAACATGAAGATATCGAGACTGCTCGCCAAATGTTGGCTCACCTGCAGGAGATGTTTGGTGAACAGAGTCGCGCAGCCAAAGTATCAAGTCACGAAATGACTTTTTAAGGCTAAGATGCGTGATGGGCAGTCAGTCCAAGATCACTGTCTGACAATGATCAAGGACATGGAAGAGCTTGAGAAGCTCGGTGTGAAGTTAGACTTGGACCTGCAGAACGATATTATTCTGCAATCCTTGACTGATGCATATGGGCAATTCATCATGAATTACCACATGCATAAACTTCAAAATTCCTTGGCCGAATTAATGAATATGCTGGTCACCGCTGAGCTTTCTATGAAAGGTTCTAAAGGCTCAGTTCTTGCTATGGAACGGACTTCTTCCAAAAGAAAGTCTTATGAAAAGAAAAAGAAGTCTGTGAAAAAGCAGAAGGTGGAAGGAAACAAAGAAGAAGAAGGCAGAGCCGAAGATGAAAGGCCGATGTCAAAGGAAAGTGTTTCCATTGCAACAGCGACGGCCATTGGAAGCGGAACTGCCCTACTTACCTGGCCACCCTGAAGAACAAGAAGGAAGGTCCTTCTGGAGGTATGCTCGTTATTGAGTCTAACCTTATGGTTTCTTCTGCATCCAGTTGGGTGCTTGACTCTGGTTCTAGTGCTCATCTGTGCACTTCCATGCAGGGTCTTGAGGATAGCAGGAGGCTGAGGGATGGAGACATGATCCTACGCATCGGTAATGGAGCAAGAGTTGCTGCAGTAGCCGTGGGAACATACCCTCTTCGATTACCATCTGGTTTAGACTTAGTTTTGAAAGACTGTTATTATGTGCCTGCAGCTAGCAGGAATTTGATTTCTGTTTCATGCTTAGCACTAAGAAGGCTATGTGATTACCTTCTTTAAGGACCATTGTAACATTCTTTATGAAAGAAATAAAATTGCAAATGGTTTTCTTATTAATGGTCTTTATCAGCTACATATTGATGTACCTATTCTAACTATCGAGCAAAACGTGAATGCCAAACGACCTAGGGATAGTCCAAACGATAGATATCTATGGCACCTGAGATTAGGTCATATAGCAGAAGATAGGATCAACAAATTGGAGAAAAATGGGCTATTGAGTCCATTGACTTTCGAGTCATATCCAACTTGTGAATCTTGTCTTCAAGGCAAAATGACTAAACTCTCTTTTGTTGGACATGGGGAGAGGGCCACAGATCTCCTTGCCCTAGTACATACTGATGTGTGCGGCCCATTTGATGTGCCGGCTAGAGGCAATTTTGTCTACTTCATTACCTTTACCGATGATCTGTCTAGGTATGGGTATGTGTATCTTATGAGACACAAGTCTGAAGCTTTTGAAAAGTTCAAAGAATTCAGACATGAAGTAGAAAAACAAACTGAAAAACCCATTAAGGTTCTTCGATCAGATCGAGGAGGTGAATACCTTAGCCGAAAATTCCTAGACTATCTCAAGAAAAATGGCATAGTCTCTCAATGGACTCCACCAGGAACACCTCAACTCAACGGGAGTTTCAGAATGGAGAAATCGGACCCTATTGGATATGGTTCGATCCATGATGAGCTTCACAGACCTCCCTGATTTTCTTTGGGGACACTCATTGTTAACTTCAATTTATCTACTGAATAGGGTTCCCTCTAAAACCGTTCCTACCACACCGTATGAGATATGGCACGGTAAGAAACCAAGTCTGAGTCATCTCAGAATTTGGGGTTGTCCGGCTCATGTCAAAAGACAACAAGCGGACAAGTTAGAGTTTAGGTCCTTTCAGAGCTCGATTCATAGGATATCCTAAAGAGTCATTAGGATACTATTTCTACATTCCAGAAGACCACAATGTGATTGTGAGTCGACATGCCATCTTTCTTGAAAAATAGTTTATTCAAGATAGCGGCATTGGAAAGCAGATCAAGCTTGATGAGAAAGTCTCACAAGTACAACGAGCTAAGGACCAATTGGAACCAAATCAGGTTGAGCCAATAAGAACACTACCTCCTCCACCTCGTAGATCGGAAAGAGTTTTCCCATCCCCCTGAAAGATACTTAGGTATTATTTCAGAGGAAGTAGAGGAAAATGTTCCTCGTAGGTAATGGTGCTCATGGTGATGATCCCAAAACCTACAACGAGGCGATATCAGATATCGACTCCGAGAAATGGCTAGAGGCAATGCAGTCAGAAATTGACTCGATGCACTCAAACCAAGTCTGGACCTTGGTAGATCCACCAGAAGGTATAGTACCTATTGGGTGTAAATGGATCTTCAAGAGAAAGATTGGTGCAGATGGGAATGTGGAGACATTCAAGGCTAGACTAGTGGCAAAAGGTTATAGTCAACGCGAAGGCATTGACTATCAGGATACCATTTTTCCCAGTGGCTATGCTAAAATCCATCCGCACATTGCTTGCCTGTTGCAGCCTATTTCGATTATGAAATATGGCAAATGGACGTGAAAATGGCATTCTTAAATGGATATCTTGAGGAAGATATCTATATGGAACAGCCGCTAGGTTTCACATCCAGTGATACTGATCACAAGGTTTGCAAGCTGCAAAGGTCCATATATGGACTTAAGCAAGCATCTCGGAGCTGGAACACTCATTTCAATGATGTGATCAAAATGTTTGGTTTCATCAAAAATGAAGAGGAACCATGTGTTTTCAAAAAGGTCAGTGGGAGCGCTGTTGTCTTCCTCGTATTGTACGTGGATGACATCCTCCTTATTGGGAATGATATTCCCATGTTGACAACAGTCAAATATGGTTGTCCAAGGAATTCTCCATGAAAGACCTAGGTGAAGCATCCTTTATTCTAGGAATTAAGGTCTATAGGGATAGACCGAATAGGATGCTAGGACTTTCACAGAAGATGTACATAGAGGAAAGTACTAAAGAGGTTTAGTATGGAAAACTCTAAGAGGGGATTAATACCCTTCAGACATGGTATTCATCTTTCCAAGAAGATGTGCCCTAGCACACCTGAGGAAATAGAACGCATGAGCAAGATCCCTTATGCTTCTGCAATAGGGAGCCTCATGTATGCCATGCTATGTACACGACCTGATATAGCCCATGCTGTGAGTGTCACAAGCAGATATCAGTCAATCCAGATGAAGAACACTGGACTTCTGTGAAATGTATCCTTAAGTACTTGAGAAGAACTAAGGATATGATGTTGGTCTTTGGTAATGGAGAACTCCAAGTCCAGGGATACACAGACTCGGATTTCATGTCCGATATAGATGATCGAAAGTCGACATCTGGGAGTCTGTTTGTGTGCAATGGTGGTGCTGTCAGCTGAAAGAGTTCCAAGCAAACGGTGATAGCAGATTCCACCATGGAAGCAGAATATATCGCTGCATCAGAGGCTGCGAAGGAAGCATTCTGGTACAAGAAGTTTGCTGCAGAAATTCGGAGTAATGCCATCAGATGCCATTCCTCTATACTGCGACAATAATGGCGCCATAGCCCTTGCTAAGGAGCCGAGGTCTCACCAGAAATCCAAGCACATTGAGCGGCGATACCACCTCATCCGCGATTACCTCGAGAAGGGTTACGTCGAGGTCAAGAGAGTCGACTCCGCAGATAATGTGGCAGACCCACTTACAAAGCCGTTGGGCCAGCAGAAGATCGAAGCCCACCTTGAGAAGATGGGACTTAGACTTGTAGCCAATTGGCTTTAGGACAAGTGGGAGATTGTTAGATATATGTGCCCTAGAAGCCAGAATTGGCTGACACTTGTAATACACTTCTAAGGGCAAAATTATAATTTTGACTAAATAATAAAATGGGTTATTTTCTATCACATATGTGTATTTAGTGTCTGTGATACATCCTTTGAGTTAATGGTAATGATAATTCATATTTTCAAGAGTTGAAAATTTAAGACATGAATTAATCATTATTAACTCATAAAATGCTCCCGACCATAGGATCATCATGAGGATGGTGATTGATCCAGAAGGTTGGTGTACAATCGCTTCTCTTTAGTAGATGAGTCTTGAGTCTACGGTGTGGAGACACCGGAGCGAGAGTACAGGTACTCGTTAGAGAACGAGGGCACTGAGCGTGACCACCTCGAGTAGTCATTAGGAAGTCTACCTTCTCGTCAATGACTGACTCGATGCTGCAGTAGTGTGTCTGGTTCTTTGACCTGAGGTGCATCGGCAGTTCACCTTGAGGGTGTTATAGTTTGACTACACCATTACTCGGTCTCCTAGCCATATGGAACCCTGAGGTGTATGTTGGCTATAGCATGTTCATTGTAGGAACTGGATTGCATCAAGATGGAATCTATCTACCTCGGTGGTAGAGGAGCAGCCCTATGATGATCATGAGAATCAAGTCCAGAAGTCCATGGCCATGGCAGAGTGAAATAATAGAAAGAGTTTCTATTTAGATTTTCACATGGACTTCGAATCGAATGATTACATCATATGACAGAAGACTAGGGTTTGACGAGTTTACCTTAACCCTAATCTGATCGGGGCTCAAGATAGAAGAACTTAATC
>QRFJ01002348.1:0-41202 GCA_006176705.1 Cocos nucifera | reverse complement strand
AGCATGACCACCTCGAGTAGTCATTAGAAAGTCTACCTCTCGTTGATGACTGACTCGATGCTGCAGTGGTGTATCTGGTTCTTTGACCTGAGGTGCATCGATAGTTCATCTTTAGGGTGTTATAGTTTGACTACACCATTACTCGGTCTCCTAGCCATTGGAAATCCTGAGGTGTATGTTGGCTATAACATGTTCATTGTAGGAACTGGATAGCATCAAGATGGAATCTATCTACCTCGGTGGTAGAGGAGCAACCCTATGATGATCATGAGAATCAAGTCCAGAAGTCCATGGCCATGGCAGAGTGAAATAATAAAAAGAGTTTCTATTTAGATTTTCACATAGGACTTGAATCGAATGATTACATCATATGACAGAGACTAGGGTTTGACGAGTTCACCTTAACCCTAATTTGATCGGGGCTCAAGATAGAAGAATTTAATCACACAAGTAGCTGCACGAAGAGGTTCACATTTAGCTCTGATGGGTTGCCACTATATACTGCTAGGTGTCACTGGTGGATTTTGGGAGCAATTAGAATGATTTAGATGATCGATCATTCTAGCTATTCAAATTAGAAGAGTTTTGATCCATCGAAAGGAGTTTCGATGATGTCGATGATAGAGATCATGACATATCTCATTATCATACAGAATTGAACCTAACTGGATCACACAAATAAGGGTTTGAATCTAGTGATCATCAATTGAACTGATCTAATTCAATTGATCTGAATGAGATTCAATTAGGTTCAAGGAAATCGTGTTAGCACTCGATTGAACCTAACGTTCTTCTTTTACTATCATAAATAAATTGTCCTGACTGAGCCAAAGAAGTTTGTGCTCAATTTTAGAGGCCTTCATATGGTCTGACTGAAGGTTGTCCAAGTCAAAAAGGATTGTCTTATTTTGTAAGATATTACCTACCATTTTTGGTCACCTGCCATTTCTCATTCTTTGACTTTGATCAAAAGTCTACCTTTGACTGGTCAAATGTTGACCATTGACAGTTTGACTTCTGTCCACATGTCATGCACCTATTGGAGAGCTGGTGGGGACCTATCTCCCTGCCATAACCTAGCAAGGAGGAGGGCGCATGCCACCCTTGGTGTCTGCCTAAGTTGGAGGCGCCCAGGAGTCCCTGTTGGACAAGAACTCCATCTTTTTTTGGATTTCAATTAGAGTTCTCCTAAAAACCAACTTTGACTAGTCTTAGGCACCCTCTAAGGAGGAATCTAGGGGACTCTATTCCCACCAATCAGATTTAGATCTGATTTCATAAAGAGTTATGATTGGTTGAGAAGAAGAGGAGTTGGATCACAGTTAGTCTATAAATAAGATCTTGCGCCCAACTCAAAGAAGAATCTAAATTAATTGAGATCTCCACGCCCCAAGGCCTTTTCTCCTCTCCTCCTCCATGCCAAAGCATCTTCTCCCTCTCCTCTCCACGTTCAAAAGGATTTTGGACCTTGGTTGGTGCAATCTAGACAAGATAAAGGCAAGTGAAAGCTAGAAGGTTGCGCTGCTGCAAAGGACGATTGCTGATCTTCGAAAGGAGTTTTGAAGATCCTCTAGATCAGATCCAGATCTGATTTCTGAAGATGTGATAGAGAAGAAGAGGATCTTTAGATCCAACCCAAGTAGATACCGATAGAGGCCAGGCACTTGCGTGGCTTGATCCAAAACCTTCCACTGCTTACAGGATCATCAACGGGTAATAGGATTACCCACTTCAAGGTAAATTAAATCTAATTTAATTTATCTAATTTTATTTTAATTTCTAAAATAATAATAATCAGATCTGAAACATCTTAGATCTAATCTGGATCAAAGAAAAAAAATTTTGAAATATATCTCTTGATCTGATCAGATCTGAACGAACCTAGTCCAAAAAATCAGGATTTCCCTTCACCCAGCCCCCTGCCACCTCCCCCCAGTCCACCTCTCTGAGCCCTCGACCTCCTCCCCCTGGCTACACCTAGCCTACCTCCCCCAGGCTGCCTTCCCGAGCCCTTGACCGCTTGCCACCTCCCTAACCACCTCCTACCTCCCCCTAGCCCGCCTCTCCGCAGTCGCCTGCCACCTCCCCAACTGCCTCCCACCTCCCTCTAGCCCACCTTGATCTCCATGGCCTACCTCTCCATGGCTGCCTCCTCGAGCCTCCGGCCACCTACCACCTCTCTGACCACATCCCACCTCCTCTTGACCTACCTCTCCAAGGCCACCTCCTCGAGTCCGCAACCTCCTCCCCCTCATTTCTGCGACCCCTACCCCACCACCTCAACACTGCGGCCCCTGCCCAGCTGGTTCGATCCCAAGCTCCCATCCACGATCACATCCCTGAGTCTCAATTTCTACTCACCAACCTATGCATCCTTGCACCTCAATCCTATGCACCAGCCTATGCCTTAGTCCTGTACGGTAGCCTATCTTCTTCTGTTGTGAGTATTAGCGATGGTATTAGCGATAGCTAATACCATCACGAAAGATTAATTTTTTATTTAAATTATATTAATTAAGTATAATTATATATTAAAAATAAATTAACTAAATATTAATTTAATTGAATGTAGTACGAAACTTGGGTCTCGGCATGCAAAGCACTCAAATCAAGGGAAGGTCTGGGCAGCATTACAAACATGAGACTGAGACATGCCCTGCATGCTCGAGTCTCAGCATGTAGAATGCTTGAACTAATGGAAGGTTCAGGCAGCATTGCAAACACGAGGCCCAGACATGTCCTATACGCACAGATCTTAGCATGCAGAGCACTCGAACCAAGAGAAGATCCGGACAGCATTGCAAATATGAGGCCAAGATGCATCCTGTGTGCTCGGATCTTAGCATATAGAGCACTCGAATCGAAGAAGGTCCAGGTAGCATTGCACGCGAGGCTGAGATGTGCCCTACGTGCTTGGATCTTGGCATGTAGAGTGCTTGAACCAAGGAAAGGTTTGGATAGTATTGCAAACATAGAGTTAGGATGTGCCCTGCGCGCTCGGGCCTTGGATCCCAATTGGCATGCAAGGCATCCAGCCCTCGCACATCCTGCACGCTCAGATCGATGGTGTTAATTTTTAACAAATTAATTTTAAATAAATAATATTTAAATTAATTAGTTTTAAATTTTTAGGCTAGACTCCATAATGGGATTTGCTTGGATGCTGTTCTAGTGTGCTCGTATGGCCTAGTCGTCTGGCATGATCCAAGTCCGCATGCATGGGATGCGCATCATAACCGTCCCCATTTGCAATGATGTTCCTTACTTCTATGATTATGCTTTTGAAAATACTGCACTCTTAGTGAAGGAAATCCTGATTTTTCGGTCCAGGTTCGTTCAGATCTGATCAGATCAAGAGATATATTTCAAAAATTTTTCTCTTAATCCCAATCAGATCTTGATATGTTTCAGATCTGATTCTTATTATTTTAATAAAATAAAATTAAAAGATAAATTAAATCAAATTTAATTTACCTGATCTGGGTAATCCTATTACCCTGTTGATGATCCTGTTTGCAGCGGAGGTTCTGGATCTTAGCCACGCAAGCGCCTGGCCTCTATCGGTATCCACTTGGATTGGATCTGGAGATCCTCTTCTTCTCTATCATGCCTCCAAAAATTAGATCTAGATCTAATCTGGAGGATCTTCAAAACTCTTTTTGAAGATGAGCAGTTGTCCTTTGCAGCAGCGCAGCCTTCTTACTTTTGATCGCCTTTCTTTGATCTGAATCGCACCAACCAAGGTCCAAAACTCCTTTTGGACATGGAGAGCAAGGGGAGAAGGTGGTTTGGCATGGAGAGGGAGGGGAGAGGCAGCCTTGGGGCATGGGGAAACTATGATCTCATCATATGTTGCAATCTGAGTTGGGTATAGGGTCTTATTTATAGACTAGCTGTGATCCAACTCCTCTTCTTCCCAACCAATCACAACCCTTTGTGAAATCAGATCTAAATCTGATTGGTGGGAATAGAGTCATCCTGGATTCCTCCTTAGAGGATGCCTAAGATCAATCAAAGTTGGTTCTTAGAAGAACTCTAATTGGAATCCAAAAAGGAGATGGAGTCCTTGTCCAACAAGGACTCCTAGGCGCCTCCAACTTGGGCACATGCCTAGGGTGGCGTGCGCCCTTCTCCTTGCCAGGTTCTGGCAGGGGACAGGCCCCCACCTAGCTCTCCAATAGGTGCATGACATGTGGTCAAAAGTCAAAGTGTCAATGGTCAATGTTTGACCAGTCAAAGGTAGACTTTTGACCAAAGTCAAAGAACAAGAAATGGCAGGTGACCAAAAATGGCAGGTAATATCTTATAAAATAAGACAACCTTTTCTGACTTGGACAACCTCCAGTCAGACCATATGAAGGCCTCTGATTGAGCACAAACTCCTTTGGCTCAGATAGGACAACTTATTTATGATAGCAAAAGAAGAACGTTAGGTTCAATCGAGTGCTAGCACGATTTTCTTGAACCTAATTGAATCTCATTCAGATCAATTGAACTAGATCAGTTCAATTGATGATCACCAGATTCAAACCCTTGTTTGTGTGACCCAGTTAGGTTCAGTTCTGTATGGTAATGGGATATGTCATGATCTCTATCATCGACATCATCGAAACTTCTTTCGATGGATCAGAACTCTTCTGATTCGAACAGCTAGAATGATCGATCATCTAAATCATTCTAATTGCTCCCAAAATCCACCAGTGACACCTAGCAGTATATGGTGGCAACCCATCAGAGCTGAATGCGAACCTCTTGGTGCAGCTACCTGTGTGATTCAGTTCTTCTATCTTGAGCCCCGATCAGATTAGGGTTTAGGTGAACTCGTCAAACCCTAGTCTCTGTCATATGATGTAATCATTCGATTCGAGTCCAATGTGAAAATCTAAATAAAAACTCTTTCTATTATTTCACTCTACCATGGCCATGGGCTTTCTGGACTTGATTCTCATGATTATCATAGGGCTGCTCCTCTACCACCGAGGTAGATAGATTCCATCTTGATGCCATCCAGTTCCTACAATGAACATGTCATAGCCAACATACACCTCAGGGTTCCATATGGCTAGGAGACCGAGTAATGGTGTAGTCAAACTATAACACCCTCAAGGTGAACTGCTGATGCACCTCAGGTCAAAGAACCAGACACACTACTACAGCATCGAGTCAGTCATTGACGAGAAGGTAGACTCCCTAATGACTACTCGAGGTGGTCACGCTCAGTGCCCTCGTTCTCTAACGAGTACCTGTACTCTCGCTCCGGTGTCTCCACACCATAGACTCAAGACTCATCTACTAAAGAGAAGCGATTGTACACCAACCTTCCGGATCAATCACCATCCTCGTGATGATCCTATGGTCGGGAGCAATTTATGAGTTAATAATGATTATTCATGTCTTAAATTTTCAACTCTTGAAAATATGAATTATCATTACCATTAACTCAAAGGATGTATCACAGACACTAAATACACATATGTGATAGAAAATAACCCATTTATTGATTTTAGTCAAAATTATAATTTTGCCCCTAGAAGTGTATTACAAGTGTCAGCCAATTCTGGCTTCTAGGGCACATATATCTAACAATCTCCCACTTGTCCTAAAGCCAATTGGCTACAAGTCTAAGTCCCATCTTCTCAAGGTGGGCTTCGAACTTCTGCTGGCCCAACGGCTTTGTAAGTGGGTCTGCCACATTATCTGCGGAGTCGACTCTCTTGACCTCGACGTAACCCTTCTCGAGGTAATCGCGGATGAGGTGGTATCGCCGCTCAATGTGCTTGAATTTCTGGTGAGACCTTGGCTCCTTAGCAAGGGCTATGGCTCCATTGTTGTCGCAGTATAGAGGAATGGCATCTGATGGCATTACTCCAATTTCTGCAGCAAACTTCTTGTACCAGAATGCTTCCTTCGCAGCCTTTGATGCAGCGATATATTCTGCTTCCATGGTGGAATCTGCTATCACCGTTTGCTTGGAACTCTTCCAGCTGACAGCTCCACCATTGCACACAAACAGACTGCCAGATGTCGACTTTCGATCATCTATATCGACATGAAATCCGAGTCTGTGTATCCCTGGACTTGGAGTTCTCCGTTACCAAAGACCAACATCATATCCTTAGTTCTTCTCAAGTACTTAAGGATACATTTCACAGAAGTCCAGTGTTCTTCACCTGGATTTGACTGATATCTGCTTGTGACACTCACAGCATGGGCTATATCAGGTCGTGTACATAGCATGGCATACATGAGGCTCCCTATTGCAGAAGCATAAGGGATCTTGCTCATGCGTTCTATTTCCTCAGGTGTGCTGGGGCACATCTTCTTGGAAAGATGAATACCATGTCTGAAGGGTATTAATCCCCTCTTAGAGTTTTCCATACTAAACCTCTTTAGTACTTTCCTCTATGTACATCTTCTGTGAAAGTCCTAGCATCCTATTCGGTCTATCCCTATAGACCTTAATTCCTAGAATAAAGGATGCTTCACCTAGGTCTTTCATGGAGAATTCCTTGGACAACCACATCTTGACTGATGTCAACATGGGAATATCATTCCCAATAAGGAGGATGTCATCCACGTACAATACGAGGAAGACAACAGCGCTCCCACTGACCCTTTTGAAAACACATGGTTCCTCTTCATTTTTGATGAAACCAAACTTTTTGATCACATCATTGAAACGAGTGTTCCAGCTCCGAGATGCTTGCTTAAGTCCATATATGGACCTTTGCAGCTTGCAAACCTTGTGATCAGTATCACTGGATGTGAAACCTAGCGGCTGTTCCATATAGATATCTTCCTCAAGATATCCATTTAAGAATGCCATTTTCACGTCCATTTGCCATATTTCATAATCGAAATAGGCTGCAACAGCAAGCAATGTGCGGATGGATTTTAGCATAGCCACTGGGGAAAAGGTATCCTGATAGTCAATGCCTTCGCGTTGACTATAACCTTTTGCCACTAGTCTAGCCTTGAATGTCTCCACATTCCCATCTGCACCAATCTTTCTCTTGAAGATCCATTTACATCCAATAGGTACTATACCTTCTGGTGGATCTACCAAGGTCCAGACTTGGTTTGAGTGCATCGAGTCAATTTCTGACTGCATGCCTCTAGCCATTTCTCGGAGTCGATATCTGATATCGCCTCGTTGTAGGTTTTGGGATCATCACCATGAGCACCATTACCTACGAGGAACATTTTCTCTACTTCCTCTGAAATAATACCTAAGTATCTTTCAGGGGGATGGGAAACTCTTTCCGATCTACGAGGTGGAGGAGGTAGTGTTCTTATTGGCTCAACCTGATTTGGTTCCAATTGGTCCTTAGCTCGTTCCACTTGTGAGACTTTCTCATCAAGCTTGATCTATTTTCCAATGCCGCTATCTTGAATAAACTATTTTTCAAGAAAGATGGCATGTCGACTCACAATCACATTGTGGTCTTCTGGAATGTAGAAATAGTATCCTAATGACTCTTTAGGATATCCTATGAATCGAGCTCTGAAGGACCTAAACTCTAACTTGTCCGCTTGTTGTCTTTTGACATGAGCCGGACAACCCCAAATTCTGAGATGACTCAGACTTGGTTTCTTACCGTGCCATATCTCATACGGTGTGGTAGGAACGGATTTTAGAGGAAACCCTATTCAGTAGATAAGATTGAAGTTAACAATGAGTGTCCCCAAAAGAAATCAGGGAGGTCTGTGAAGCTCATCATGGATCGAACCATATCCAATAGAGTCCGATTTCTCCATTCTGAAACCCCGTTGAGTTGAGGTGTTCCTGGTGGAGTCCATTGAGAGACTATGCCATTTATCCTTGAGATAGTCTAGGAATTCCCGGCTAAGGTATTCACCTCCTCGATCTGATCGAAGAACCTTAATGGGTTTTTCTAGTTTATTTTTCTACTTCATGTCTGAATTCTTTGAACTTTTCAAAAGGCTTCAGACTTGTGTCTCATAAGATACACATACCCATACCTAGACAGATCATCGATAAAGGTAATGAAGTAGACAAAATTGCCTCTAGCCGGCACATCAAATGGGCCGCACACATCAGTATGTACTAGGGCAAGGAGATCTGTGGCCCTCTCCCCATGTCCAACAAAAGGGAGTTTAGTCATTTTGCCTTGAAGACAGGATTCACAAGTTGGATATGACTCAGAAGTCAATGGACTCAATAGCCCATTTTTCTCCAATTTGTTGATCCTATCTTCTGCTATATGACCTAATCTCAGGTGCCATAGATATCTATCGTTTGGACTATCCCTAGGTCATTTGGCATTCATGTTTTGCTCGATAGTTAGAACAGGTACATCAATATGTAGCTGATAAAGACCATTAATAAGGAAACCATTTGCAATTTTATTTCTTTCATAAAGAATGTTACAATGGTCCTTAAAGAAGGTGATCACATAACCTTCTTGTGCTAAGCATGAAACAGAAATCAAATTCCTGCTAGCTGCAGGCACAAAATAACAGTCTTTCAAAACTAAGTCTAAACAGATGGTAATGGTAATCGAAGAGGGTATGTTCCCACGGCTACTGCAGCAACTCTTGCTCCATTACCAACGCGTAGGATCATGTCTCCATCCCTCAGCCTCCTGCTATCCTCAAGACCCTGCATAGAAGTGCACAGATGAGCACTAGAACCAGAGTCAAGCACCCAACTGGATGCAGAAGAAACCGTAAGGTTAGACTCAATAACGAGCATACCTCCAGAAGGACCTTCCTTCTTGTTCTTCAGGGTGGCCAGGTAAGTAGGGCAGTTCCGCTTCCAATGGCCGTCGCTGTTGCAATGGAAACACTTTCCTTTGACATCGGCCTTTCTTCTTCGGCTCTGCCTTCTTCTTCTTTGATCCTTCCACCTTTTGCTTTTTTCACAGACTTCTTTTTCTTTCCATAAGACTTTCTTTTGGAAGAAGTCCATTCCATAGCAAGAACTGAGCCTTTAGAACCTTTCATAGAAAGCTCAGCGGTAACCAGCATATTCATTAATTCGGCCAAGGAATTTCTGAAGTTTATGCATGTGGTAATTCATGATGAATTGCCCATATGCATCAGTCAAGGATTGCAGAATAATATCGTTCTGCAGGTCCAAGTCCAACTTCACTTCACACGAGCTTCTCAAGCTCTTCCATGTCCTTGATCATTGTCAGACAGTGATCTTGGACTGACTGCCCATCACGCATCTTAGCCTTAAAAAGTCATTTTGTGACTTGATATTTGGCTGCGCGACTCTGTTCACCAAACATCTCCTGCAGGTGAGCCAACATTTGGCGAGCAGTCCCGATATCCTCATGTTGGCGCTGGAGCTCATCAGACATCGAGCCCAACATGTAATATCTGGCCTTATTATCTTCGTCAATCCATTTTTTCAGAGACGCTCTCTGTTCAACAGATGGACGGGCTGGTAATGTGGGAGGGTCCTGGTCCAAAACATGGGTTAACTTCTCGAAACCCAAAATAATTTTGTAGTTCCTGAGCCAATCTTTATAATTGGGTCCGAGTCAGTCTATGTGTGTCCAGGATACGTGCCAATGGGTTGGACGCAGACATTTTCTGTAGAGAGTCAAAGATTCTAGTTAGATACTATAATTTTGACTTGACCAATTTGTTTAGAAATTTTATTTTTAAACAAATTAGCTCCCACTATTTTCTCGGATCCCTACACTCCCTCTGTAGAGATGCGAAAATCTCCATGATTAATGATTTCTAGTGGGTGGTGCGGTCTCACCAACTGACTCATCACCTCACCTAACAGTTATTGGTGATGGGTTAGCCAATGAGTGAACAACTCTTGTTCAATGATTCTCTAATCATGGTGCACCCAAACTTGGTCTCTAATTCATGAATCTCACCGTATCCAGAATATTGATCCACTCCTTAGTTAAGTCAGACCCACCATTTGCATAGACTGGGTTCCTAATTGAGTCTCTCATCGTATCCAAAATATTGAGCCCAACTCATCCTCCAGCCCATAGCATCCAATGCCTAATAGACATGGTTGCGTCTTCCCGGTGCAACTGAGCCACTGTATCCAGTCGAGAACAATCAACCCCGGAAGGGCCCGCACATCTACAATGGTGGAAGACCTCAGACTTAATCTTTTCTTAGGGAGAATTGATTCAGGTCTCATTAAACTAGACTTGGCTTAGTCATAACAATTATGACTAACCTAGTGGCATGGGTTAGCTCGGATTATTGACCACCTCAGATCAGAACTGTGTCAACAGATATGGCCAGGTAAGTGAGACCGATGGAAGGAAATATGCCATTAACTCGTACAAGAACGCATTCAGGTCGAGTAGCTTCCAATTAAAAACCAGTCGGTCGTCTATGCCAAACTTACCTTAGACACCAAATTGTTGAGCCAGAACCAATTGGGTTAGCCTACAATCCAGACTCTAACCTCTGAGCCTAATTAGGTCTTGCTTGATCGTGACTCGATCTTGACCCAGACTTAATCCTATTAGGCTGGTCAATTTAAGCATTGTTGATCCCATCTAACCAACTCTTGATTCGATTTGATCAACCGCTTAGACCTAATTGAGCTACCCAAGCTCGAACCCAGTATTATGAATATGTCTTAGATCTGAAATTCTCAATTTTAGACCTAATTAATATTTCATAAACTTAATTCTTAATTAAGTAGGGTTCATAAATAAAATATGCACAATAAATCCTAGGGTTTCAGGATCTAGGGTTTTGCAGAAAGTAAGTTTTGAATTTTCTGATTAAGGACGAACATGCAGCACCCCTACACATCATAAGAACACCCCATTGAATGGGAAGAGAGGGCCTTTAAATCCTTCTTCGTTCTTATGATCGGACGGCCAAGAGGAATGCCTTAATCAGGAATATTCAATACTACAAAACAGTATCAGATCTATATCATATATCTTATATATCATATATCTCATATACAAAGTAGATCTAATCATGGCATATTTTGCATACATCTCATGTATCAAATTATGCATATTTTTAGATCTAAATTATCTCATAATAATCTAAAAATTAGATTTAAATTGATCTTATCAAAATAAACCCTAATCTAGACAATTATGTAGAACTATTCTACAACTAGTCTAGACATGCATCAATCACATCTCATATGATGTTTCAAAAATTAAATAATTTTATTTGCTATTTTTTAGATATTATTATAATACTTATAATATTAGAAAAAATAGTAAATAAAAAGATCTAAAAGTATGATTTAATCAGATTAAATCAAGAACATGCAAGACTATTCTATAGAACTATTCTATTCTAGAACTAGTCATGCATATCTTCTAATCTTAGATCCTAATTATTTAATTTTAATTTTTTCTGATTTTAGATTTGATCACATCTCATGTGACATCTAAAATCAATTATTTTCTAATTAAAATAAATTTAAAATTAGATCTAAATAATTTTAGAACCATGGCTCTGATACCAGTTGAAGGGAAATCCTGATTTCCCGGTCCAGGTTCGTTCAGATCTGATCAGATCAAGAGATATATTTCAAAAATTTTTCTCTTGATTCTAATCAGATCTTGATATGTTTTAGATCTGATTCTTATTATTTTAATAAAATAAAATTAAAAGGATAAATTAAATCAAATTTAATTTACCTGATCTGGGTAATCCTATTACCCTATTGATGATCCTGTTTGCAGCGGAAGGTTCTGGATCTTAGCCACGCAAGCGCCTGGCCTCTACCGGTATCCACTCAGGTTGGATCTGGAGATCCTCTTCTTCTCTATCATACCTCCAAAAATTAGATCTGGATCTGATCTGGAGGATCTTCAAAACTCTTTTTGAAGATGAGCAGTTGTCCTTTGCAGCAGCGCAGCCTTCTTACTTTTGATCGCCTTTCTTTGATTTGAATCGCACCAACCAAGGTCCAAAACTCCTTTTGAACGTGGAGAGCAAAGGGAGAAGGTGGTTTGGCATGGAGAGGAAGGAGAGAGGCAGCCTTGAGGTGTGAGGAAACTATGATCTCATCATATGTTGCAATCTGAGTTGGGTATAGGGTCTTATTTATAGACTAGCTGTGATCCAACTCCTCTTCTTCCCAACCAATCACAACCCTTTATGAAATCAGATCTAAATTTGATTGGTGGGAATAGAGTCCCCTGGATTCCTCCTTAGAGGGTGCCTAAGACCAGTCAAAGTTGGTTCTTAGAAGAACTCTAATTGGAATCCAAAAAGGAGATGGAGTCCTTGTCCAACAAGGACTCCTAGGCGCCTCCAACATGGGCACACACCTAGGATGGCGTGCGCCCTTCTCCTTGCTAGGTTCTAGTAGGAGGACAGGCCCCCACCAGCTCTCCAATAGGTGCATGACATGTGGTCAAAAGTCAAAGTGTCAATGGTCAACGTTTGACCAATCAAAAGTAGACTTTTGACCAAAGTCAAAGAACAAGAAATGGCAGGTGACCAAAAATGGCAGGTAATGTCTTATAAAATAAGACAACCTTTTCTAACTTGGACAACCTCCAGTCAGACCATATGAAGGCCTCTGATTGAGCACAAACTTCTTTGGCTCAGACAGGACAACTTATTTATGATAGTAAAAGAAGAACGTTAGGTTCAATCGAGTACTAGCACGATTTCCTTGAACCTAATTGAATCTCATTCAGATCAATTGAACTAGATCAGTTCAATTGATGATCACCAAATTCAAACCCTTATTTGTGTGATCCAGTTAGGTTCAATTCTGTATGGTAATAGGATATGTCATGATCTCTATCATCGACATCATCGAAACTCCTTTCGATGGATCAGAACTCTTCTGATTCGAACAGCTAGAATGATCGATCATCTAAATCATTCTAATTGCTCCCAAAATCCACCAAGTGACACCTAGCAGTATATGGTGGCAACCCATCAGAGCTGAATGCAAACCTCTTAGTGCAGCTACCTATGTGATTCAGTTCTTCTATCTTGAGCCCCGATCAGATTAGGGTTTAGGTGAACTCGTCAAACCCTAGTCTCTATCATATGATGTAATCATTCGATTCGAGTCCAATGTGAAAATCTAAATAGAAACTCTTTCTATTATTTCACTCTGCCATGGCCATGGGCTTCTGGACTTGATTCTCATGATTATCATAGGGCTGCTCCTCTACCACCGAGGTAGATAGATTCCATCTTGATGCCATCCAGTTCCTACAATGAACATGTCATAGCCAACATATACCTCAGGGTTCCATATGGCTAGGAGACCGAGTAATGGTGTAGTCAAACTATAACACCCTCAAGGTGAACTGTCGATGCACCTCAGATCAAAGAACCAGACACACTACTGCAGCATCGAGTCAGTCATTGACGAGAAGGTAGACTCCCTAATGACTACTCGAGGTGGTCACGCTCAGTACCCTCGTTCTTTAACGAATACCTGTACTCTCACTCCGATGTCTCCACACCGTAGACTTAAGACTCATCTACTAAAGAGAAGCGATTGTACACCAATCTTCCAGATCAATCACCATCCTCATGATGATCCTATGGTCGGGAGCAATTTATGAGTTAACAATGATTATTCATGTCTTAAATTTTCAACTCTTGAAAATATGAATTATCATTACCATTAACTCAAAGGATATATCACAGACACTAAATACACATATGTGATAGAAAATAGCCCATTTATTGCTTTTAGTCAAAATTATAATTTTGCCCCTAGAAGTGTATTATAAGTGTCAGCCAATTTTGGCTTCTAGGGCACATATATCTAACACTTAGTTCAAAGATGGGCTCATTGTCCTTATAAGAAATGTGTCGATAGAGAAATACTTGGTAGGGATACAATAGTTGCCCATTTATATAGGAGTGGATTTATGCCAAACTATAAGCATTGATACCTGTATGGGGATCAAGATGTGGAAGATAATTTCAACAACTTTGGAGATTCTACTTGTCCAAGATCTTGCTGATATGTAAGAGCTTAATGGTGACAGATTTGAGCAGATGATTAGCATATTTGGTGTGTTTGATCTGGTTATTGGTAGATGTCCATGCATTAATTTTTTAGATTACAATCGTTATAGCTATGATGGACTATAGGATTGCTATGGTTATAGCTATGCTTACCCTCTATAGGTTTACTACCCCTAGAGGCTAAGCAAAGCTATAACTATAGCAACCCCTATAGTCCATCACGGCTATGGCGGTTGCTACCTGAAAAAATATTATTACACAAATTTCTACTGATAACTAGATCAAACCCACCAAATGCACTAATCATCTGCTTGAGCCTATCACCATTAAGCTCTTGCACATCAGCAAATGTGTTGAATAAGTAGAGCCTCCCATCCTTGCATAATGTCTCCCATGTCTCTCCATGCAACTACCAATGCTTGTAGTTTGGCATTAATCCATTCGTATATAAATGGGCACCTATTGTATCCCTATCAAGCATTTCTTTATTGACACATCTCTTACAAGAACAACGAGTCCGTCCTTAAACTAAGGGTGCAGCATTTCGAAAAGTATAATCACAGAAGTAAAGGATATCATTGCAAATGAGGACGGTCAGGACGTGCATCCCGCACTTGTGAACTTGGAGCTTGCCAGATGACTAGGCTACTTGAGCACATAAATTTTATTTTTAAGTTGTTATTTTATTTTTTGTAAAAATTTATACTTCTAGTTTGCAGCATGAGGAGGCGGTTGAGGGCTCGAAGAGGCTATGATGATTGCATGTGCAAGATGCACCTAAATGGAGGTGATTCATTCTATTCTTATTGTTGTATAGTCAAGCTTGGATGGTCTGTTAAATCGGAAACAACCGCTTGCAACCACCTCATGGTTAAAGGTGCAGAAGAACTTGCAATGCAAGGTAAGCTTAGATGGTTTGTTACATCGAAGACAACCGCTTGCAACCCCCTCATGGTTAAAGATGCAGAGAAACTTGCAGTGCCTTACTTTTCAATGGCAGATCTGAGCCTTCTTCATATTTTCATGTATTGAGATTATCATGTACTGCTGAATAAGAATCAGACAACATCTAAATTAAGGGACTAGTAGACCAACGCATTATCATATACTGCTGGATGAGAATCATTTTTTTGTAGATACATTACAAATGCTAACTAACAATCTTTGTTACACGTGAGTTAAATTTTGATCATCTTATTATATTTTGATAGATATTTTATTTGAATTGATTTTTAGATCATCTACTTACTTTGATTTTTATTTTTATTTTTAGAGATCATACATTATGTCTTCTAGAGGTCAGAGCTATTCCAACCAAGGACAGAGCTCTTGAGGAGAGAGTGATCATGCGGCTAGCTTACATGGTTCCACACCTCTCACATCGGACGTTAAACTTTAATACTTTAGATATTCTTATTTAAATTTTTTTATCCTTTGCTAACTAATATAACATTTTTTATATTAGATATTTTACACTCGATTTGGTTGATAAGGGGTCATCAGTGACCCCATAACCACATGCAGTAGGGGCCAGCTCCTAGACACAGAGTCGTGGTCGAGGACCCGCTAGGCTTGCCGCACTTTGACTCGGTCAGAGGATAGATAGCTCATCCAAGTATAGAGCCGCTTGTAAGTATTACAACTTCAATTAATATGTTTAGAATTTGTCCATTCTAGAGTTAACATTTATTTTTCAAAATCAATTTTGCAGCATGTTTAGAGAGTTTGGAGTATCTCATGTGGTTACCAGCATCATCCGATGCTTGATGTCGAGGTCAATGAACAAGTTCTCTAGCTGGCTATCTGGAGCTGATGATGCAGCCTGGAAGATGCTTCTGATAAGTCAAAACTAGTTTAATTTTTAAATTTTTGATACGTTGATATTTTAATTATATATTAATACATGCTTGCTTCTATCTTGTAGAAGTATTACCAATTCAAAACTTTTCAGAATGAGGAGGCTGTCCATTAGACCTTTGAGGAGGTAGCCATACAGAGGCTTCGAGATGGCCTCTATAGCCTCAATCAGTCCACCATCCAACACTCTGATTCCTAGTCACCATCGAACTGAAGGTCCTCCATGAATCACTAGATGCGGGTGAACATATGGCAGGCCCTTTATGATCAGTAAAGCAGTAAGGAGTACTCTAGTAGGTGGCAGAGGGCCTAATAAAATTAGGCCATCTAGTAGGATTCGATCAGGCACATGAGCAGTTTAATTGGCACACATATTGTAGTCGACAGACTGATAAGAAATCAATACCAAAATACTTCACTAGAATTATAAAAATTCTTATATGCATATTTTAATTAATTTAATTTTATTATTTACTTATTATAGACATGGTAGCTAGGTCGTCCACCAGACCAGCTATAGTTGTGATGTGCCACACATCAGTCTAGGAGGACCGATGACTATTTAGATTCTACGTCATGATAGATTATGGTAAGAACTTTAAATTTTATTTACTAATTAAGTTGTTACAGAATCTGATTTTTATATTAGGACTAATATATTTTTAAACTATACAAACGCGTTATGCAATGTACATTGCCGAGAGGCACGACAATGACCCGTCTTCTTAGCTTCCTTATTCTTGAGGGATGGCTTAATGCCATCAAGAGGGTTAGTAGGAGCTGGGTAATAGAATTCGACCATAGCTTCAAACCTCCACCATCTCGATATCCTTCAACATTCTCATAGGTCTCGATGTCCCAGACCTGGAGCCATGTGCACATGAAGGAGGTTGTGCAGAGGGCTTCTAAGCCAGTAGCCTTAAAGCCTCCTGGATGCCATCCACGATATGATCGTGAAGCTTCTCCAGGACCCATAGCTATGTAACCTACTGGACTCATCATCCCAGCCATCACTTTAGTAATTATATTATTAAATTCTTTTAATTATTTTAAGTTTTCATATTTAGAAGCTTTGCATATTTAGATTTGAGTTCGAAAAAAATATTTAGGGGCTAAAAAATTAATCCAACCATCTAATCGATAGGCCGGGGATGTCTATAGCTCCGTATCATCGAATCAAATATATAAAAATAATTTATTTAAAAATTAAAGGAGTATATTGAAAGATACGCCTTCGTATTGAAACTTACTAATATTATTTTATTTTTTTATTATAGGATATTGGGACATCTGGCTCTCATCTACCAGCTACTGAAGAGGAGCAGGAGAAGGAGGATATAGATGACAATGAGGATCAAACCTATTTTTTTAATATATTCTATTTTTTGATACTATTTATAAAAATATATATAATTTATATTTTTAATATAATATAATTAGTTTTAAATTTTTTATTATCATATTATCTTTGAACTTAAATTATAATAGGTATTAGAAACTATAATTCGTTATGATTTATTAAAATAGATTTTAAAAAAATATTATTATTAAGTTTTTAAAAAAAATAAACTATTACTATCGGTATTAAAGATGGCAATGCCATTGCTAATAACTATTAGCAATGGCATTAGAGACCAAACTGCCATCACTAATATTTCTTAAAATAATTTTTTTAATTTTAAAAGTAAAAAATTAGAGATGACATTAGCGATGATAATTTTGGTCACTAATAATTATTAGTGACAGCATTAGCCACGAATGTGCCATCGCTAATATTTTTTTAAAAATTTATTTATAAATTTAATTAAGATATTAAAAAAATAGCGATGGAATTATTTTATTTCTAAAGTCATCGCTAATAGCCTTATTAACGATGGCATAGTTTTTCATCACTAATAATGGCAATTAGTGATAAAAGTTTTTCAGATTGGCTTTTACTATGGTATTAGCGATGGTAGGGCTATTAGCAACGACGGATGGACTATTAATGATGGCAGTTAGCCATCGCTAATAGTCTGAATTCTTGTAGTGATTAAAAAAGTATAACTTTGGATGAGATGTGATCTAGACATCGGCTTTACCCAAGGCATCAATCTAAAGAGACAATTTTGATGAAACAAGGTTGATGACAATCGACGAGCTTGGATGATGGTTGATGCTCATTGTTGGTGCAGAAATCTGTGAAGACACCGGAGGGAGCTGAAATTAGAAAGATGAGACCATCAATGAAATCTACAAAATAAAGTCCAAACCAAAGGTGGGTGGCTCCGATAGGATCCTTCGATGCTTAAGTCAGTTCTTTGGCTAACTGGAATAAAGTGCTCAGGAGAATTTAGAGAAAAATAAGAGCTTAAAGAGGAAATATATCTGGAGGATCCTTTATATAGGCAGAGCTGGTAACAAACCGATGGTAATAGCTATAACTACCTCATAGTGGACCATTTAAGCCACGTGAAGTTTGTTATGGAGAGTAGTATCCTTTATCGCGACTTGTCAGTTCGTTGGAGATTAATAGTTGAAGTTTGGATGAAACTATTATAGACAATGAAGAACTTCACATCTTAGTAGCTTAGAAGTGGTTCGGACTTCTCTAAGATTATCTATATGTAGACTGATATCTACTGTATTGGGGATTGAATTTGCATAGATGCCGAGGTCTTCCGACTATTTAAGTCTACTCGATCAACATTCAAAATGTAAGGCAGCTATCTTGTCAACTGAAAGGAGTTTGGTAGGTGACTAGAGGAAGTTCGTCAGAAAGACTTGAAGGAATCTAAATGAAGATCCAATTTGCTACTGAAAGAAATTCGTCTGGACTAGGAGCTAGCTGGTAGTTGCGATAGACGGACACCACCAGAATACTTTAGTGAGTCTCCACTATTCCTCTAAAGTTCGGCCATCGAGGTCATCCGCAAGTGAATAATTGTTTGGGTAGAAGATTGGTAAGGATGGTAGATTTGCTGATTTAGAACTATGGTAGGCTTTTGGGGGGGAAGTTCGGACTTATTCTGGAGATGAGGTCCTTTTGTCAATTATGGATTATACATTCGAGGTTCCTGACATAGGAATATCGAGATCCTGCACCTGCAATGTGATATAAAAGCTCGTCCGAGGGGAAGCTCTGTTGGCCAGTGATTCTTATCATGAGTGATGTGCAGGATCTCTTGACGTTGTTGAGGCTGAAAGAAGAGTGGGGCATGCCTCCTTCCTCCATGCTTAGAGGCACGCCCCCTAAGGCACCTTGGCGTGTGAAGAAACCAAAGAGAGAGAAAAAATGGTGATCTATTTCTTATTGCTAGTGTTTATAATATACATGTATATATATACCTATACATGGATCGAAATACTAACCCGTAAAAACTTCCTGGGCTAACCTAGTCCAAATGCACTCATACAAACTCATGTACACCCATGGTCTAATCATGCACTCAATTTCATGGACCCAAATCTGGTCCAAACTCTGAGTAGCCCTCATGAGATCCAGACTAAGATCTCATGATCGTGGAGGGCTGAACCTCTACCCTAGGACCAAAACCGATCCTAGCCCTAGGACCATACACGTCCTAGTCTCCTAGAGCCAACATCCTAACTCCTCTAGTGGCCTTTCAAGACATGAGAGCACTACTAATCCTAATAATCTCCATCTTGGTGCTCCAAGCCCTGAAAAATCCTGCGTGAACCGTCTGCACCATTCTGCTACCTCCAGAGTTGACACCATTCCGTCGAAGCCACCTCGTCTTCCAAGCTGCAACACTAACCTATGCTCCATAGCTCCTGAGACTTGTGCTCCACCGCACTCCTCAACCTCAAACTAATGTCTTCCTGCTCTGACTCTATAGTTGCAACACCAATCTGTGCTCCGCATCGCATCCAGACAGTCACTGTGCAAACTCTAACACCTTTATCAATCTTTTTCAGTTACTGTGCACCCTTGGAGATCTCTGGGATGACCATCTCCACAATTAAAGGTAGCACCATCCTGGATTGTAGGATTCCTTCTGCTTAGCAGCTGCATCACCTTTCCTAGACTTTCCTAGAAAATCTACAGCATTTCTACACCAGCATATGTACCATGTGACACGATCTTCTCAAAGCTATGCCTGTCCACCTGCATGTGCCACTCTATCTGGAACTGTGCATCACCGATGCTGATACTAGGATATCGATCCTCCTGTATCTCTCTACTCTAAACTCATGCCAAATTTTCTCTCCACCTATGAAGTTACCACTCCGAAGCTCCACCTATGAAGCCACCACTCCAGAGCTCTACCTGATTTGAAGTCCATCTAAAGCCACAGAAGAATTTGACTCTATCACCGAGTCATCCAAGGCCAACCATCCAACGCTGCACTACTGGATCTGCCACTGCACCTCGTACATCATCACTGCTCCTTCGGACTCTTTGTACTCTACAGACCCCTCCAAAGCCATCTCAGATACCTTCACAACCCATGGGCACCTTCGAAACATACAAGAGCTCATCCAACTCCTCTGAATCCAACAACTGACTCCTAAAAAATTCCATCCTAGCACTTCTTGTCTTCTACCCCTACACCAACCATCGCTTCAGTTGTACCCGGAAGAACTATAGCTCCAATCCTATCCTGGGCTTAGACCCACCTAACTCATTCTGAGGCTCTTGAGACTCTTTGGCTCTCCTTGAGATCTGCTCCCGGTCTTCCTGAGATATCTTCTGACACTCTCCATTGAGATACCTCCCTCGGCTGCTGCATCATCGAGTTTCTCTCAACCCCATGCCTCCAGAAAAATACTACTGCAGCATCCAATGCTCCCTGCCTCATCTCGACACCGCCTTCTCATAGGTATCCGGATCCTTTCTTGCTGTACACAAACCATCCTCCACTGAACTGCGACTCTTTCTAGTGCTCCTACATAAGAAACTTGATCCAAGATACTCTCGACTATCTGAGACCCCCTGGCTCTTCCTGAGACATGCTTCTGGTCTCTCCGAGAATCTCCTAACACTTTCTGCTGAGATACCCTCCTCGACTGCTGTATTGCCGAGCCTTTCTTAACCTCTGTGCCTCCAGGATAGCGCTACTGTAGCATTTCAGCACTCCCTACCTGATCTTTGCACCGCTCTATAGCCATCCAGTCCTAACCTATTGGATCTTTATGAATCATCCATCTTCATTACTCTTAAGGCTCCAACCGATCACACCGTTGAATATATCTGAACTACTTTCCATAGCCTTCCATCAAACTGAATAGTTGCTTCAGCTCCACCTCGACCCCGAGATCTTGAGTAACCTCTCTTCTGACATGCCAAATAAAATCATCAGCAATCTAACCTTCGCATATTTTTATTTTTAATATCATTCGAAGCTACGTCCAAGAACAACCATGAAACATAAAGAAAATTAAAAAATAAAAAAATTAATTTCCTTTTTTTTCTTGCTGGAAGCCTTCTTTTCTTTTTTCTTTTTTTTTTCCGTTCCTGGAAGCTTCCGGACTCCTTCCCTCAGCTCCTTCCTCTTCCCGTCCAAAAAAATAGAACAGGCCACTAGCCGCCTGCCTCCATGGATGCCAGCTGACCGTCCACGCGATCGCTGGATCTAGGTGCGGCCACCGGATCCGAGCTCCGCCACTGTCGAATCGCCACTACCATGGCTCCTTCGGTCTTCGTCCCATCCAAAATCAAACCGAACACCCGATCGCTTGCTGCCATGACCACCGACGACCATCTCCTGCCCGCGCGATCGCCAGATCCGAGCGCCTTCGTTGGATCGGCCTTGTGGCTTCTTCCTATTCATTCTGGCCAAACCAAAGAACAGTCGATCACCAGTCGTCGGCCATCGTCTACCCGTGCGACCATTGCCAAATTCGAGTGCGTCGGGAGGAAGAGGGAAGAGGCCCTGCGCCATCTCGCCAGCTGCCTGCTGCCATGGACTGCCACCGACCGCGCACCACCGCACGACCACCGGATCTAGCCGCTCCATTACCGGATCAGTGCGCCTCGAGTCGGCTCTCCGCTGCACGTGCGTCACGCTGCCAGATTCGATGCCATTACAGCACCCGCAGCCACCGGACCCCATCGCCTGCTCCACTTCGCCGGCGCCTGCTGGCCATGCTTTACCAGCCACCACCGTCTGTGACTTTCCCACCGACGAAGAAGCGACGAAGAAGATAGGGACCGAATCTGCCGTCTCCTCTCTGGATCTTGACCTTCCTGCCCACGAGCACCACCGCGGCCCGTGGAAACTCTGTCGCACGCCCGCGATTGGCCACCAGATCGTTGAAATCGGCTTCCATGTGCCACTAAGCCCGGGATCGATGGTCAATCACCGACCGCCGTCGGATCTGAAAGGAAGAAAGGGGGCCTACCAGCCCCCAAAAAAAAAAAAAAAATTTTTTGTGTTCTTCCATGGAATCTAAATCCCATACTTGGATCTTGATCTTCATACCTCCTCATTAAGATTACTCTGATACTAATTATCGTGCAGGATCTCTTCATGTTGTTGAGGCTGAAGAAAGATTGGGGACACGCTTTCTTCCTCCAAGCTTGGAGGCTCGCCCCATAGGGCATCTTGGTGTGTGAAAAAATCAGAGAGAGAGAGAGAGAGATGAGAGAAAATGGTGATCTATTTCTTACCACTAGGGTTTACAATATACATGTATATATATACTTATATATGGAAGAAAATCCTAATCTATAAAAATTTTTTTAGGCTAACCCAATGCGAATGCACTCACCCAAATCCATATACACCTATGGTCTGATCATGTACCCAATTTCATGGATTCAAATCTGATCCAAACTCTGAGTAGCTCCCATGAGATCCAAATCAGGGTCTCATGATCGTAGAGGGCTGAACCTCCATTTTAAGACCAAAATCGATCCTAGTCCTAGGATCACACATGTCTTAGTCTTTTGAAGTCAACATCCTGACTCCTCCAGTAGTCTTCCAAGATTTGGAAGCACCACTAATCCTAATAGTGAGATCCAACTGCGATGGTGGAACTTGGTTTGAGGGAGATCTGAATAGAAAAGAGTTTGGCCAACTTCAAGATCGGTCGGGCTAGGCCACCCAAGGATCAAATATTTTGCACTCTAGTTGCTTAAGCGACTGCTTTCACTATCCAAGTTCATCCGAAAGAAGTTCGGCTGGGAGGGTTAACTGCCTATAGTAGGGGAGTTTGACTACCTTTATTGTTCAAGTTCGTTTGGGGGTGGCCTGCAATACCTTGCGGGTAATGCGGTAATCTAAAGGGGTTGATAGCCAAATCTGAGAGGATCATCTGGCATGCCCAAGTTGAAGATCGGTAGTCTTAAAGTTAACTAGAGCAAGAATTCACACTAGCTACAATTCAGTCATGGTCATCACCACCAGACGGGATCACCCCAAGGTAGGGCATCTTGCCGAACTTTGGCAGGAGCGGATTTACCACCAACACTAGTTTCCCCACTTTCGAGTTCAAAGTTCAAAAGAAGGGGGTACAAATATGAGTGCTGAAGTTCTTTTCCATCTTTCCGCTTTTGTAAGGCAAAGTTTTGGCGTTATCTACAGTGGCGTCAATGTTTCTTCAATACGAGATGACCCAAAAAGGCAAATTTTGAAATTTTCACTGAAGAGGCACTCGAGGTACGGTGTCATCAAGGGCCTGCCAGCCGCCATGATAAGTGTGACATGCATCCAATAGAGATAGAGTAGGAAGAACCTGCAATCATAACTACGCTGGGTCTTTCTTGGGTATTTAAATCCTTTCCTCCCTTTCGGCACCTTATTCCATTCTTGAGTTTCTTCTATCTTCCTAGTCTCTATCTTCTTCCCATCTGAGAGCTTCTACTCTTTCTGTGATTTCCTCCAGCCACAAATGCTTTCCGTTCCTTTCACGCCCCATCAATTTCTTTCCTGCCATCTTGAACCATTTTAGGTTAGTGCCCAAACTTCCTCTCGGCTATTTTGTTACTTTTCAAAATCTAACCCTTCAATTTTCCTGAGAGGCATCGCTCTCCATTTTTTTTTTATTTTCAAAATCCTTTTTAAGTGTTAGTTTGAACCGTATGTTTTCCATGGGCTCTTGATTGACCGGTTCCAGGAGCCCGGTCTACTTAGACTTGATGGACTTGGGCCTTAAGGAATCAATCGATCTTGTAGAAGCACCTCGTCCTCTTTTTGTCCCTGGCACCATTCCTTACTTCATCCCGAGGACCTTTCTTTGACCTGGATTCAGTATGGTATACCCTCAAGTACGAGGTAGAACTTTTTAGGCCGAGTGGTCAAGCTTGCTCTCCTCCCCCAAATCATTTTTATCTATACATCGAGGCTCTTCGTGTCGAACTCCGACTTTCGATCTCACCTTTTGTTGTCATCCTCTTTAAATTCTTAAATATCTTCTTCGCCTCCATGGTATCAAACTCATTTAGGTTCATCATAGAATTTCTATCTATGTGCACCATGGTTGAGGTCTGACCCATGATTTTTTTATTTTGAGACTATTTTACTTTCAAATATCATCCTACTGCTAAAGACTGATGGCACATATCTTCTCAATTCGGCAAGAAGGGGTTGCTAAAGGGTGCCTTCACCTCGGTTCATAATTAGAAGGAGAGATTCTTCTTCGTCTCATGCCCCTTCCTAGAACTGGGGTTGCCCTCCTAGAGAATTTGAGAGATTCGGTCCGTCGAGCTCCTGGGCTAGAAAGGAAGGACCAAGATTCGGCCAATAAGCTTAGAAACTACCGAGCTCCCCTCATATCCAATTTACTGGACGACCAAATCTTGTTTAACTTTGGGCTTAGTCCTCTTAATTTGACACGTAGATTTTCATATCTCGATGACTTTGCTTTATGCTCCCTTCTGACCTTATTCTTTATTGGTGCAGAGATAACCCCGGAAGAGCAAAATTGCCTAACCTAGGGATCAAGACTCTCAAAAGAAAAGGCAATCGCAGCAAAGAGCCATCAAAAAGGGCTAAGGTTGGGGAAACAAGTTTGGCCGCACCAATCCAAACCATGCCCGCACCGAAAGCCATCGCAACTATGCTGAGCCCAACCTTGCCCGATGACACCAACACCCTCACGCTCCCTGAACAAGGGAGGGTAGTTGAAAAAAAAAAAGAAGACCGCCTCTAGGAAGGTCAAGAGGAATGTCGAAAGGTCCGACGGCGATAGCTCTAGCTAGGAGCAGGGTTCCTTGGACAACTGGAAAGTCATCCAAACTTTGATGGATGGGAGCATCCTTCCCCACATCATGGAGGAAATGATCCAGAAGAACGACAATGAATGCTTCAAAGAATCTTTCACGACCTTCCTTAAGGTAACCGATCTCTTCTAAGTCTTAGTTAAGTATCGGTGTGTTCCAGAGCCATAACTCTCATTTTATTATTTGCAGCTGGACATTACTTATATGCCCACTCGGAGGCGGCGAATCTTTACAAGGCCGAGGCTTCGAGGACTATCCAAGAAGCCCAAGTGGAGATCAAGAAGGTCCAGACCAAGGTTGAAGTTCTGAGAGAAGCTTCAAGGTCTCATTCTGCCGAGGTCGAGCATCTTCAAGAAGCACTGCGGAGGGAGGAGTAGGTGTCGGCGGGGCTAAAGGCCGTTCTGGCACTAGAGGAAGATAAATGGAGAAAGATCGAGGAGGAAGTCGACGTAGAGAAGGAGCGGGCTATCGAAGTCTTTAAGTCCTCCAAAGTAGTGAAGGATATCAAAATTGTCTTTGCTTAAGAGGCCTTTCTCGAAGGATTCGAAGTCTGCATGAAGAAGATCGCCAAGAGGTTCCCTGACATGGACCTCGACTTTTTGATCAAGGAGCCTAGTGATGAGGCAGAACCTTCCCATGCTAATGCTATTCCTCTAGTTACCGGACCTGATAGGGAAACCTCCAATCCTACCATGATGATTCCAAAGCCTGTCCCTGAACCAGGAGTCACCGAGGATGCACCGACCTTGCCTACTGCCCAACCTTTTGAGGTTGAAAATCTTTGATAGTTGTATTTTTCTTCTTTTTTTCATGTACTTGAGACATTTTGTGCAATGAAGATAAGTTTTTCTTTGTTTGATGTTGTGTCATGTCTATCATTTAGAATCCCCCGCGTGAAGGTTGCCATGACTTGCCGCCACCCACTGAGGCCGCACCATTGCCCCAAGGTCTTTCTTTAAAATCTATCACTAGAGACCTGCAGAAGGAGATTCACCAGACTAAAGAAAAGTTTAAGAAGATAAGGGGTGAGCTTCAGGAATTGAAGAAAAATTATTTAGAAGCCACGATTAAGATCATCCACCTTCGACAAGTCCATAAAAAAGATTCTATAAACTATATGAAAAATAAGCATCTTTTAACCGAAGAGTTGGAATGGTTGAAGAAGTCTAGTAGCGAGAAGGTTTGAGCTTTGTCTGCCCAACTTAGTTCCCTCAAAGTGGAACTTCGAGATTCAAAAGAGAAAATCAAGCAATTGGAGAGTGGCTTGGCTTAGGGCCAGAATCGGGTGGAGCTCAACTAGGACTAGTTGAAGAAATTTTTCGACCTCGAGGCACAGTTGAGCGACATGGAGCGATAATAGAATTTTCATCTGACCGGTTGGTGTAAGAAGATCGAGGGTTATAAGAGAAAGCTTATTAGGACAAACTCCGAAGTTATGCAACTTCAAAAATAGTTGGCGGACAATACTCAAGTCGGCCCAAGTGCGCATCTAGACGAAATTGCCACTTTGAAGGATGCTCTTGAAAATTTCACTATAAAGTTCGAGGGCATAGAGAAGAAACTCCATGATCTGAAAGTTCAGATAGTCTACCAGGAAAACTTGGTGAAGGATGCCAAAGCCGAGTTGGCAATTCTTAGAAAGAGGCTGTGGGAGGTAGAGGAAGAGTCACATGGATGGGAGAGGATGCTGAAGGAGAGCCTGGTGGCGAGACAGAAGCTTGAGGAGAGAATAAAAGGCTTGGAACTCTCCCTCACAATGGTTGGGGTCGGTAGCTCGAAGTCCAATTCTGAGTAGGACTTCATTTTTATTATTTTTTTTTATTTATAATCGATCCTTTTTTTATTTATAAGCTGTCCTACTAATTCGTGTAATGACCTTTATCTTTAATAAGATGAAGCTTCTTTTATTTGTCTATGTTCCACCTTAGCTCGCTGCTTGCTAGTTTATTTTCTTGTTGTGTTCGATCTGAACGTCGTCCCAAAATTACAGCTCTTATTTTATTCTTATGTTTAAGAATTGGTGGTCTTCACCCTCATTTAAATGAGGTTAACCTCTTGTTCAAGAATCGGAGGCCTTCACTTTCATTGGAATTTTCATCCACATCAAGATGAGGTCCACCGCTTGTTCTTGATGTGGTTGGCTATTTTTCTTGTTAGGATGAGATCCTCTTTCTATTCCTAATAAGATTATCGGAGCATAGAAGGATCATTGAGAGGGTCTCTCCCCATTATCTCCTATCTTAAATAATCGAAGATCTTCACTTTCCTCGTAAGAATCTTTGTCCACATCAGGATGAGGTCCTCCTTCTGTTCTTGATATGGTTGGCTTTTATCCTGATTAGGATGAGATTCTTCTTCTATTCCTAATAAGATTGCAAGGGCACAAAAAGGCCATTGAGAGGGCCTCTTCCTATTACCTCCTATCTTCAATAATCGAAGGTCTTCACTTTTCTTATAAGAATCTTTGTTCACGTCAGGATGAGGTCCTCTTTTTATTCCTGACGTGATTGATTTTTATTCTTATTAGGATGAGGTCCTTCTCCTGTTTCTAACAAGATTGTCAGGGCATAAAAGAACCATTGAGAGGACCTCTCTCCATTATCTCCTATCTTAAATAACCAGAGATGTTGACTTTCCTCATTGGGATCTTTGTCCATGTCAGAACGAGGTCCTCCTCCTATTCCTGATGTAGTTGACTTTTATCCTTGTTAGGATAAGGTCCTTCTTCTGTTCATAACAAGATTGTCGGAGCACAAAAGAGCCATTGAGAGGGTCTCTCCTCATTACCTCCAGTCTTAAATAATCAGAGATCTTTACTTTCCTCATAAGGATCTTTATCCATGTTAGGACGAGGTCCTTCTCCTATTCCTAACATGGTTGGCTTTAATTCTTATTAGGATGAGATTCTTCTCCTATTTCTAACAAGATTGTCGAGGCATAAAAAGACTATTGAGAGGGTTTCTCCTCATTATCTCCTATCTTAAATAACTAGAGATCTTCACTTTCCTCGTAAGGATCTTTGTCCACGTCAGGATGAGGTCCTCCTTCTATTTCTGATATGGTTGGCTTTTATCCTTGTTATGATGATGTTCACCTCCTATTTCTAATAAGATTATCGGAGCACAAAAGGATCGTTAAGAGGGTCTCTCCATAATGTCATCGGTTTAAGAATCGGAGGTCTTCACCCTTGTTAAAATGAGGTTAGCCTCTTGTTTACGAACTGGAGGCTTGCTACTTCATTTAAGAGTGAAGATCGGTTAAGTTATTTTCTGCCATCATATAATTTTGTATCAAAGAGCAAAGATATTGAAATAAGAAAGTTTTATTGAGATAAGATTATTGATGATACATTCACAAGTTCTCCAAGTTCCAAGATTGTGGGAGTGCTGATCCCTCGAGCTCCTTCAGATAATACATTTTCGGTCAGATGATTTCCATGATCTTGTAGGGGCCTTTTCAGTTTAAGATGAGCTTGAGGTTATGAAATATCTGCTCATCAAAGTATCAGATCTTCTACTCTGAATGTCTTGCTTCTGACCCTAGAGTTGTAGTAGCGGGCTACTCTTTGCTTGTAAACTGCCATTTGGATTTGAGCCTTCTCTCACTTTTCTTCTAGTAAATCAAGATTTGCTCTAAGATCCTATGAGTTGTTCTATTCACTAAAAGCTTCAACTCGTGCTGAAGAAAGTTTGAGCTCAACTAGGATGACTGCCTCTATCCCAAAAGCCAATGTGAAAGAGATTTCTTCAGTTGGCAATCTTTGAGTGATTCTGTAAACCCAGAGCACATGATAGAGTTCATCCACCTACATTCTTTTTGCTCTTTCAAGCCTTACTTTTATCCCTTGAAGCAGAGTTCTGTTAGTTACCTCGGCCTCACCATTCATCTGTGGATCGGCTACTGATGTAAAGTGATGGAAAATGTTCAAGCCTTCACAGAATTCAGCAAACTTTGCTCCTATGAATTGGCATCCATTATCAGTGACTAATGTCTTTGGTAGACTGAATTTATTAACTATCGACTTTCAGATGAAATCCTGTACTTTAACTTCAGTGATCTTCGCTAGAGGTTCAGCCTCAACCCACTTAGTGAAATAATCTATTACCATCAGTAAGAACTTTTATTGTCTCGATGCCATAAGAAAAGGCCCAAGTATATCCATCCTCCATTGTGCAAACGATCAAGGAGCACCTAATGGTGTGAGCTATGCAGCCAGCTGCCTCTGAATGTTTGCATTTTTTTGACATCTATCATATTTTCTCACATAATTCATCACGTCTTGGTGCATTGTTGGCTAATAGTATCCCTACTAAAGTAGTTTATATGATAAGGATCTCACCCCTAGGTGATTTTCACATATTCCTTCATGAACTTTTTTCAAAGCATAATCAACTTCAAAAGATCGAAGACATTTGAGGTGTGGTAAGGAGTACGATCTCTTATACAACTTATTTTCGTATAAATTATAGTGGAAAGCTTGATTTCTCAACTTTCGAGCTTCTTTATGGTCTCTGGAAAGAATTCCATCTCTGAGATAAGAAATTAATGGATCAATCCAATTGGGCTCATGATTGACTTACATTATCACCTAGGGTTCTTCCAAACTTGAGTGCTGCAGAACTTCAAAAAGAACTTCTTTTGACAGTTCATATGGGGCTAAGGTGGCTATATATCTTAGAAAGAAGGTCAGCTCCGGTGTTTTCCGCTCTGAGGGTTTGCTAAATTTCAAAGCTACTAAAAGTCAGAATTAAATCTCTTACTTTTTTCAGATATTTCTTCATGCCTTCCTCCCGAGCTTCAAAGGTATTACTGACTTGCCCCACCACTAGTTGAGAATCACTATAAGCCTTCAAATGCTTTGCTTCCAATTCTTTGGCTATCTTTAGCCCCAAGATTAGAGCTTCATATTCAGCCCTATTGTTGGTAGTAGGAAACTCAAAGTGCAAAGCATATTAGGCCATAATCTCCTCTGGATTAATGAGAATTAGGCCTGCATCTACTCTAGAAGCATTGGATGAACCATCAACATATAGTATCCAAAAGTTTTTAGGGAGATCAGTCTCTTCTTGAGAGGAGCCAAGGATATGAACTTCTTAGTGCTCTAGTTCGATCGCATACGGAATAGTGCACTCCATTGTAAAATCAATTAGTATTTGAGCTTTAATGGATGGTCGAGGTTGAAAATGAATGTCAAATTCAGTTAACTCAATCACCCACTTTACTATTCTTTCAAAGGTATCAAGCCGATGAAGAACTATCTTGATGGATCGATTAGTAAGGAGAGTAATTATGTATCCCTAAAAATAAAGTCAGAGCTTCTTGGTTGTAATCAATAAGGCATAAGTTAGTTTTTTCTAATTTAGTGTATCTTGTTTTTACATCCCTCAGAACTCTACTTATATAGTAGATCGACTTATGAACTTTAGCTTCTTCTCTGACCAGAATGACTTCAATAGCTGCTGGAGATACAGCAAGGTACAAGAATAGCTCTTCTCTAGGTTCAGACTTGAGTAGGAGTGGAGGCGAACTAAGATAGTTCTTTAATTTTTCAAAAGTCTACTGCACTCAGAAGTCCAATTGAAGTTCTTGGGCTATTTGAGTACTTGGAAGAAGCGCATACTGAAGAAAAATCCTGATTTTTCAGACTAGGTTCATTCAGATCTGATCAGATCAAGAGATATATTTCAAAATTTTTTCTCTTTAACCTAGATCAGATCTGAGATATTTTAGATCTGATTCTTATTATTTTAATAATTAAAATAAAATTAGATAAATTAAATTAAATTTAATTTACCTTGAAGTGGGTAATCCTATTACCCGTTGATGATCCTGCAAGTAGCGGAAGGTTCTGGATCTAGCCACGCAAGTGCCTGGCCTCTATCGATATCCACTCAGGCTAGATCTGAAGATTCTCTTCTTCTCTATCACATCTCCAAAAATTAGATTTGGATCTGATCTGGAGGATCTTCAAAACTTCTTTTGAAGATCAACAGTCATCCTATGCAGCAGCGCAGCCTTTTAGCTTTCAGTCACCTTTCTCTCATCTAGATTGCACCAACCAAGAATCCAAACCTCTTTGGACATGGAGAGGAGAGGGAGAAGGTGCTTTGGCATGGAGGAGGAGAGGAGAAGCAGCCTTGGGGTGTGGAGAATTGTCATGCTCTTTGAGTTGGGCGCAGGGTCTTATTTATAGACTAAGCGTGATCCAACTCCTCTTCTTCCCAACCAATCACAACTCTCTATGAAATCAGATCTAAATCTGATTGGTGGGAATAGAGTCCCCTGGATTTCTCCTTAGATGGCACCTATGACCAGTCAAAGTTGGTTCTTAGGAGAACTCTAATCGGAATCCAAAAAGGAGATGGAGTCCCTGTCCAATAGGGACTCCTAGGTGCCTCCAGCTTGGGCACACACCAAGGGTGGCGTGCACCCTCCTCCTTGCCAGATTCTGGCAGAGGGACAAGCCCTCACCAGCTCTCTAATAGGTGTGTGACATGTGAACAGAAGTCAAAGTATCAATGGTCAACGTTTGACCAGTCAAAGGTCAACTTTTGACCTAAAGTCAAAGGACGAGAAATGGCAGATGACCAAAAATGGTAGGTACTGTCTTACAAAATAAGACAACCTTTTCTGACTTGGACAAGCTCCAGTCAGACAAAGTGAAGGCCTCTAAATGAGCACAAACTCCTTTGGCTCAGTCAGGACAACTATTTATGATAGTAAAAGAAGAACGTTAGGTTCAATCGAGTGCTAGTACGATTTTCTTGAACCTAATTGAATCTCATTCAGATCAATTGAACTAGATTAGTTCAATTGATGATCACCAAATTCAAACCCTTGTTTGTGTGACCCAGTTAGATTCAGTTCTGTATGGTAATGGGATATGTCATGATCTCTATCATCGACATCATCAAAACTTCTTTCGATGGATTAGAACTCTTTTGATTCGAACCGCTAGAATGATCGATCATCTAAATCATTCTAATTGCTCCCAAAATCCACTAATGACACCTAGCAGTATATAGTGGCAACCCATCAGAGCTGAATGTGAACCTCCTGGTGCAGCTACCTATGTGATTAAGTTCTTCTATCTTGAGTCCCGGTCAGATTAGGGTTAAGGTGTAATCATTCAATTTAGGTCCAATGTGAAAAGCTAAATAGAAACTCTTTCTATTATTTTACTCCACCATGGCCATGGACTTCTGGACTTGATTCTTGTGATCATCATAGGGCTGCTCCTCTACCACCGACGTAGATAGATTCCATCTTGATGCTATCCAGTTCCTACAATGAACATGCTATAGCCAATATACACCTCAGGATTTCGAATGGCTAGGAGACCGAGTAATGGTGTAGTCAAACTATAACACCCTCAAGGTGAACTACCGATGCATCTCAGATCAAAGAACCAGACACACTACTGCAGCATCGAGTCAATCATTGATGAGAAGGTAGACTCCCTAATGACTACTCAAGATGGTCACGCTCAGTGCCCTCATTCTCTAACAAGTATTTATACTCTTGCTCCGGTGTCTCCACATCGTAGACTCAAGATTCATCTACTAAAGAAAAATGATTGTACACCAACCTTCTGGATCAATCACCATCCTCGTGATGATCCTATGATCGGAAGCATTTTATGAGTTAATAATGATTATTCATGTCTTAAATTTTCAACTCTTGAAAATATGAATTATCATTATCATTAACTCAAAGGATGTATCACAGACACACATATGTGATAGAAAGTAACCCATTTTATTGATTATAGTCAAAATTATAATTTTGCCTCTAGAAGTGTATTACAAGTGTCAGCCAATTCTAGCTTCTAGGGCATATATATCTAACAATCTCCCACTTATCCTAAAGCCAATTGGCTACAAGTCTAAGTCCCATCTTCTCAAGATGGGCTTCGATCTTCTGCTGGCCCAACAACTTTGTAAGTGGGTCTGCCACATTATCTGTGGAGTGACTCTCTTGACCTCGACGTAATCCTTCTCGAGGTAATCGCGGATGAGGTGGTATCGCCGCTCAATATGCTTGAATTTCTGGTGAGACCTTGGCTCCTTAGCAAGGGCTATGGCGCCATTGTTGTCGCAGTATAGAGGAATGGCATCTGATGGCATTACTCCAATTTCTGCAGCAAACTTCTTATACCAGAATGCTTCCTTCGCAGCCTCTGATGCAGCGATATATTCTGCTTCCATGGTGGAATCTGCTATCATGGTTTGCTTGAACTCTTCCAGCTGACAGCACCACCATTGCACACAAACAGACTCCCAGATGTCGACTTTCGATCATCTATATCGGACATGAAATCCGAGTCTGTGTATCCCTAGACTTGGAGTTCTCCGTTACCAAAGACCAACATCATATCCTTAGTTCTTCTTAAGTACTTAAGGATACATTTCACAGAAGTCCAGTGTTCTTCACCTGGATTTGACTGATATCTGCTTGTGACACTCACAGCATGGGCTATATCAGGTCGTGTACATAGCATGGCATACATGAGGCTCCCTATTGCAGAAGCATAAGGGATCTTGCTCATGCGTTCTATTTCCTCAGGTGTGCTAGGGCACATCTTCTTGGAAAGATGAATACCATGTCTGAAGGGTATTAATCCCCTCTTAGAGTTTTCCATACTAAACCTCTTTAGTACTTTCTCTATGTACATCTTCTGTGAAAGTCCTAGCATCCTATTCGGTCTATCCCTATAGACCTTAATTCCTAGAATAAAGGATGCTTCACCTAGGTCTTTCATGGAGAATTCCTTGGACAACCATAATTTGACTGTTGTCATCATGGGAATATCATTCCCAATAAGGAGGATGTCATCCACGTACAATACGAGGAAGACAACAGCGCTCCCACTGACCTTTTTGAAAACACACGGTTCCTCTTCATTTTTGATGAAACCAAACATTTTGATCACATCATTGAAATGAGTGTTCCAGCTCCGAGATGCTTGCTTAAGTCCATATATGGACCTTTGCAGCTTGCAAACCTTGTGATCAGTATCACTGGATGTGAAACCTAGCGGCTGTTCCATATAGATATCTTCCTCAAGATATCCATTTAAGAATGCCATTTTCACGTCCATTTGCCATATTTCATAATCGAAATAGGCTGCAATGGCAAGCAATGTGCGGATGGATTTTAGCATAGCCACTGGGGAAAAGGTATCCTGATAGTCAATGCCTTCGCGTTGACTATAACCTTTTGCCACTAGTCTAGCCTTGAATGTCTCCACATTTCCATCTGCACCAATCTTTCTCTTGAAGATCCATTTACACCCAATAGGTACTATACCTTCTGGTGGATCTACCAAGGTCCAGACTTGGTTTGAGTGCATCGAGTCAATTTCTGACTGCATGCCTCTAGCCATTTCTCGGAGTCGATATCTGATATCGCCTCATTGTAGGTTTTGGGATCATCACCATGAGCACCATTACCTACGAGGAACATTTTCTCTACTTCCTCTGAAATAATACCTAAGTATCTTTCAGGGGGATGGAAAACTCTTTCCGATCTACGAGGTGGAGGAGGTAGTGTGTTCTTATTGGCTCAACCTGATTTGGTTCCAATTGGTCCTTAGCTCGTTGTACTTGTGAGACTTTCTCATCAAGCTTAATCTGCTTTCCAATGCCGCTATCTTGAATAAACTATTTTTCAAGAAAGATGGCATGTCGACTCACAATCACATTGTGGTCTTCTGGAATGTAGAAATAGTATCCTAATGACTCTTTAGGATATCCTATGAATCGAGCTCTAAAGGACCTAAACTCTAACTTGTCCGCTTGTTGTCTTTTGACATGAGCCGGACAACCCCAAATTCTGAGATGACTCAGACTTGGTTTCTTACCGTGCCATATCTCATACGGTGTGGTAGGAACGGTTTTAGAGGGAACCCTATTCAGTAGATAAATTGAAGTTAACAATGAGTGTCCCCAAAGAAAATCAGGAAGGTCTGTGAAGCTCATCATGGATCGGAACCATATCCAATAGAGTCCGATTTCTCCATTCTGAAATCCCGTTGAGTTGAGGTGTTCCTGGTGGAGTCCATTGAGAGACTATGCCATTTTCTTTGAGATAGTCTAGGAATTTTCGGCTAAGGTATTCACCTCCTCGATCTGATCGAAGAACCTTAATGGATTTTTTTTAGTTTATTTTTCTACTTCATGTCTGAATTCTTTGAACTTTTCAAAAGCTTCAGACTTGTGTCTCATAAGATACACATACCCATACCTAGATAGATCATCGGTAAAGGTAATGAAGTAGACAAAATTGCCTCTAGCCGGCACATCAAATGGGCCGCACACATCAGTATGTACTAGGGCAAGGAGATCTGTGGCCCTCTCCCCATGTCCAACAAAAGGGAGTTTAGTCATTTTGCCTTGAAGACAAGATTCACAAGTTGGATATGACTCGAAAGTCAATGGACTCAATAGCCCATTTTTCTCCAATTTGTTGATCCTATCTTCTGCTATATGACCTAATCTCAGGTGCCATAGATATCTGTCATTTGGACTATCCCTAGGTCATTTGGCATTCACGTTTTGCTCGATAGTTAGAATAGGTACATCAATATGTAGCTGATAAAGACCATTAATAAGGAAACCATTTGCAATTTTATTTCTTTCATAAAGAATGTTACAATGGTCCTTAAAGAAGGTAATCACATAGCCTTCTAGTGCTAAGCATGAAACAGAAATCAAATTCCTGCTAGCTGCAGGCACATAATAACAGTCTTTCAAAACTAAGTCTAAACCAGATGGTAATCGAAGAGGGTATGTTCCCACCTCCACTGCAGCAACTCTTGCTCCATTACCGATGCGTAGGATCATGTCTCCATCCCTCAGCCTCCTGCTATCCTCAAGACCCTGCATGGAAGTGCACAGATGAGCACTAGAACCAGAGTCAAGCACCCAACTGGATGCAGAAGAAATCGTAAGGTTAGACTCAATAACAAGCATACCTCCAGAAGGACCTTCCTTCTTGTTCTTCAGGATGGCCAGGTAAGTAGGATAGTTCCGCTTCCAATGGCCGTTCGCTGTTGCAATAAAATATTTTCTTTGCAGCGCTTTATCTTTGGCTCTACTTCTCTTCTTTGTTCCTTCCCCTTCTGTTTTCATAGACTTCTTTTTCTTTCATAAGACTTTTTTGGAAGAAGCCTTCCATGCAAGAACTAATCCCTTTAAACCTTCAAAAAAGCTCAGCAAATGACCCATCATATCATACTAATTCGTAACAAATTTGAGAGTTATATTAGTTTCGGCGGTATCTATGATGAATTTGCCCATTATGCAATCCAGTCAGCGATTGCAAATAAAATCATTCTGTCATGGTTCAAGTCTAACTTCAAACTACCGAGCTTTCTCAGCTCTTCCATGTCCTTGATCAATCATCAGACAGTGATCTTGGACTGACTGCCCATCACGGCTATAGCCTTAAAAAATCTTTGTGACTTGATACTTTTGCTAGTGACTCGTTCACCCAAACACTCCTACAGTGACCAACATTCTGGCGAGCAGTTCGATATCTTCAATGCGTTGGAGCTAATCAGCCTCGAGCCCCAAACATGTAATATATGCGCCTTATTAATCTTCGCTATCTATTTTTTCAAGACCGGCTACTCTTCAAGCGGACGGACGACTGGTAAGGTAGGAGGGTCCTGGTCAAATAACAGGATAACTTCTCAAAATCCAAACCTATTTCATAGTTCCGAGCCAATCTTTATAATTGGGTTCGGTCAGTCTATGGTGTCCAGGATATTGCTAATGGTTATCAAAACAATTTCTGTAGAGGCAAAGAATCTAGTTAGATTACTCGTAATTATGCTTGATCAATTTATTAAAAATTTTATTTTTAAATAAATTTACCTTCCTATTTTCTGATCCCTACACTCTCTCTGTAAATACAAAAATCTCATGATTAATCGATTTCTAGTGGTGTGGCGGTCCATCATCACTAACTCATACTCACCTACAGTTATGGTGATGTTAGCCAATGATTAATAACTCTGTCAAACTGATCTTAATAGGTGCCCCAAATCATCTAAATTCATGGAATTCAACCGATTAGAAATATTGATCCATTCCCTTGTTTAAGTCAGACCACCATTTTGCATAGCTAGGATTTCAATTGAGTTCTCCTCATCGTTCCGGAATATAAACCCACATCCTCCAGCCCATAGCATCCATATGCAATAGACATGATTGCCATCTTTTCGATGCAACATGAGCACTAATATCCAAACCGGAAAAATCAATTTTGGCGCAAGGCCCCTGCACATTTAATAATGTGAAGACTCACTTAATCTTTCTATAAAGAATTGATTTAGTCTCTTTAAACAGACTGTCCTAGTCAACAATCATGACTAACTTAGCTGGCATTGGGTTAGCTTGGATTATTAACCAGGTCAGATCAGAACTGTTTCACATATGCCAGGTAAGTGAGAAATCGGTGGAAAGATATCATTAACTCGTATAACGAACCATTCAGGTGATACTTCCAATTAAAAATAGTGCGTTGTAGTTGCCAAACACTTAGACACCAAATTATGATCAGAATAATTGGATTTAGCCACCAGTCCAACTAACCTCTGAGCCTAATTAGATCTTGCTTGACCATGAACTCGATATTGACCAGACTTCCTATAGGCTGGCAATTTAAGCCATGTTGACCCCTCTAACCAACTCTTGATTCGGTTTATCACCGCTTAGACCTAATGATCTACCCAATGCCCGAACCCAGTATTTGAATATGTCAATCTAAAATTCTTAATTTTAGACCTAATTAAATATCATAAATCTTAATTTTTAATTAAGTAAAGGTTCATAAAATAAAAATATGCACAATAAAACCTAGGTTCAGGATCTAGATTGCAGAAAGTAAGTTGTCTTTGATTAAGGACAAACAAACAGCAGCATCCTTACACGTCATACCGAACATCCCATCAGATGAATTAGAGGGCCTTTAAATTCTTCTTCATTCTTATACCGGACGCAGGAACGCCTTAATCAGCGAACATCATACCTACAAAATAGTTAGATCTAATCAATATACCATATACAATTAGATATAATCATGCATATTTTGACATACATCCAATGTATCGAATCATACATATTTTTCAATCTAAATACATAATAATGTCTACACAAATTAGATTTAAATTGATCTAATCAAAATAATTTAATCTAGATATTTAATGTAGAACTATCACACCTGTCTAGACATGCATCAATCATACTCATATGATGTTAAAATAAATAATTTTTATTTACGTATTTTTATATATTAAACCCTTATATTATTCAAAAATAGAATGATTATATAAATATGATTTAATAAATTAAATAAAATAGCAAATATTAATTAGAACTATCTATTTTGTAAACTTCATGCATATTTTCTATCTTAAGATCACTCATTAATTGTAATTTACTCTAATTTTCAGATCTGCCACATCTCATTAAATCTAAAATCACTATATATTTAAATTAAAAATTTAAAAAAATCTAAATACTTTTAGAACCTTGGTCTGATAACCAGTTGAAGAAAATCCTGATTTTTGGATAGATTCATCAGATCTGATCAGATCAAGAGAATATGTTAAAATTTTTTTTTTAATCTAGGATAATTTGAAGATATTTAGATTTAATTTTATTTTAATACTTAAAATAAATTAAATAAATTAAATCAAATTAATTATTTGAAGTGGGAATCCTATTATCGTTTGATGATTCCATAAGCACACGAGGTTCTGTATCTAACTACGAAAGTGCCCTGCACTCTACCATATCCCACTTGGCTAAATCTAGAGATCCTCTTCTTCTACTATATTCTCCAAAACTTAGTCTGGATCTGCTCTGGAGATCTCATATGACGCAGCTTTTGAAGATCACAGTCGTACCTTATGCAGTAGCACACCTTCCTACGCTTTCAGTCACCTTCCCTCGTCAGATGCAACCAACAAGATCAAACCTCTTGGATGTGGATAGGAGAGGGAGAATGTGCTTTGATCTGGGAGGAGGTAATAGAGGAGCACAGCCTTGGGCATGGAGACTTGTCATGCTCTTTGAGTGGGCGCAGGATCCTTATTTATTAGACTAACGGATCCAACTCATCTTCTCCCAACCAATCACAAACTTTGTAAAATCAAATCTAAATCTGATGGTGAAAATAGAGTCCCCTGGATTCCTCCTTAAGGATGGCTGCCCTAAGAATAGTCCAAAGTTGGTATTAGAGAACTCTAATTCGAAATTCCAAAAGAAATGAGTCCCTGTTCCAACAGACTGCTAGGTGCTCCAGCTTGGGCAACGCCAAGGGTGCGTCGCGCTCTCCTCCTTGCCAGGTTGTCGGTAGGAAACAGGCCTCCCCAGCTCTCCAATTAGATGCGTGATATGTGGATATAAGTCAAAAGTATCAAGGTCAATGTTGACTGTCAAAGATCTAAATTTGATCAAAGTCAAAGGCGGAAATGGCAGTGACCAAAAATGGCAATACATTCTTATAAAATAAGACAACCTTTTAATACTTAGACACTTCAATCCGATAAAGTAAGGCCCTAATGACACAAACCTTGGCTCCGTCGGACAACTATTTAGATAGTAAAAGAAGAACGTTAGGTTCAATCGGTGCTAGCACATTTTCTTAAACAAATGAAATCTCATTCAGATCATTTGAACTGGATCATTCATTCGATCACCACCAGATTCAACACCTTATTTTTGACCCAGTAGTCAGTCTATATGTAATGATAATGTCATGATCTCTTACTATGACATCCTTCGAAACTCTTTGAATAGATCAGAACTCTTCTGATTCAAATAGATAGATATCGATCATCTAAATCATATCCTAAAATTCTCAAAATTCATCAGTGACACCTAGCAGTATATGGTGGCAACTCCATCCAGCGCTGAATCGAACTCTAGTGTTCTAACCTGTGTGATAATCTTCTATCTTGAGCCTCTGATCATAATAGGGTTAAGATGAACTCGTCAAACCCTCGCTCTGTCATAATGATTATCATTTTGATTCAGTCTGCGATGTGAAAGCAAATGAAACTTTCTATTATGCTCAACTCTACCATGGCCATGGACTTTATTGAACTTGATTCTATATCCATCAATAGGGCCTCTCTCTAGCCAACCGAAGTGTAGATTATTCCATCTGATGCAATTTCAGTTCCCTACAATGAACATGCCTATATGCTAACATACACCTCAAGGGTTCTGACTACTAGTAGATTAGTCATGGTGTAGTAAAACTACACACCCTCAAGTGAAACTGCGATAGCTCCAAATAAAGAACCAACACACAACTGTCACATCGAGTCAGTCATCGAAAAGGTACAACCCCTCAATGAACTACTGAGAGGTCACTTCTCAGTGCCTCGTCTCACGATTAACCTATACTCTTGCTCCGTTGTTCCTAACCATAGACTCAAATTCATACTAAAGAGAACGATGTACACCAACCTTTCGGTCAATCAACCATCCATCCGGTGATAATCCCTAATGATCGGAAGCATTTTAAGAGTATGATTTATTCATGTCTTAAATTTTCAACTCTAAAAATAATTAATTATACATATCATAACTCAAAGTATTATCTCAGAACACCACATATGTGATAGAAAGTAACACTTTATTGATGATAGTCAAAATATAATTTGCCCTAGAATTGTATTCAACAATGTCAGACTAATTCTGAACTTCTAGACACATTATCTAAGACACATACAAACTCCGCTCAACTTTAAAATGAAGTGATTCAGGATGCTGACTTGTCTATGAGGCCTAAACTTTTTTAATTTATTTTTGGGTGATAATCCTCTTGGAGGCTTTAATTTCTCTGGGTTGGCTTCAAAGTGCCGGCGTCCTTGCACCATGAATGTCAGAACCACTTTTTGAGTTCACTCTAAAAGCATATTTTAAGTTTCTTCATCCTATAGCTTTCGAGGTGCTGAAGTCTTTCAAGATCGACAATATGTTTGATAAGACGAATATTTAACCAACATAGTTGTCTATATAGACCTCCATGTTGTGGCTGAATCTGCCTCTTGAAGTATCTCATTCTATCTGCATTGATAAGTGCACTTGCATTTAGCCTAAAGAATCGTCTCTGTAACAATAAAGATCATGGGGTCAGTATAAAAGTCAGTCTTCTCCTCATCCCTTGTGCATCTAGATTTAGTTAATGTTGGAAAGGCCCATGAAGGTGCAGTTCATGACATA
>QRFJ01002347.1:80147-296331 GCA_006176705.1 Cocos nucifera | reverse complement strand
CAAAGGATGAGAAATGGCAGGTGACCAAAAATGGTAGGTATTGTCTTACAAAATAAGACAATCCCTTTTCTGAACCTGGATAGGCTCCAGTCAGACTAAGTGAAGGCCTCCGATCGAGCACAAACCCCTTTGACTCTATCAGGATAATATTTGTGATAGTAAAAGAAGAACATTAGATTCAATCGAGTGCAAGCATGATTTCTAAACTAATTAAATCTCATTCAGATCAATTGAACTGGATCAGTTCAATTGATGATCACCAGATTCAAACCCTTATTTGTGTGATCCAGTTAGGTACAGATACTAAATACACATTTGTTATAGAAGATAACCCATTTTATTATTTATAGTCAAAATTATAATTTTACTCCTAGAAGTGTATTACAAGTGTCAGCCAATTTTGGCTTCTAGGGCACACATATCTAACAGAAGCATGGTCAAACTTCATTCGGTCTTCTACCAGTGATGCTGAAGAACTTCATTCAGCCTTTCTTGATATTCAATCGAGAATTTGAATCTCGACACGAACATTAGCTGCTAGTGAAGTGAGCAGCAAACTGATGGCTCATTAGGTCAAAAAAGAAGATCGTACCTAGCTTCAACATCAAGTACCAGTTTCTTACTACTCCCTTTAGGGTAGATAGGAAAGCTCAGTATAATATGGCGTCTGATACACCATGGAGCAGCATCATAGTCCAGAAGGCTTTTAGATGATCGACCGAATTAGAGGTTTCATCATAGCCTTCAAATTGGGAAAGCTTAAAGTTCGGCGGAACAAGCTCTTGCATAATTTGGAAAGAGAAAGGAGGATCGGTGCGGATGTCATGATGGTGAGCCAGGACGACGTGGCCGACCTCCTCAGTCCATCGATCCATCCTCCATAGTTTCTAATTGAGGACGTCATCTCGATCGTAGGTCTTGGAAGGCTTCCAGCTGTGGATGGGGAAGGTCCCTTCCGGAGAAGAACCATGATCCAAGCAAGGATCCTCCGCTCTCTATTTCTCCTTCCCAGGGGCGATGGATATGCTAGCTTAAGTGCTCCTCCTTGGGATCAATTTCTGACATCTCGACGGTGGGTTTCCTGATGGAATCACCATCAGGGGCTACCGCATGGCCTACACCATTTCGGTGAGGCCCTAAATCTACTGCATCAATAGGTTAAACTGCTTCGGATCTACCATGACCGCCGGTGGAGGAAGAGGTTGAAGTGCCGATGATGGAGTAGGGACAGATGGATCTAGCCCAGATCTGATGGTAGAAGCAGTAGATCTTTGGATAGTCACCCTCTTTGAAGGCATTTCTTGGGGTTGAGGGAGAGGATGGAGATGGACCTTGAAGAAGAAGATCCATAGGATCGGCTGAGTACTCCTTTAAGAACAAGGGTACCTCAGGAATAGAAGGCCCTTCTTCTAGCGCCAATCATGTTATTGCAGAATCTATTTGATGCCAGATCGAGCTGGAGTCAAGAAAGATGAGGTCGCCGTCGATGACCTACAAAATAAAATTTCATCTAGAGTCGGTGGTGGTGGCTCCGACAGGATCCTCCGACAATCAAGTCAACTCTTTTGGCCAATAAAAATGGAGTGCTCAGGAAGGAGTTCGGCAAGATTTTAGGAAGGAGAAGAGAGCTTAGAGAAAATATATCTGGAGGATCCTTTTTTATAGATGGAGCTTAGAGCTGATAATGATAGCCATAGCTGTCTGGTAGCTGGCCACTTAGGACTGCATGAGCGGGATGCAGCATGTAGTAGACTGACAATGATAGCTGCAGCCATCCAGTAGCTGATCGCTTAGAACTGCATGAGAGGGGCACCGCCTATAGCAAACTGATGGTGACAGCCATAGCTGTCCGATATTGAGCCGCTCGGGGCCATGTGGGGTTCAGTATGGAGAGGAAGAGGTGTCGTCAAACTAATAGTAACCATTCATTGAGATTTAATAATCGAAGTTCAAAGAAAGCAGGCATTGGTCGGTGAAGAGCTTTGACATACATCAATTCTAGAGGAGTTCGAACTCCTAAAGAGGATACGGCTAGAGGAGATCATTCAAGAGGAATGCTAGCTGAAATTTAGAAGCAATCCGCTGGAGGAATTCGATTGAAGGAGAAGTCCGAAAGGAGTTTGGCTCTTGGAGGAATCCGACTGAAGGAGAGGTTCGGAAGGAGTTCGATCAAAGGAGAAGTTCGGAAGGAGTTCGGCTCCTAGAGGCATCTATTTGAAGGAGAGATCCAAAAGGAGTTCGGCTCCTTGAGGAGTTTGACTGAAGGAGTCCGGATGGAGTTCAACTCATGTAGAAATTCGACTGAAGGGGAAGTTCGGAAGGAGTTTGGCTCCGAGAGGAATCCAATTGAAGGAGAAATTCGGAAGGAGTTTGGGTCCTAGAGGAGTCCGACTAAAGAAAAAATTTGGGAGAAGTTTGGCTCTTTTAGAAATCTGACTGAAGGAGAAGTCTGGAAGGAGTTCGACTCCTATAGGCATTCGACTGAAGGAGAAATATGGAAGGTGTTCGGCTCCTAGATGAGTCGGACTGAAGGAAGAGTCTGAAAAGAGTTTGACTCCTGTAGGCATCCATCTGAAGGAGAGATCCGAAAGAAGTTTGGCTCCTGGAGGAGTCCGACTGAAGGAGGAGTCCGAAAGGAGTTCGGTTCCTATAGAAATCCGACTGTAGGAGAGATTTAAAAAGAGTTTGACTCCTATAGGCATCCGAATGAAGGAGTCTAGCAGGAGTTCAAGTCTTGACAGAGCTTGGCTGGGGCTCGGCCACTAAGGAGTTTGGCCAGTTGAAGGAGTTCGGCTGGGGTCCGATCGCTGGAGGAGAATTTTCGATCGAAGCTCTCCTGTGACTATCGATTGCATTAGGCTGAACTTTGGCGGAAGCAGGGTTTATCCCCAACAAGTATAAATTGAAGAAAAGCCAAGTCTCAATCGAGCACATCATTAGCTTCTTCCTAGGGCTTTAAAAAAGTTTGCATTCTATTTTTTATATTATGCTAAAACTTTTATTTGTAATTTTATTTCTTTACAAGTTTCTTTAGAAAAGAGAAACTTGGGGATTAGGCCCATCCAAGCCTGAAATTGGACTTATTAGGTTTTGGTTGGTTGGCTCAGAAAATCAACTGGACTGTTAGTAAATCCGAAAAACTATCGGTATAAGATTTTGGTTGGTGATCCCAAAAAATCAACTAGGTTTGTTTGTGAGCCCAAAAAAACAAATACACCATAATCAAGGATGGATTATAGTGAAAATCCTAAAAAAAGCTTGAGGAGTAGACGTAGATGTCGATTGCACCGAATCACTATAAAACTTTGTGTGTTTGTATTGTGCTTTTAATTATTTCTTTACTTTGCTATTATTTTTGACTTGCATTGTTTATATTCTTCATTTGCACACATTATCTTACTTTCACTGTGGCTTAAAGCCTTCACCTCATAAACTCTATATTTTGCTTAAATTAAAGCATATATTTGTTTAGAAAGCAAATTTGGTTAAAACTTTTATAAGAACCCAATCACCCTCCTCTTGGGTTGCAACTTCTGGGCAATAGTTTCTACTATAATACCGATGGACATTGGAAGTGGAATTGCCCTTTATACCTGGCCAGCCTAAAGAACAAGGAGGCAGGTCCTTCTGGAGGTATGCTCGTAATTGAATCTAACCTAGCAGTACCTTCTGTATCTAGTTGGATGCTTGACTCTAAGTGCTCACTTGTGCACTTCTATGCAGGGTCTTGAGGAGAGCAGGAGGTTGAGGGATGGTGAGATGATCCTATGCATCAAAAATGGAGCAATAGTTGCTACCATGGCCGTAGGAACCTATCCTCTTCGACTACCATCTGACTTAAATTTAGTTCTTTGAGATTATTATTTTGTGCTTACAATAAGCAAAAATTTGATTTCTGTTTTTTGTTTAGCATAGGAAGGTTATGTAATTAGCTTTTTTAAGGATCACTATACTATTCTTTTTGAAAAAAATAAAATTATAAGTATTTTTTTTGATTAATGGTCTTTATTAGTTGCATGTTGATGTATCTATGTTTAATATTGAGCAAAATATGAATGATATAGGATTTAAGTAACCTAGGGATAGTCTAAACGATAGGTATCTATGGCACCTTAGGCTAGATCATATAGCCGTAGACATGATTAATAAATTAGAGAAATCCAGACTTATGAGTCTATTGATTTTTGAGTTATATCTGATTTATGAATCATGCCTTCAAGGCAAAATGATCAAGCTTCCTTTTGTATGATATGAAAAAAAGGCCACGGATCTACTTGCCCTGGTACATACAGATGTGTGCAGTCCATTGGATGTTTCGGTCAGAGATAATTATGTCTACTTCATTATCTTTATCGATGATCTATCACAGTATGGGTATGTGTACTTAATGTGATACAAGTCTAAAGCCTTTAAAAAGTTCAAGAAATTCACACTCGAAGTAGAAAAGCAAATAGAAAAGTCCATTAAGGTTCTCCGATCAGATTGAAGAGATGAATATCTTAGTCAAAAATTTCTAGACTATCTTAAAGATAATGACATAGTGTCTCAATGGACTTCACCTAAAACATCTCAACTCAATGGGATTTTAGACTGGAGAAATCAGATTCTATTGGATATGATTCGATCCATGATGAGCTTCACGAAGTTGAAGGGAAATCCTGATTTTTCGAACCAGGTTCATTCAGATCTGATCGGATCAAGAGATATATTTCAAAAAATTTTTTTCTTTGATCCAGATCAAATCTGGAATGTTTCATATCTGATTCTTATTATTCTAATAATAAAAATAAAATCTAGATAAATTAAATCAAATTTAATTTACCTTGATGTAGGATAATCCTATTATCCATTTGATGATCCTGTCAGCAGTGGAAGGTTCTGGATCTAGCCACGCAAGTGCCTAGCCTCTACCAGTATTCACTTGGGTTGGATCTAGAGATCTTCTTTTTTTCTATCACATCTCCAAAAATTAGATCTGAATCTGATTTGGAGGATCTTCAAAACACCATTCGAAGATCCGTAGTTGTCCTTTGTAGCAGCGCAGCCTTCTAGCTTTCTATCACCTTTCTCTCGTCTGGATTGCACCAACTTGGATCCCAAACTACTTTGGGTGTGGAGAGGAGAGGGAGAAGATGGTCTTGGCATGGAGGAGGAGGAGAGAGGTAGCCTTAGGGCATGGAAATTTTTAGATGAGATGTTCCTTGAGTTGGGCGTAGGGTCTTATTTATAGACTATGCGTGATCCAACTCCTCTTCTTCCCAACCAATCACAACCCTTTGTGAAATTAGATCTAAATTTGATTAGTGAGAATAGAGTCCCTTGGATTCCTCCTTATATGGTGCCTAAGACCAGTCAAAGTTGGTTCTTAGGAGGAGTCTAATCGGAATCCAAAAAGGAGATGGAGTCCTTGTCCAGTTGAAGAAAAATCCTGATTTCTCGGACCAAGTTCGTTCAGATCTGATCGGATCAAGAGATATATTTCAAAAAAATTTTTCTTTAATCTAAATTAGATTTGGGATATTTTAGATCTAATTCTTATTATTGTAATAATAAAAATAAAATCTAGATAAATTAAATCAAATGTAATTTACCTTGATGTAGGGTAATCCGATTACCCGTTGATGATCCTATAAGTAGCGGAAGGTTCTGGATCTAGCCACGCAAGTGCCTGGCCTCTACCAGTATCCACTCAGGCTGGATCTAGAGATCCTCTTCTTCTCTATCATGTCTCCAAAAATAAGATCTAAATCTGATTTGGAGGATCTTCAAAACACCTTTCGAAGATCAGCAGTTGTTCTTTGCAGCAGCGCAACCTTCTAGCTTTCTATCGCCTTTCTCTCATCTGGATTGCACCAACTTGGATCCCAAACTACTTTGGGCATGGAGAGGAGAGGGAGAAGATGGTCTTAGCATGGAGGAGGAGGAGAGAGGCAGCCTTGGGGCATGGAGAATTATTCCTTTTTGAGTTGGGCGTAGGGTCTTATTTATAGACTATGCGTGTTCTAACTCCTCTTCTTCCCAACCAATCATAACTCTTTATGAAATTAGATCTAAATCTGATTAGTGGGAATAGAGTCCCTTGGATTCATCCTTAGATGGCACCTAAGACTAGTAAAAGTTGGTTCTTAGGAGAAGTCTAATCGGAATCCAAAAAGAAGATGGAGTCCCTGTCCAACAGGGACTCCTGGGCGCCTCCTGCGAGGGCACACACCAAGGGTGGCCTGCGCCCTCCTCCTTGCTAGGTTCTAACAGGGGGACAAGCCCCCACTAGCTCTCCAATAGGTCCGTGACACATGGACAGAAGTCAAAGTATCAATGGTCAACATTTAACCAGTCAAAGGTCAACTTTTGACCAAAGTCAAAGGACGAGAAATGGTAGGTGACCAAAAATGGTAGGTATTATCTTACAAAATAAGACAACCCTTTTCTGACCTAGATAGGCTCCAGTTAGACCAAGTGAAGGCCTCTAATCGACAACTATTTATGATAATAAAAGAAGAACGTTGGGTTCAATCGAGTGCTAGCACAATTTTTTTGAACCTAATTGAATCTCATTCAAATCAATTGAACTGGATTAGTTCAATTGATGATCACCACAATCAAACCCTTATTTGTGTGACCCAGTTAGGTTCAGTTCTATATGGTAATGGGATATGTCATGATCTCTATCATCGACATCATCAAAACTTCTTTCGGTGGATCAGAACTCTTCTGATTCGAACAGCTAGAATGATCGATCATCTAAATCATTCTAATTGCTTCCAAAATCCACCAGTGACACCTAGCAGTATATGATGGCAACCTATCAGAGCAGAATGCGAACCTCTTGGTGCAGCTACCTATATGACTAAGTTCTTCTATCTTGAGCCTCGATCAGATTAGGGTTAAGGTGAACTCGTCAAACCCTAGTTTCTGTCATATGATGTAATCATTCAATTTAAGTCCGATGTGAAAACCTAAATGGAAACTCTTTCTATTATTTCACTCTACCATGGGCATAGGCTTTTGGACTTGATTCTCATGATCATCATAGGGCTGCACCTCTACCATCGAGGTAGATAGATTCCATCTTGATGCAATCCAGTTCCTACAATGAACATGCTATAGCCAACATACACCTTAGGGTTCCGAATGGCTAGGAGATCGAGTTATGGTGTAGTTAAACTATAACACCCTCAAGGTGAACTGCCGATGCACCTCAAGTCAAAGAACAGGACACACCACTGCAGCATCGAGTCAGTCATTGATGAGAAGGTAGACTTTCTGATGACTACTCGAGGTGGTCACACTCAATGCCCTCGTTCTCTAATGAGTATCTGTACTCTTGCTCCGATGTCTCCACACCGTAGACTCAAGACTCATCTATTAAAGAGAAGCGATTGTACACCAACCTTTTGGATCAGTCACCATCCTCATGATGATCCTATGGTCGGGAGCATTTTATGAGTTAATAATGATTATTCATGTCTTAAATTTTCAACTCTTGAAAATATGAATTATCATTACCATTAACTCAAAGGATGTATCACAGACACTAAATACACATATGTGATAGAAAATAATCTATTTTATTGATTATAGTCAAAATTATAATAGAAGCCAGAATTGGCTGACACTTGTAATACACTTCTAGGAGCAAAATTATAATTTTAACTATAATCAATAAAATAGATTATTTTCTATCACATATGTGTATTTAGTGTCTGTGATACATCCTTTGAGTTAATGGTAATGATAATTCATATTTTCAAGAGTTGAAAATTTAAGACATGAATAATCATTATTAACTCATAAAATGCTCCCGACCATAGGATCATCACGAGGATGGTGACTGATCCGAAAGGTTGGTGCCCTAGAAGTCAGAATTGGCTGACACTTATAATACACTTCTAGGAGTAAAATTGTAATTTTAACTATTACCAATAAAATGGATTATTTTCTATCATATATGTGTATTTAGTGTCTTTGATACATCATTTGAGTTAATGGTAATGATAATTCATATTTTCAAGAGTTGAAAATTTAAGATATGAATAATCATTATTAACTCATAAAATGCTTCCGACTATAGGATCATCATGAGGATGGTGACTGATCAGGAAGGTTGGTGCCCTAGAAGCCAGAATTGGCTGACACTTGTAATACACTTCTAGGAGCAAAATTATAATTTTGACTATAATCAATAAAATGGATTATTTTCTATCACATATGTGTATTTAGTGTCTGTGATACATCCTTTAAGTTAATAGTAATGATAATTCATATTTTCAAGAGTTGAAAATTTAAGATATGAATAATCATTATTAACTCATAAAATGCTTCCGATCATAGGATCATCATGAGGATGGTGATGATCTAGAAGGTTGGTATACAATCACTTCTCTTTAGTAGATGAGTCTTGAGTCTACAGTGTGGAGACACCGGAGCGAGAGTACAGATACTCATTAGAGAATGAGGGCACTGAGCGTGACCACCTCGAGTAGTCATCAGGAAGTCTACCTTCTCGTCAATGACTGACTCGATGCTACAGTGGTGTGTCTGGTTCTTTGACCTGAGGTGCATCGACAGTTCACCTTGAGGGTGTTATAGTTTGACTACACCATAACTCGATCTCCTAGCCATTCGAAATCCTGAGGTGTATGTTGGCTATAGCATGTTCATTGTAGGAACTGGATTGCATCAAGATGGAATCTATCTACCTCGTGGTAGAGGCGCAGCCCTATGGTGATCATGAGAATCAAGTCCAAAAGCCCATGGCCATGGTAGAGTGAAATAATAGAAAGAGTTTTCTATTTAGGTTTTCACATCGGACTTGAATCGAATGATTACATCATATGACAGAAACTAGGGTTTGACGAGTTCACCTTAACCCTAATCTGATCGGAGCTCAAGATAGAAGAACTTAATCACACAGGTAGCTGCACCAAGAGGTTCGCATTCAGCTCTGATGGGTTGCCACCATATACTGCTAGGTGTCACTGATGGATTTTGGGAGCAATTAGAATGATTTAGATGATCGATCATTCTAGCTGTTCGAATCAGAAGAGTTCTGATCTATCGAAAGGAGTTTCGATGATGTCGATGATAGAGATCATGACATATCCCATTACCATATAGAACTGAACCTAATTGGATCACACAAACAAGGGTTTGAATTTGGTGATCATCAATTAAACTAATCTAGTTCAATTGATCTGAATGAGATTCAATTAGGTTCAAGAAAATCGTGCTAGCACTCGATTGAACCTAACGTTCTTCTTTTACTATCATAAATAGTTGTCCTGACTGAGCCAAAGGAGTTTGTGCTTGATCAGAGGCCTTCACTTGGTCTAACTGAAGCCTGTTCAGATCAGAAAAGGGTTGTCTTATTTTGTAAGACAATACCTACCATTTTTGGTCACCTGCCATTTCTCATCTTTTGACTTTGGTCAAAAGTTGACCTTTGACTGGTCAAATGTTGACCATTGATACTTTGACTTTTGTCTATGTGTCATGCACCTATTGGAGAGTTGGTGGGGGCTTGTCCCCCTGCAAGAAGCTGGCAAGGAGAAGGGCACACGCCAAGGGTGGCATGCGCCCAAGCAGGAGGCACCCAGGAGTCCCTGTTGGATAGGGACTCCATCTCCTTTTTGGATTCTGATTAGACTTCTCCTAAGAATCAACTTTGATTGATCTTAGGGACCATCTAAGGATGAATTTAAGGGATTCTATTCCCATCAATCAAATTTAGATCTGATTTCACAAAGATTTGTGATTGGTTGGGAAGAAGAGAAGTTGGATCATGCAAAGTCTATAAATAAGACTCTGCGCCCAACTCAAAAAAAAGTAATTCAATTCTCCATGCCCCAAGGCTGCCTCTCTCCTCCTCCTCCATGCCAAGACCATCTTCTCCCTCTCCTCTCCATGTCCAAAGTAGTTTGGGATCCAAGTTGGTGCAATCCAAATGAGAGAAAGGCGACAGAAAGCTAGAACGCTACGCTGCTGCAAAGGACAACTGCTGATCTTCGAAAGTTATTTTGAAGATTCTCCAAATTAGATTTAGATCTGATTTTTGGAGATGTGATAGAGAAGAAGAGGATCTCCAGATCCAACCTGAGTGGATATCGATAGAGGTCAGGCACTTGCATGGCTAGATCCAGAATCTTCCGCTGCTTACAGGATCATCAACGGGTAATAGGATTATCCTACATTAAGGTAAATTAAATTTGATTTAAATTATCTAGATTTTATTTTTATTATTAGAATAATAAAAATTAGATCTGAAATATCTCAGATCTGATCTGAATCAAAGAGAAAAATTTTTGAAATATATCTCTTGATCTGATCAGATCTGAACGAACCTGGTCTAGAAAATAAGAATTTTCCTTCACCTTCCTAATTTTCTTTAGGGACATAGTTAATAATAGCAATATACTTATTGAATAGGATTTCCTCTAAAATTATTTCTACCATACCATATATGATATGGCATGGTAAGAAATCAAGTCTGAGTCATCTCAAAATTTGGGATTATTTGGCCCACGTTAAGAAATAGCAGGCGGACAAATTTGAGTTTAGGTCCTTTAAAGCTTGATTCATTGGATATTCTAAAGAATCGTTAGGATATTACTTTTATCTTTTGAAGGACCATAATGTGATTGTGAGTCGACACGTCATTTTTTATGAAAAATAGTTTATTCATGATGGTGGCATTGGAAGATAGATTAGGCTTGAGGAGAAGGTCTCCGAAGAGTAATGAGCTAAGAAACCTATGGAATCAAATTAGTTAGAGCCAGTCCAAATACTACCTCCACCACCTCATAAATCAACTAGAATTTCTCATCCTCCTGAGAGATACTTAGATACTATTCAAGAGGATGTAGAGAAAATATTTATCATGAGAAATGGGATTCATAGTGATGATCCTAAAACCTATATGAGGTGATATTAGATATCAACTCCAAAAAATGGTCAGAGACAATGCAGTCAAAGATTGACTTAATATCCTCGAACCATGTTTGGACCTTGATCGATCCACTTGAAGGTATTGTACCATTGGATGTAAATGGATCTTCAAGAGAAAGATAGGCGCCGATTAGAATGTAGAGACATTCAAAGCTAGACTTATAGTGAAAGGATATAGTCAGCGCAAAGGCATTGACTATCAAGATGTCTTTTCATCGATAGCCAAGCTAAAATCCATTGGCACACTACTTGCTATTGCAGCCTATTTTAATTATGAAATATAGTAGATGGACATGAAAATGATGTTCCTAAATGGATATCTTGAGGAAGATATCTATATGGAATAACCGATTGTTTTCATATCCAGTGATAGTGATCATGAGGTCTGCAAGCTGCAAAGGTCCATATATGGACTTAAGCAAGCATCTCAGAGCTAGAATGCTCATTTTAATGATGTGATCAAATCATTTGATTTCATCAAAAATGAAGAATCGTGTGTATTCAAAATGATTAGTGGGAGCGCTGTTGTCTTCCTCATATTGTATGTGGATGATATCCTCTTAATTGAAAATGATATTTTCATGTTGACATCCATCAACATATGGTTGTTGAAAGAGTTTTCTATGAAAGACCTAGGAGAGGCATCCTTCATATTAGGAATTAAGGTCTATAGGGATAGATCGAATAGGATGCTGGATCTTTCATAGAAGATGTACATAGAGGAGGTGCTGAAGAGGTTCAACATGGAAAACTCTAAGAGGGGACTGGTTTCCTTCAGACATAGCACTCATCTCTCCAAACGGATGTGCCCTAGCACACCTAAGGTGATTGAATGCATATGCGAGATCTCTTATGCTTTGATAATAGGAAGCCTTATGTATGCCATGCTGTGTACACGATCTGATATCGCCCATGCTATGAGTGTCACGAGCAGGTATCAGTCGAATTCAAACAAAGAGCACTGGACTTCTGTGAAGTGTATCCCTAAGTACTTGAGAAGGTCTAAGGATATGTTTTTTATCTTCGAAAATAGAGAACTCCAGATCTAGGGGTATACAGACTCAGATTTTATGTCCAACATAATGATAAAAAGTCGATATCTAAAAGTTTGTTCATATGCAATAGTAGTACTATGAGCTAGAAGAGTTTCAAGTAGACCATGATCGCAGACTCCACCATGGAAGCTGAGTAATCACTACATTGAAAGCTGCAAAAATAGCATTCTGGTATAAGTTCGCTGTAGAGGTCAGAGTGATGCCATTGGATGCTGTCCCTCTGTACTGTGACAACAATGGCATCATAGACCAAGCTAAGATATCGAGGTCTCATCAGAAATCAAAGCATATCGAGCGATGATATCACCTAATCCACGATTACCTCGAGAAGGAACATGTCGAGGTCAAGAGAGTCGACACTGTAGATAATGCAGTTGACTCACTAATGAAGCCATTGAGCCAGCAGAAGATCGAAGCCCACCTTGAGAAGATGGAATTTAAATTTGTAGCCAATTGGCTTTAGGTCAAGTGAAAGTTTGTTAGATGAGTGCCTTAGAAGTCAGATTAGCTGACACTTGTAATACACATTCTAGAAGCATTTTTATAATTTTGACTATAAAATTAATAAAAAATTATTTTATTTTATCATATTATGTATATAGTGTCTGTAATATATTCTTTAAGTTAATGGTAATGATAATTCATATTTTCAAGAGTTGAAAATTTAAGATATGAATTCTCATAGTTAACTCATTAACTGCTCCTAACCGTAGGATCATCATGAGAATGGTGATCAATCAGAAGATTGGTGTATGATCGCTTTCTTAGAGAAGATGAGTCTTGAGTCTATGGTATGGAGATACCAGAGCGAGAGTACAGGTACTCATTAGAGAATAAGAGCACTGAGCGTGACCACCTCAAGTAGTTATAAGGGAGTCTACTTTCTCATCGATGACTAGCTCGATGCTGTAGTGGTGTGTCTGGTTCTTTAATCTAAGGTGCATTGGTAGTTTACCTTGAGAGTGTTATAATTTGACTACACCATAACTCAGTCTCCTAGCCATTCAAAATCCTGAGGTATATGTTAGCTATAGCATGTTTATTGTAGGAATTAGATCGTACCAATAGGAGATCTATCTATCTCGATAGAAGAGAAGTAGCCCTATGATAATCATGAGATTGAGTCCATAAGCCCATGGTCATGGTAAAGTGAAAATAATGGAAAGAGTTTCTATTAGCATTTCACATCGAACTCAAATCGAATGATTTATTTATGTGATAGATGTTGGGTTTGACGAGTTCACCTTAACCCTAATCCTATTGGAGCTCAAAATAGAAGAATCCAATCACACAGGTAGTTGCATCAAAAGATTTGTATTCGGTTCTGATGGATTGCCATCATATACTGTTAGGTGTCACTGGTAGATTTTAGGAGCAATCATAATAATCTTGATGATCGATCATTCTAATTATATGAATTGAAAAAGTTTTGATCCATCGAAAGATGTTTCGATGATGTCGATGATAGAGATCATGACATATCTCATTACCATATAGAACTAAACCTAACTAAGTTACACAAATAAGGTTTTGGGTCTAGATGTGATCAATTAGGCTAACCAAGCTTGATTGATCTAGATTAAATTCAATTAGGTTCAAGGAAATCATGCTAGCAAAGGATTGAGCCTGACATTCTCCTTCTATAGCCTTTCTAATTCATCTCGACTGAGTTAAATTGGTTTGAACTTACTCAAGAACCTATAAGGGTTTGTCCTAATTTGATTGGATATTTTTTAGGTCAAAAAAGGATTGTCTTAATCCATTAGATGGAAATAAGATAATATCTGCTAATTCCTGACGCCACTTGCCATTTTTGGTTTCATCAGGGCATTGACCCGATCTTTGCAAGAAAAAAAAGAAGGGAGGAGGCATGCGCCCCCTATTTTCATCAATGGTGCACATCCCAAGGAGGTTTCTCATGAGAAAAATTAAGGGGGTCGGCCCTTATGGCATGCGCACATGGGAAAAAGGAATGAGAGTCCCATATGAATGGAACTCTAGGGTTTTTGATGGGATCAAAGACCTAGGCACCCACTCTTTTATTTTTATCCATTTTTGGTGCCACTTAAGTGGAGATTTTGGGGTATCTAATCTAATTGAATCAGATGATATCGCATGACCAATCAAATTAAAATCTGATTAAATCAACGAATGTGATTTGTTGATGCTGTGTGGCACTATATGGCGCAGAAGGATTTATTTAAACGCTTCTGCGCCTAGGGTTAGTGTTCTTTGATCTCCCATGCCCCTAGGCTACTGCCCCATCTATTTTCCACACCTTCCTCTGATTCTCTCTTCCTCCTCCATGCCCATATTAGGTTGGGCGTAGGTTCAGTGGTCAAAAGTTGATAGAAGTTGAAGCAAAGATCGTGACAGGGTGTTCTACATCAAAAGATTGGGTGTAGTCTTTAAAATTATTTTGAAAGCTTCAAAGATTCAGATCTGATCTAAATTTTTGACATCAAATCCAGAAGAAGAGCGTGTCTAGATCTAGCTTGAGTGGACTTCGGTAGAGGCCAGACGCGTGCATGGCTTGATCCAAGACCTCAGGCTTCCATTGATCATCGATAGGATAATTAGATTATCCAATCAGGTACAAAATTATATCTATTTTAATTTTAATTTTTAGATTTAATTTTAGATCATTAAGATCAAATCTGAGAACTCTTATATCTGACTAGAACTTGTAGAAAAAAATTAAAAAAATTTGCTACAGATCAGATCAATCCTGCGATAAAAAGCTAGTTTTCCCTCATTAGATACCATAATTTTATTTTTATATTTTATATCTATCTAATTAGATCTGAGAATTCTTAGACCTAAATAGATTAGTATTAAAAAGTTTTTGAAATTTTGCTGCACGATCTGATCCGATTAGGCCGACCCTATAGTTTTTTCTTTAATTGGTATCAGAGCTACGATTTTGATTCTAGATCTAAATTAGATTAGATCTAAAAATTAATTTTGATGTGATCATATTATTTTCTAATTTTATATGTGATGTAATCAGATCTGATGTGTGAGATACATTTTTAATTTTGATATATGAGATGTATGCAAAGCATGTGTAGAATAGATCTGTAGTCGTATATGTGATATATATGCTAGATCTAATTCATGTAGTAATAGTTTATTTTTTTGATTGGAGCATTTCTCTTGGCCATTTGGTCACAAGAGTAAGAAGGATTTAAAGGCTCTCTCTTTCCATTCGATGGGATGCTCTTATGGCGTATAGGGGTGCTGCATGTCGGTCCTTAATCAGAAAATAAAATTTACTTTTCTACTAAATCCTAGATCAAAAAATCTTAGAATTTCATTACATATTTTATTTTTAAATCATGTTGACATTTAATTAAGAATTAAGTTATAAAATTAATTTGATCTAAAAATTAAGAATTTTTAGATCTAAGACATCTTCATAAAACATAGGTTCAAGGTATAGATAGCTTGATTAGGTCTAGCTTGAGTGGTTGATCAAATCGAATCAAGAGTTAGTTAGGTAGGATCAAGAGTGCTTAAAATTGACCAATCCAATAATTATAAGTTTGGTCAAGATCAACTCACAGCCATATATGGTCAATCATCTTAAAACCTAATTTGGCCCCGCAGTTCAAGCCTGGATTATAGACCAACCCAATCAGTTCTAATTCGATAAGTCGGCATCTAAGGTAAGTCCTGCAGATATGATTAGTAGTTTTTAATTGAGAGCTACTTGATCTGGATGCATTCATGATGAGTTAATAATATATCCCTCCCACCGATCTCACTTTAATACCGATCGATCTAATTCTGTATTAAAGTGTTAGGTTTGGTGTGCAGAGCGAAAGCATTGGTTTCAAAAAAAAATAATAAAATCATATAATCAAATCCAAAACCTAGGACCATCTTATTAGAATTTAAATCATATAATATGTATTTATAATATAAATGAAGGTATTAGAACATACCTTTGATCGCTAAACTCCAACTTGACCTTGATCACTAGTAATAGTTCGTCAGGGGTTCCACCAGGTGCCCACATGTTCACCCTCCAATGTTGATCCATGCGGAGACTTGATCAAGACACTAGCATCTTTGTTTATTTTAATTAAAATAAGTTCTTATCCTAAAGCAGACCTTTTGTCTTTAATTAGGAATTATTTTAACAAGAAAAGAAAGAAAGAAATTGGACAACTATGGAGAGTGGTAAGAAAGAAAGAAGAGTTCTCAAAAATCACTTGACACTATGGAGTGCACCCCTATTTATAATATACGTAGGGGTGCCTCCTCAATTTTGTCATGCCTATTCTCATTTAAAATCTCATGTCCTTTAGCCTATCTCACGCTCCTTCAGAAGAAATCACCATGTGGAATACATAGAATTAATACGAAGAGGTGCCTTAAAGCAGAAGGACTCTTCATAAAATTTCTATGTAAGTTTCTTCTGAAGAGTTGCAAGACTTCAATATGTGGTGCCAAAAATTAAGGGATGAGATCAGATGAGATGGCCATCCAATGGCCAAGAAAAAGGGATGCCTCACCTGAATTTTAGCATGGAGAAAATTGGCGTGGAAGAGTCAAAGTTTCAAAAGCTTTGACTTGATCCAAGGGGCGCCAAGGTGGTTGGGGCGGCAAGGAGTCTCACTTATCCATCTTCAAGATAAAACACCAAAGTATTTAAAACTTAAAAGGACTCTTAGTCACCCTTCTATTCAGATCTGAAACCACATAACAAATATTATGTAAAAAAATAAAAAATGAATAAGGCAAAAGAGGTTGACACCAAACAATCCCATGCACACAAAATACTCTTGCACATAAATTAAACTGCAAGCACCAAAAGAGAGAGTCTCTAGTGTGTGGATTGCTGTTAGATGGCACCAAGATCTTGGTCATCAAGTCAGGGGTCAACCCAATTGAGGATCAAATCTGATTTGACCTAAATTGGATCTAAATAGCCCTAATTGAAACCCGATTCAAATCCGATTCGAATCTAGGTGCTACGGTTTGCAATATGTGCTAGCATATTCAATCTGCAAACATGATTTAATCTAATTAGACCCTTGATCAATTCTCTTTATGTGTGATCCATTAGATTCCATATCTAGCCAGTAGTGGATCCGGGTGCAATTTGACCTAATTTAGTTAGAAATTAACCAAACCGATTTAGATCAAAACTTGCTAACCCGATTTGATCAATTAAAACTCTTTCTAATTAACAATCAAATTAAATTCTTTAATTTTATTGAACCTATAAGATAAGATTGATGTCTAGCAATGTATCATGTCTACTTGAAAGATATAGAATTTTGGTGAAAAAATCAAAAATATTCTTCAATGGAAAGTTACGTGCAACAGAATTCTTCAACCACCCTGCATCCCGAATATGACTATGGATATGGAATTATGTCAAAACCATTTTCATATTTATTGGTGCAGAATCTGGTTGATGTTGGATTGAGTTGGAGTTGGAGAAGAAGAGGTCGCCGTTGGTGACCTTCAAAATAAAGTCCCATCTGGAGTCTAGGATGGTGGCTCCGACAGGATCCTCTGACGATCAAGTCAACTCTTCTGATCAACAGAAATGGAGTGCTTAGAAAATTGAGGAGCAGAGTAATGAGAAAGAAAATGAGAGCTTAGAGAAAATATATCTGGAGGGTCTCTTTTATAGATGGAGCTTGTAATAAACTGATGGTGACAGTCGTAACCATCTGGTAGTGAGCCATTCGGAGCCACGTAGAGTTTGTTATGAAGGGTAGTGTCCATTGTCATGACGTGCTAGCTTATTGGAGAGCAATAGAGTTCGGATAGAGCATCTGTTGGCAACAAAGAGCTTCATACGATAACAGCTCTGAAGAAGTTTGGACTTCTTCAAGGTCATTTGCATATTGATCGATTTGCCTTGAGCTGGAAGTTGAATCTGCATAGAGGACAAGGTCCTTCTGGGCGATAGTAAGAAATTTGACTGGAGGGAGCCTGCTTGGGTGACTGGAAGGGGTTCGACTGGAAGGAGTTCTATTGGTGCAAGGCCATCTTGAGAGGGGGTCGACTAGAAGAACATCAAATGGAAGGAGGTTGGCCGAAAGAAACTTGTCTGTTGATCAGATGGAATTCAATTATAATGAGTTTAGCTGGTGGAAATCGTTCAAAAGGAATGTGACTGGAGGAGATCGTCCGAAAGGGGTGCGACTGGAGGAGATCGTCTGAGAGGAGACTGGTGAAAAAGTCCAACAGGTGTACATTGGAGGAGTCCGATAGATCGGAGGCCAGAGGAAGTTCGGCTTCTAGGTGGTTGTCTGGCAATTAAGAGAAGCTCGACTAATGAGAGAACTCGATCGGCGTTTGCTAGGGGTGGATAATTAGAATACTTTTGCCACTTATCCATTCCCTTGAAGCTCGATCATTCTCGGGATTATTCGAGGGCTAATAAAAGAGGGACAAGACTCTTTTGCCAGCTTATCCAAAATTCTCGATTACAAGAATTTAGAGGTCCTCTACTCTTCATAGATTGCCGAAGTTCGTCCAGAGAGAGGCTCTATCATCAAGCCATGTTGTGTCAGGTTTGAACACTTGATTGCTTAGAAGACTGCCATCACCATTTGAGCTCATCCAGGTGAAATCTGTAAGACCTTGTAGGTTTTGGGTTATCTAAGAAAGTTGGTGATCGAAACATGGAAGGTTGGCCAACAAGTCCAAGTTGGAGGTCTGCGATCTTAGCACTAAGTAGGAATTTCACACTGGTCGGAGTTAGCCATGGTTATCATCGCTGGACGAGGTCACCCCAAGACTTGGTGTCCTATTGGATTTTGGCAAGTGAGGGTTTGTCCCTAACATAAGTCCTCCTACTTCCGAGTTTGAAATTCGAAGAAAGGGAGTAAAAAGATGTGAATATTGAAATGCCAAACTCCTTTTCCTCTTTTTGAGCCCACCGAAAAGGGGGTCTTGGTGTTTACCGCATTGACGCCGAAACTTCTTTACCATGAGATGATCCAAAAAGATAAATTTTGAAACTCCCACCGAAGCGCTGCCATAAGTACAATGTAATTAAGGTTTCGTCTGCTGCCAACCCTCTGCCATGATGAGTGGGACACACGTCAAGCTAAGATCGACCAAAGAAGACCTGCAATCATAACTGCCTCGGGCTCCTGCGATTATTTAAGCTCATCTCTTTCCTCTTAGGTTCCAGTTCACCCTGGTTCCTTCTCTTTTTCCTTTGATCTTCGTCTCCTTTCTACTCACAAGTACCAGTGTCAACCACCATCTTCTTCGACTCTCAAGGGTTTTCTCATTCGATTTTCATCAAGCTCGCTGTTTCTCCATTCTTTCCTATCGACTTAGGTCTGTCCCTGAACCCTCCTTTTTTATTATTCCTATTTTTTGGCATCTTTGTCCGTCTGGTTTCTTTGCGAGAGTCTCTAATATTTTTTTTTCTTTATTTTTTGAGAGAATTTCTTCACTTTAGTTTGATCCACATGTCCTCTGAAGGATCCTAGTCAACTTGTTCTAGGAGCCTGTCTCACTTGGTATTGATGGATCTTTCCTATAAGGTTCCCAAACCTATAGAAGTACCTCAATCGCCCTTCATCCCTGATACCATCCTCTATAAACTTTGGCTTAAAGACCTTTTGTTGATTAGGATTCAGTTCAGAATCTCTTCTGAGTATGAGCTTGAACTACCCGGACCTAGTGTTCGAGCCTGCTCCCCTCCTCATGATCGGACTTGTTTGTATATTGAAATCCTCCATGCAGGACTTTGGCTGTCGATACCTTCTTTTGTAGTAAATCTATTTAAGTTCTTAAACTGGATCGACTAGATTTCAGAGAAAAATTCAGACAAAAAGTAGCATTTTCGGGCTGTTAGCATGGTACACAACAGGGTTGACTCAGTCTGGGACTGAGTCGACCCAGTCACAGATTATCCGGCTCAGTCTGAAACTAGACCAACTTAGTTTTCACAGATTATTATTTTGTGTACGTGGTTTGTTTGGATTTAGAGAGTTTTTCTATGAGCTTGGGCTAGACCCTTTGTAATGTATGTATACCGAAAATAGGTCAAGGTTGTAAGTGTGCTAAAATATACTGAATAAAGCTCTTTTCTTTCGAAAATCTCTTCTTCTCTTCTTTATTCCTTGATTTATTTGATCATGCTTCCACAGAAATCTCTAAGAAGTACTTTCTTGTTGCTTGGCTAATCACCAGTGGCCATGTCGATCCATGTGGGAAGGGTACATATTTCCAACATAAACATGCTCAAATAATCATGTAATAATAAACCTAGGCACTGATACCAATTATTGAAACCAGACCTAGGGTTTTAGGGCTAGATCTTGACTTTTTAATCAGACAGTGAAAGATAAAAATTAATCAAAATTAATTTTAATTATTAGAAAAATAACCTAGATCTAAGATCTATTATATGATAATGATTTATTATTAAATTAAAAATTAAAATCTAAAGAAGAAACTAAAACATGTTGATCACATCAACATATATATACACTACATCTAATGCAGGTATTAAAATAATAGATCAGATCTATTATCTATGCAAGTTAGATGTTCTAACTTGCTGATCGAGGCTTGAGAATGAAATTGCAAGCTGTACATACATCCGACCTCTCGAAGTTGTCCACACGAGCCCATGATCACGATCAGAAGTCCTAATGCAGAAAATCAGCATAGTATGCTAGTACTATGCTAATCCTTCTTTGATGGTCGATCAGATGCCTTCTTCTTCTAGATTTGGACTATTCCAAAGAGGAGAAGGAGGAGAGAGGGATTTAGATGTGAGACACTCTTAGAAAACTTAAAGAAAGAGGAAGGAAAGAGGTGAACATAGAAATCCTAGAAGAAGACCCTCTTCTTCTTCTCTTTGCTCTCACCTAGACACCTAGTTTGGTGTCTATGGAACCCTAACACCCAAGGACTCTATCTACCTAATTTTTACACACTCCAAAGCTCTCTCAATGGTCTATATTCCACAAAAATTTTAGGCCAAAATTCATTCTAAATATATAGAAAAAGAGGAGTCCTTGTCTAGGTCTAAAACTAGAAAAGGAAAGACCAAAATAGGCAAGTCAAGGTGGGCCCAACTCTTGGGTGCCCTCAATAGAATTTTTGGTATGGGACTAGAAGGAAATGTTGCCCAAAACCTTCTCTTTTTTGTCAAGAATATCAGAGAAAAAATTGGGAGGAGGGTGACACAAAAGGGAGGAAGAGTTTGAATTTTTCAAAACACTATCTCATAGGATTTGAAACCAAAATAAATTCCCATCTTTGACTTGGTCCACTACTTAATTTCCTTATGAGAAAGAGAGAATAGGAGGGCGTGTGTGAGAAGGCAGGGAGAAAGGTATTTTTTGCATAAAATAAGAGAGAAAGAAGGGCATGGGGCATGAGGGGCTAAGGTGGCGCAAGGTGGAATCCTAGTCTTACTAGAATTCCATCTATGACTTGGTCAAAGTGGTTTCTCAAACCAAATTAAATCAAAACCAAGTCAACCAATTAAATTAGACCCTAACCCAATTAAAAATTTAATTAAATTAGATTAAATTATATTTTATTTTGATTTAATTTTTTAATCAAATTAGAAAATTAGGTTGACCCGAGTTCTAGTTGAAATAGGACTAGTTTTTCCTTGCACTTGACTTATCCAATAAGCCAATTGAATTTGATCCAATAAAGCCCAAACTAAATCTAATTAAATCATATTTAATTAGACTTAATCTCAGCCCTCTGACTTAATCAAATTAAACTAATTAGCAATCTAATTACTAATCGATCCTCTTGTAACACGTGCACAAGGTTAAATATCAATCATATTGATCATTTAACCATAGAACGATTCTGAATTATTGATCAACCATCCGATTAGATCATGAGCTCTAATATATGTGATCTCATAGGTTCAAACCTTAGCTAGTAGCATGGGAAGAGATTCCTGTATCAATCAAAATAATCATCTAGCAATGGTATCCAATGGCTGGATAGGTCAAATATGTAGAACAACATCCTTAGAACCCATATGGATATAGTTTCCATATAATTCATCTTCTTGACCAAAATGCTCGTAGGATACCTCAGAGTTTAACTATTAACTTTAATCAGGCTGTCCATATTATATTTTAAAATATCAAATCCATCTGATGGATTATCCTAGCAAAGATTTTGCTATATTGAAATATAGTGGTACGTTCTTCTCCAACTCTTGGAGTGGTCAATCCATCTTGATCACACTCTAACTTTGGAAGTACTTGACTATGCCTAGAAGTCTTTTATTATTAAATTAAAAATTTAGTTAGTTCGATACCAAAGCACAGTGGTTGCTTGCAAGTCACTGAGGTGATCTCAAGTCTAAGTGACACTTATACCTATATCCCATCAAAGACATTCTTGATAGTAGAATGCTCTGGAGTTGATCATGTTCAATGATGATGTACCCATACATCTTACATGTATGCCATACCAGTATCTCCATACTTCTTGGTTAAGAGGACAACCAACCTATATGGTATACAGCAACTTATGCTCAATAGATGCTGTTGTCCTAATTAATAGCCTATCATTTGGTCATGAATAGATTTAAGGACTAATCGATAAATTCTCTCTTTATCGAAGCTAAATAGTCCTAAGGACTTCATCACAATAATAGAGTTTGTTAGAAGATGAATACTTTGCAATGAAAAATGCCAAAAATATATTTTTTATTAGTGAATCAATTATAATTATAATATAGCACAACCATCAACAGGCTGACGATTGGCTTTGGCACACATTTTTCAGCATAGGTTTATAACCAATTATTTCTTCAAATAATTTTTAGTAATTAAATTTTGCCCCAGTCCCTAATCAGTAGACTTTGGCATCCACTGAAAAGGTCCAGTTAGGTCCAACAATTAACATGACTATACTTGGCTCATCAAACCAATGAATGATTAGGCCCAACTTTGGTTGGCTAACCTAACCACCATTTAGAAAGTTGCAGCTAAGAAATCACATAATGAATGATAATTTCATTAGCCAATAAACACCAGACCTTTGGGCCTCCAATGATTATCCAACTAATGGACCCATTATCATCTACTTAATAGGAGGCTATGATCTAGTTATCATAATAACTATATAATTTTAGAAACCTAATAATTTTAGAGGATTTAAATTGAAGATGAGGGAAGGTCAAATGAACCAGCTTGTCATGATCCTTCCACTAACTTCATCAAGTCAGCTTAAGGGAGATCATTAATAGACTATCCTAAGAGCATCTAAATTAGTCATACTGATTTATCTAGCTGACATGGGTCAGCTCGAATAATCAAGTGATTCGATCAAAACATAATTTCACCAAGAGGCCAGATAAGTTCGATCAATGAGAGGATCTGCCAAAGCTTGCCTTAGACACCATCAGAAATGATCAGGTAATTGGGCTGCCAATTAAAGACCATCGGTCTGGTTTATCTTAGATACTAACTGGTTAAATTAGTCTTGATTAGATTAACCTAATAGTTCGTGCTAGACCTCATAGCCAAGAATCTAGTCTATCTTGGATCTCGTTAAAGATATGAACTTGACCAACTACAACTATTGTAATTGATCGAGAGAATCCTTGATCTAATCTAAGATAATAATTGATTAGATTTAGTCAATTCTCTAATTAAGTCCATTCTTTAATCTAACCCAAGGTCTAACCCAATTAATGAACCTAATCCCCACTAATCCATTTAATCTAATGTGTTATGATTGTGTCTTTGGATCTTCAATTCACAATCCTAGATCTCAATCAAACAACCTCTTAATTCTTAATTAAGTTTTGGACTGAGAGTTGGGGTTCAACTTTTCAAAAATAATTTTTATATTTATAAAATATTTTTATAATATGGTTCTATCAACCAAGTTGCATGTTTGATTCATAATCAATATGCAAGTAAGATAAGCATGAAAGTACTTTAGATCTAATCTAAATAGATTTATGTAATTGAATAATTTCAACAATAATCAATCATAAATTATCTTAGATCAAATTTAACATATTTATGATGACTAAAATTAGATTAAAATATTTTTAATTAGATCATAAAATTTTTTAGATCTAATCTAAAATTTTATAATCAATGTCTTAGATCGGCACGTACTGGGACAACCTCTCCACTGTAAGAGGTAAACCTTATAGCAGGACAACCTTATAATAGTCCATACAATCAAAAAAAAAATTTATTTTTAGATCTAAAACTATTTTAAATTTATTAAATTATAAATAGAATTAGATCATATCTAATAAATTTATGATTAGAAATAGATCAACACGAACTAGGACAACCTCTCCACTGTAAGGGATAAATCTTACAGTAGGACAACCTTATAGCAGTTCGGGTGATCAAAATTTTAATTTTAGATTTAATAATTAGATTATAAATTAGATCTAATCTAAAAAATAATCTAAATACACTTAAATAATCATATAATAATAATTCTAGGCTCTTATACCAATTTAAGGAACTAGATCTATGGTTTCAAGGCTAGATATTGAAACTCTCTTAAGATCAGGCAGCGAAAGATAAAAATTAATCAAAATTAATTTTAAATATTAAAAAAATATTCTAGATCTAAGATCTATTATATGATCATGTCATGTTATTAAATTAAAAATTAAAATCTAAAGAAAAAACTAAAACATGTTGATCACATCAACATGTATATACACTACATCTAGTGTAGGTATGAAAGCACAAGATTAGATCTATTACCTATGCAAGTTAGATGTTCTAACCTGTTGATCCAAGTTTGAGGATGAAGTTGCAAGCCGTACACATGTCCAGCCTCTAGAATTCATCTACACGAACCCACGATCACGATCAAAAGTCCTGATGCAGGAAATCAGCACAGTATGCTAGTACTGTGCTGATCCTTCTTTGATGGTCGATCAGATGCCTCCTTCTTCTAGATTTGAACTCTTCCAAAGAGAAGAAGGAGGAGAGGAGGTTTCAAATATGAGACACTCTTAGAAAACTTAAAGAAAGAGGAAGAAAATGGTGAACACAGCAACCCTAGAAGAAGACCCTCTTCTTCTTCTCTTTGCTCTCATCTAGACACCTAATTTGGTGTCTATGGAACCCTAATGCCCAAGGACTCTCTCTCCCTGATTTTGACACAGCCCAAATTTCTCTCAATGGTCTATATTATATAAAAATTTTAGGCCAAAATTCATCCTAAATGTATAGGAGAAGATGAGTCCTTGTCTAGGTCAAAAACTAGACAAGGAAAGACCAAAAAGGGCAATTCAAAGGGCACCCAACTCATGGGTGCCCTCTCTAGAATTTTTGGCATGCGACCAAAAGAAAATGTCAGCCAAAATATTCTATTTTTTTCCAATAATATCAGAGAAAAAATAGAGAGGAGGGCAATACAAAAGGGACGAAGAGTTTTGGTTTTTCAAAATACTAACTCATAGGATTTGAAACCAAAATAAATTCCCATCTTTGATTTGGTCCACCACTTAATTTTCTTATGAGAAAGAGAGGAGAGGAGGGCATGCATGAGAAGGCTAGGAGAAAGGTATTTATCACACAAAATAAGAGAGAAAGAAGGGCATGGGGCATGAGGGGCTAAGGTGGCGCAAGGTGGAATCCTAGTCATACTAAGATTCCATCTATGACTTGGTCAAAGTGATTTCTCAAACCAAATTAAATCAAAACCAAGTCAATCAAATTAAATTAAATATTAATTTAATTAAAAATTTAATTAAATTATATTTAATTTTAATTTAATTTTCTAATTAAATTAAAAAATTGGATTGACTCGAGTCCTAGTTGAACTAGGACTAGTTTTTCTTTGCACTTGGCTTATCCAATAAGCCAATTGGACTTAATCCAATAAAGTCCAAACTAAATCTTATTAAATTATATTTAATTATACTTAATTTTATCTATTAGGATTAATCAAATTAAGTTAATTAGCAATCTAATTGCTAATCGATCCTCCTGCAATACTTGCACTAGGTTAAACATCAATCATATTGAACGTTTAACCTTAGAACGATTCTTAATCGTTGATCAACCATCCAATCAGATCATGAGCTCTAATATGTGTGACCTCATAGGTTTGAACCTTAGGTGGTAGCATAAGAATAGATTTTTATACCAATCAAAGTAACCATCTAGCAATGGTATCCAATGGCCGGATAGGTCAAATGTGTAGAACAACATCCTTAGAATCCATGCAGAAATAGTTTCCATATAATTCATCCCCTTGACCAAAATGCTCATAGGACACCTCAAAGTTTAACTGTCAACTCTGATCAAGCTATCCATATTGTATTTCAAAATATCAAATCCATCTGATGGATTACCCAGGCCAAGGTTTTGCTATATTAAAATATAGTGATACATTCTTCTCCAACTCTTGGAGTGGTTAATTCCATCTTGATCATACTCCAACTTTGCAAGTACTTGACTATGCCTAGAAGCCTTCCATTACTGAATTAGAAATTCAGTTAGACCATTACCAAAGCATAGTGAGTTGCTTACAAGTCACTGAGGTGAACTCAGGTCTAAGGAACACTTATACCTATATCCCATCAGAGACATTCTTGATAGCAGAATGCTCTGGAGTTGGTCACATTCAATGACGATGTATCCATACATCTCACTTATATGCTATACCAATATCTTCATACTTCTTGGTTAAGAGAACAACCAACCTATATGGCATATAGCGATCTATGCTCGATAGATGCCGTTGTCCTAATTAACAGCCTATCATTTAATCATGAATAGATTTAATGACTAATCGATAAACCTCTCTTTATTAAAGCTAAATAGTCCGAAGGACTTCACCACAATAATGGAGTTCGTTAGAAGATAAATACTTTATGATGAAAAATATCAAAAATATATTTTATTTATTAATAAATTAATTATATTTATAATGTAGCACAACCAACAATAGACTGACGATTAGCTTTGGGATACATTTTCCAACATAGGTTCATAACTAATTATTTCTCTAAATAATATCTAGTAATTAAATTTTGCTCCAATCCCTAATCAGTAGGCTTTGGCCTCCACTAAAAAGATCCAGTTAGGTCCAACCACTAACATGACCATACTTGGCCTATCAAACCAATGAATGATTAGGCCCAACTTTGGTTGGCTAACCTAACCACCATTTAGAAAGATGCAGTCAAAAAATCACATAATGAATGATAATTCCATTAGCCAATAAACACCAGGCCTTTGGACCTCCAATGATTATCCAACTAATGGATCCATTATCTAAAGGAAAATCCTAATTTTTCGGACCAGGTTCGTTCAGATCTGATCGGATCAAGAGATATATTTCAAAAATTTTTTTTTTTGATCCTAATTAGATCTGAGATATTTCAGATCTGATTCTTATTATTAAAATAATAAAAATAAAATTTAAATAAATTAAATTTAATTTAATTTACCTTGATGTAGGGTAATCTTATTACTCGTTAATGATCCTATAAGCAGCGGAAGGTTCTGGATCTAGCCACGCAAGTGCCTGGCCTCTACCGGTATCCACTCAGGTTGGATCTAGAGATCCTCTTCTTCTCTATCATGTCTCCAAAAATTAGATCTGGATCTGATCTAGAGGATCTTCAAAATACCTTTCGAAGATCAGCAGTTGTCCTTTGCAGCAGCGCAGCCTTCTAGCTTTTTGTCACCTTTCTCTCATCTGGATTGCACCAACTAAGATCCCAAACTCCTTTGGGCATGGAGAGGAGAGGGAGAAGGTGGACTTGGCATGGAGGAGGAGAGGAGAGGCAGCCTTGGGGCATGGGAATTTTAATTCAATTTCAGATATTCCTTGAGTTGGGCGTAGGGTCTTATTTATAGACTATGCGTGATCCAACTCCTCTTCTTCCCAACCAATCACAATCCTTTGTGAAATCAGATCTAAATCTGATTGGTGGAAATAGAGTCCCTTGGATTCCTCCTTAGATGGTGCCTAAGACCAGTCAAACTTGGTTCTTAGGAGAAGTCTAATTGGAATCCAAAAGGGAGATGGAGTCCCTATCCAATAGGGACTCCTGGGCGCCTCCTGCTTGGGCGCACGGGCACACGTCAAGGGTGGCATGCGCCCTCCTCCTTGCCAAGTTATGGCAGGGGGACAGGCCCCCACTAGCTCTCTAATAGGTGTATGACACGTGGACAGAAGTCAAAGTATCAATGGTCAACATTTGACCAGTCAAAGGTCAACTTTTGACCAAAGTCAAAGGATGAGAAATGGCAGGTGACCAAAAATGGCAGGTATTGTCTTACAAAATAAGACAACCCTTTTCTAACTTGGACAGGCTCTAGTCAGACCAAGTGAAGGCCTCTGATCGAGCACAAACTCCTTTGGCTCAGTCAGGACAACTATTTATGATAGTAAAAGAAGAACGTTAGGTTCAATCGAGTGCTAGCACGATTTTCTTGAACCTAATTGAATCTCATTCAGATCAATTGAACTGGATTAGTTCAATTGATGATCACCAGATTCAAACCCTTATTTGTGTGATCCCAGTTAGGTTCAGTTCTGTATGGTAATGGGATATGTCATGATCTCTATCATCGATATCATCGAAACTCCTTTCGATGGATCAGAACTCTTCTGATTCGAACAGCTAGAATGATCGATCATCTAAATCATTCTAATTGCTCCCAAAATCCACCAGTGACACCTAGCAGTATATGGTGGCAACCCATCAGAGCTGAATGCGAACCTCTTGGTGCAGCTACCTGTGTGATTAAGTTCTTCTATCTTGAGCCCCGATCAGATTAGGGTTTAAGGTGAACTCATCAAACCCTAGTCTCTATCATATGATGTAATCATTCGATTCAAGTCCGATGTGAAAATCTAAATAGAAACTCTTTCTATTATTTCACTCTGCCATGGCCATGGGCTTCTGGACTTGATTCTCATGATCATCATAGGGCTGCTCCTCTACCATCGAGGTAGATAGATTCCATCTTGATGCAATCCAGTTCCTACAATGAACATGCTATAGCCAACATACACCTCAGGATTCCATATGGCTAGGAGACCGAGTTATGGTGTAGTCAAACTATAACACCCTCAAGGTGAACTACCGATGCACCTCAGGTCAAAGAACCAGACACACCACTACAGCATCGAGTCAGTCATTGACGAGAAGGTAGACTTCCTAATGACTACTCGAGGTGGTCACACTCAGTGCCCTCATTCTCTAATGAGTACCTATACTCTCGCTCTGATGTCTCCACACCATAGACTCAAGACTCATCTACTAAAGAGAAGCGATTGTACACCAATCTTCCGGATCAATCACCATCCTCATGATGATCCTATGGTCGGAAGCATTTTATGAGTTAATAATGATTATTCATGTCTTAAATTTTCAACTCTTGAAAATATGAATTATCATTACCATTAACTCAAAGGATGTATCACAGACACTAAATACACATATATGATAGAAAATAATCTATTTTATTAATTTAGTCAAAATTATAATTTTGCCCCTAGAAGTGTATTACAAGTGTCAGCCAATTCTGGCTTCTAGGGCACATATATCTAACAATCTCCCACTTGTCCTAAAGCCAATTGGCTACAAGTCTAAGTCCCATCTTCTCAAGGTGGGCTTCGATCTTCTGCTGGCCCAACGGCTTTGTAAGTGGGTCTGCCACATTATCTGTGGAGTCGACTCTCTTGACCTCGACGTAATTCTTCTCGAGGTAATTGCAGGATGAGGTGGTATCACCGCTCAATGTGCTTGAATTTTTGGTGAGACCTCGACTCCTTAGCAAGGGCTATGGCACCATTGTTGTCGCAGTATAGAGGAATGGCATCTGATGGCATTACTCTAATTTCTGCAGCAAACTTCTTGTACCAGAATGCTTCCTTCGCAGCCTCTGATGCAGCGATATATTCTGCTTCCATGGTGGAATCTGCTATCACTGGTTTGCTTGGAAACTCTTTCAACTGACAGCACCACCATTGCACACAAACAGACTCCCAGATGTCGACTTTCGATCATCTACATCGGACATAAAATCCGAGTCTGTGTATCCCTGAGACTTGGAGTTCTCCATTACCAAAGACCAACATCATATCCTTAGTTCTTCTCAAGTACTTAAGGATACATTTCACAGAAGTTCAGTGTTCTTCACCTGGATTTGACTGATATCTGCTTGTGACACTCACAGCATGGGCTATATCAGGTCGTGTACATAGCATGGCATACATGAGGCTCCCTATTACAGAAGCATAAGGGATCTTGCTCATGCATTCTATTTCCTCAGGTGTGCTAGGGCACATCTTCTTGGAAAGATGAATACCATGTCTGAAGGGTATTAATCCCCTCTTAGAGTTTTCCATACTAAACCTCTTTAGTACTTCCTCTATGTACATCTTCTGTGAAAGTCCTAGCATCCTATTCGGTCTATCCCTATAGACCTTAATTCCTAGAATAAAGGATGCTTCACCTAGGTCTTTCATGGAGAATTCCTTGGACAACCATATTTTGACTGTTGTCAACATGGGAATATCATTCCCAATAAGGAGGATGTCATCCATGTACAATATGAGGAAGACAACAATGCTCCCACTGACCTTTTTGAAGACACAATTCCTCTTCATTTTTGATGAAACCAAACGTTTTGATCACATCATTGAAACGAGTGTTCCAGCTCTGAGATGCTTGCTTAAGTCTATATATGGACCTTTGTAGCTTGCAAACCTTGTGATCAGTATCACTAGATGTGAAACCTAGCGGCTGTTCCATATAGATATCTTCCTCAAGATATCCATTCAAGAATGCCATTTTCACATCCATTTGCCATATTTCATAATCGAAATAGGCTGCAACGGCAAGCAATGTGCGGATGAATTTTAGCATAGCCACTGAGAAAAAGGTATCCTGATAGTCAATACCTTCACGTTGACTATAATCTTTTGCCACTAGTCTAGCCTTGAATGTCTCCACATTCTCATCTGCACCAATCTTTCTCTTGAAGATCCATTTATACCCAATAGGTACTATACCTTCTGGTGGATCTACCAAGGTCTAGACTTGGTTTGAGTGCATCGAGTCAATTTCTGACTTCATTGCCTCTAGCCATTTCTCGGAGTTGATATCTGATATCGCCTCGTTGTAGGTTTTGGGATCATCACCATGAGCACCATTACCTATGAGGAACATTTTCTCTACTTTCTCTGAAATAATATCCTAAGTATCTTTCAAGGGGATGGAAAACTCTTTTCGATCTATGAGGTGGAGGAGGTAGTGTTCTTATTGGCTCAACCTGATTTGGTTCCAATTGGTCCTTAGCTCGTTGTACTTGTGAGACTTTCTCATCAAGCTTAATCTGCTTTCCAATGCCGCTATCTTGAATAAACTATTTTTCAAGAAAGATGGCATGTCGACTCACAATCATATTGTGGTCTTCTGGAATGTAGAAATAGTATCCTAATGACTCTTTAGGATATCCTATGAATCAAGCTCTGAAGGACCTAAACTCTAACTTGTCCGCTTGTTGTCTTTTGACATGAGCTGAACAATCCCAAATTCTGAGATGACTCAGACTTGGTTTCTTACCATGCCATATCTCATACGGTGTGGTAGGAACGATCTTAGAGGGAACCCTATTCAGTAGATAAATTGAAGTTAATAATGAGTGTCCCCAAAGAAAATCAGGAAGGTCTGTGAAGCTCATCATGGATCGGACCATATCTAATAGGGTCTGATTTCTCTATTCTGAAATCCCGTTGAGTTGAGGTGTTCCTGGTGGAGTCCATTGAGAGACTATGCCATTTTTCTTGAGATAGTCTAGGAATTCTCGACTAAGGTATTCACCTCCTCGATCTGATCGAAGAACCTTAATGGATTTTCCAGTTTATTTTTCTACTTCATGTCTGAATTCTTTGAACTTTTCAAAAGCTTCAGACTTGTGTCTCATAAGATACACATACCCATACCTAGATAAATCATCGATAAAGATAATGAAGTAGACAAAATTATCTCTAGCCGGCACATCAAATGGGCTGCACACATCAGTATGTACTAGGGCAAGGAGATCTGTGGCCCTTTCCCCATGTCCAACAAAAGGGAGTTTAGTCATTTTGCCTTGAAGATAAGATTCACAAGTTGGATATGACTCAAAAGTCAATGGACTCAATAGCCCATTTTTCTCCAATTTGTTGATCCTATCTTCTGCTATATGACCTAATCTCAGGTGCCATAGATACCTGTCGTTTGGACTATCCCTAGGTCGTTTGGCATTCACGTTTTGCTCGATTGTTAGAATAGATACATCAATATGTAGCTGATAAAGACCGTTAATAAAGAAATCATTTGCAATTTTATTTCTTTCATAAAGAATGTTACAATGGTCCTTAAAGAAAGTAATCACATAGCCTTCTAGTGCTAAGCATGAAACAAAAATCAAATTTCTGCTAGCTGCAGGCACATAATAACAGTCTTTCAAAACTAAGTCTAAACCAGATGGTAATCGAAGAGGGTATGTTTCCACCACCACTACAGCAACTCTTGCTCCATTACCGATGCGTAGGATCATATCTCCATCCCTCAGCCTCCTTGCTATCCTCAAGACCCTGCATGGAAGTGCACAGATGAGCACTAGAACCAAAGTCAAGCACCCAACTGGATGCAGAAGAAATCATAAGGTTAGACTCAATAACGAGCATACCTCTAGAAGGACCTTCCTTCTTGTTCTTCAGGGTGGCCAGGTAAGTAGGACAATTCTGCTTCCAGTGGTCGTCACTGTTGCAATGAAAATACTTTTCTTTGGCAGCAGCTTTCATCCTCAGCTCAGCCTTCTTCTTTTCTCCTTCCACCTTCTGCTTTTTCACAGACTTCTTTTTCTTTCCATTAGACTTTCCCTTTGGAAGAAGTTCATTCCATAGCAAGAACTGAGCCTTTAGAACCTTTCATAGAAAGCTTAGCGGTGACCAGCATGTTCATTAATTCAGCCAAGAAATTTTGAAGTTTATGCATGTGGTAATTCATGATGAATTGCCCATATGCATCAGTCAAGAATTGCAAAATAATATCATTCTACAGATCCAAGTCTAACTTCACACCTAGCTTCTCAAGCTCTTCCATGTTCTTGATCATCATCAGATAGTGATCTTGGACTGACTGTCCATCACACATCTTAGCCTTAAAAAGTCATTTCGTGACTTAAGATTTGGCTACGCGACTTTGTTCACCAAACATCTCCTATAGGTGAGCCAACATTTGACGAGCAGTCCTGATATCTTTATGTTGGTGTTGGAGCTCATCAGACATCGAGCCCAACATATAATATCTGGCCTTATTATCTTTATCTATCCATTTTTTTAGAGATGCTCTCTGTTTAGTGGATGGACGGGCTGGTAAGGTGGGAGGATCCTGGTCCAATACATGGGTTAACTTCTTAGAACCCAAAATGATTTTATAGTTCCTGAGCCAATCTTTATAATTGGGTTCGGTCAGTCTATGTGTGTTCAGGATACGTGCTAATTGGTTGGATGCAGATATTTTTCTGTAGAGAGTCAAAGATTCTAGTTAGATACTGTAATTATGACTTGACCAATTTATTTAAAAATTTTATTTTTAAATAAATTAGCTTCCACTATTTTCTCGGATCCCCACACTCCCTCTATAGAGATGCAAAAATCTTCATGATTAATGATTTCTAGTGGGTGGTGTGGTCTCACCAACTGACTCATCACCTCACCTAACAGTTATTGGTGATGGGTTAGCCAATGAGTGAACAACTCTTGTTCAATGATTCTCTAATCATGGTGCATCCAAACTTGGTCTCTAATTCATGAATCTCACTGTATTCGGAATATTGATCCACTCCTTAGTTAAGTCAGACCCACCATTTGCACCGACTGGATTCCTAATTGAGTCTCTCACTATATCCAAAATATTGAGCTTAACTCATCCTCCAGCCCATAGCATCCAATGCCTAATAGACATGGTTGCATCTTTTCGGTGCAACTGAGCCACTGTATCCAGTCGAGAACAATCAACCCCGAGAAGGGCCCGCACATCTACAATGGTGGAAGACCTCAAACTTAATCTTTTCTTAGGGAGAATTGATTCAGGTCTCATTAAACTAGACTTATCATAGTCATAACAATTATGACTAACCTAGTGGCATGGGTTAGCTCGGATTATTGACCACCTCAAATCAGAACTGGGTTAATAGATATGGCCAGGTAAGTGAGACCGGTGGAAGGGATATGCCATTAACTCGTACAAGAACACATTCAGGTCGAGTAGCTCCCAATTAAAAACCAGTCGGTCGTATGTGCCAAACTTACCTTAGACACCAAATTATTGAGTCAGAACCAATTAGGATTAGCCTACAATCCAGACTCTAACCTCTGAGCCTAATTAGGTCTTGCTTGATCGTGACTCGATCTTGACCCAGACTTAATCCTATTAGGCTGATCAATTTAAGCATTGTTGATCCCATCTAACCAACTCTTGATTCGATTTGATCAACCGCTTAGACCTAATTGAGCTACCCAAGCCTAAACCCAGTATTATGAATATGTCTTAGATCTAAAATTCTTAATTTTAGACCTAATTAATATTCCATAATCTTAATTTTTTAATTAAGTAGGGTTCATAAATAAAATATGCACAATAAATCCTAGGATTTCAGGATCTAGGGTTTTGCAGAAAGTAAGTTTTAGATTTCTGATTAAGGGTGAATGCGCAGCACCCCTACACGTCATAAGAACACCCCATCAAATGGGAGGAGAGGGTCTTTAAACCCTTTTTTCATTCTTATGATCAGACGGCCAAGAGGAACGCCTTAATCAGGAACATGTAATACTACAAAATAGTTTTAGATCTATATCATATATCTCATATACAAATTAGATCTAATCATGGCATATTTTGCATACATCTCATGTATTGAATCATGCATATTTTTAGATCTAAATTATCTCATAATAATCTAAAAAATTAGATTTAAATTGATCTTATCAAAATAAACTCTAATCTAGACAACTATATAGAACTATTCTACAACTAGTCTAGACATGCATCAATCATATCTCATATGATGTTTAAAATTAAATAATTTTTATTTGCTATTTTTTAAATATTATTATAATAATTATAATATCAAAAAATAGTAAATAAATAGATCTAAAATATGATTTAATCAAATTAAATTAAGAACATGCAAGACTATTTTATAGAACTATTCTATTTTAGAACTAGTCATGCATATTTTCTAATCTTAGATCCAAATCATTTAATTTTAATTTTTTCTAATTTTAGATCTGATCACATCTCATGTGACATCTAAAATCACTTATTTTTTGATTAAAATAAATTTAAAATCAGATCTAAACACTTTAGAATCTTAGCTCTGATACCAGTTGAAGGAAAATCCTGATTTTCCGAACTAGATTCGTTCAGATCTGATCGGATCAAGAGATATATTTCAAAAATTTTTTTCTTTGATCCTAATCAGATTTAGAATATTTTATATTTGATCCTAATTATTCTAATAATAAAAATAAAATCTAAAAAAATTAAATCAAATTTAATTTACCTTGATGTAGGGTAATTCTATTGATGATCCTGTAAGCAGCGGAAGATTTCGGATCTAGCCACGCAAGTGCCTGGCCTATACCAATATCCACTTGGATTGGATCTAGAGATCCTCATCTTCTCTATCACGTCTCAAAAAATTAGGTCTAGATCTAATCTGGAGGATCTTCAAAACACCTTTCGAAGATCAGCAGTTGTCCTTTGCAGCAGTACAGCTTTCTAGCTTTTTATCATCTTTCTCTCATCTGGATTGCACCAACTAAGATCCAAAACTCTTTTGCACATGGAGAGGAGAGGGAGAATGTGGACTTGGCATGGAGGAGGAGAGGAGAGGCAGCATTGGGGCATGGGAATTTCAATTCAATTTTAGATATTCCTTGAGTTGGGTGCAGGGTCTTATTTATAGACTATGTGTGATCCAACTCCTCTTCTTCACAACCAATCACAATCTTTTGTGAAATCAAATCTAAATCTGATTGGTGGAAATAGAGTTCCTTGGATTCTTCCTTAAATAGCGCCTAAGACCAGTCAAACTTGGTTCTTAGGAGAAGTCTAATCGAAATCCAAAAGGGAGATGGAGTCCCTATCCAACAGGAACTCCTGGGCGCCTCCTGCTTGGGCAAATGCCAAGGGTGGCATGTGCCCTCCTCCTTGCCAAGTTCTGGTAGGAGGACAAACCCCCACCAGCTCTCCAATAGGTGTATGACATGTGGACAGAAGTCAAAGTGTCAATGGTCAACATTTGACCAGTCAAAGGTCAACTTTTGACCAAAGTCAAAGGACGAGAAATGGCAGATGACCAAAAATGGCAGATATTATCTTACAAACTAAGACAACCCTTTTCTAACTAGAACAGGCTCTAGTCAGACCAAGTGAAGGTCTCTGATTGAGTACAAACTCCTTTGGCTCAGTCAGGATAACTATTTATGATAGTAAAAGAAGAACGTTAGGTTCAATCGAGTGCTAGCACGATTTTTTTGAACCTAATTGAATCTTATTCAGATCAATTGAACTGGATTAGTTCAATTGATGATCACCAGATTCAAACCTTTGTTTGTATGATTCAGTTAGATTCAATTTTGTATGGTAATGAGATATGTCATGATCTCTACCATCGACATCATTGAAACTCCTTTCGATGGATCAGAACTCTTCTGATTCGAACAACTAGAATGATCGATCATCTAAATCATTCTAATTGCTCCCAAAATCCACCAGTGACACCTAGCAGTATATGGTGGCAATCCATCAGAGCTAAATGTGAACCTCTTGGTGCAGCTATCTGTGTGATTAAGTTCTTCTATCTTGAGCTCCGATCAGATTAGGGTTTAGGTGAACTCGTCAAACTCGTCAAACCCTAGTCTCTATCATATGATGTAGTCATTCGATTCAAGTCCGATGTGAAAACCTAAATAAAAACTCTTTCTATTATTTCACTCTGCCATGGCCATGGGCTTCTGGACTTGATTCTCATGATCATCATAGGACTGCTCCTCTACCACCGAGGTAGATAGATTCCATCTTGGTGCAATCCAATTCCTACAATGAATATGCTATAGTCAACATACACCTTAGGGTTTTGTATGACTAGGAGACCGAGTTATGGTGTAGTCAAACTATAACACCCTCAAGATGAACTACCGATGCATCTCAGGTTAAAGAACAAGATACACCACTGCAGCATCGAGTCAGTCATTGATGAGAAGGTAGACTTCCTAATGACTACTCGAGGTGGTCACGCTCAGTGCCCTCGTTCTCTAACGAGTACCTGTACTCTCGCTCTGGTATCTCCACACCGTAGATTCAAGACTCATCTACTAAAGAGAAGCGATTCTACACCAACCTTTTCGATCAATCACCATCCTCGTGATGATCCTATGGTCGGGAGCATTTTATGAGTTAATAATGATTATTCATGTCTCAAATTTTTAACTCTTGAAAATATGAATTATCATTATCATTAACTCAAAGGATGTATCACGAACACTAAATACAAATATGTGATAGGAAATAACCCATTTTATTGATTTTAGTCAAAATTATAATTTTGCCCCTGGAAGTGTATTACAAGTGTCAGCCAATTCTGGCTTCTAGGGCATATATATCTAACATTATCATCCACTTAATGTGAGGCTATGATCTAGTTATCATAATAATTATCTCATTTTATGAGCCTAATAATTTTAGAGAATTTAAATTAAAGATGAAAAATGATCAGGTGAACCAGCTTGTCATGATCCCTCTATTGACTTTACTAAGTTAGCTTAAGAGAGACCATTAATAGACTGATCTAGGAGCGCCTAAATTAATCATATTGATTTACCTAGCTGACATGAATCAACTCAAATAGTCAAGTGATCCGATCAAAACATAATTTTACCAAGAGGCCAGATAAGTTCGATCGATGGGTGGGTCTGCCAAAGCTTGCCTTAGACACCATCAGAAATGGCCAGGTAATCAAGCTGCCAATTAAAGACCACCAGTCTGATTTATCTTAGATACCAACTGATTTAATTAGTCTTGATTAGATCAACCTAACAATTCATGCTAGACCATATAGCCAAGAATCAAGTCCATCTTGGGTCTGGTTAAAGACATGGACTTGACCAACCATAACTATTGTAATTGATCTAGAGAATCCTTGACCTAATCTATGATAATAATTGATTAGATTTAGTCAATTCTCTAATTAAGTCCAATCTTTAATCTAACCCTAGGTCTAACCCAATTAATGGATCTAATCTCCACTAATCCATTTAATCCAATGCATTATGATTTGTGTCTTAGGATCTTCAATTCACAATCCTAGATCCTAATTAAATAATTTTTTAATTCTTAATTATATTTTGGATTCAGGATTGGGGTTCAACTTTTTAAAAATAATTTTTATATTTATAAAATATTTTTATAACATAGTTTTATCAATCAAGTTGCATGTTTGATTCATAATCAATATGCAAGTAAGATAAGCATGAAAGTACTTTAGATCTAATCTAAATAGGTTCATGTACTTGAACAATTTCAACTATAATCAATCATAAATTATCTTAGATCAAATCTAATATATTTATAATGATTAAAATTAAATTAAAATATTTTTAATCAGATCATAAAATTTTTTAGATCTAATCTAAAATTTTATGATCAATGTCTTAGATCAACATGTACTAGGACAATCTCTCCATTGTAAGAGGTAAACCTTACAGCAGGACCACCTTATAGCAATCCGTGCAATCTAAAAATTTTTTATTTTTACATCTAAAACTATTTTAAATCTATTAAATCATAAATAAAATTAGATCACATCTAATAAATTTATAATTAGAAGTAGATCAACACAAACTAAGACAATCTCTCCACTGTAAGGGGTAAACCTTACAGCAAGATAACTTTATAGCAGTTCGTGTGATCAAAATTTTAATTTTAGATTTAATAATTAGATTATAAATTAGATCTAATCTAAAAAATAATCTAAACATGCTCAATTAATCATATAATAATAAACCTAGACTCTGATACTAATTTAAGAAATCAGATCTAGAGTTTTAGGGTTAGATATTGAAACTTTTCAAGATCAGGCAATGAAAGATAAAAATTAATTAAAATTAATTTTTAATATAAAAAAAATATGATAGATCTAAGTTCTATTACATGATCATGACATGTTATTAAATCAAAAATTAAAATCTAAAGAAGAAACTAAAATATGTTGATCACATCAACATGTATGTACACTACATCTAATACAAGTATGAAAATAATAGATCAAATCTATTATCTATGCAAGTTAGATGTTCTAACTTACTGATCCATGCTTGAGGATGAAGTTGCAAGCTGTACATGCTTTCGGCCTCTAGGAGTCATCCACACAAGCCCATGATCATGATCAAAAGTTTTGATGCAGGAAATCAGCACAGTATGCTAGTACTGTGTTGATCCTTCTTTGATGGTCGATTAGATGCCTTCTTCTTTTGGATTTAGACTCTCCTAAAAAATTGGTGCTCGTAGACCAGCCTATTAATGGTCTCCCTTAAGCTGACTTGGTGAAGCCAGTGGAAGGATCATGATAAGCTGGTTCATCTAACCTTCTCTCTGTAAATTAAATCAATTAAATCCTCTAAAATTATTAGATCCTTAAAATAAAATAGTTATGGTAATAACTAGATCATAGCCTCTCATTATGTGGATGATAATGGGTTCATTAGTTGGATAATCATTGGAGGCCCACAGGCCCGGTGCTTATCCACTAATGGAATTATCATTCATAATATGATTTCTTAGCTGCATCTCTCTAAATGGTGGTTAGGTTGACCAACCATAGTTGGACTTAATTATTCATTAGTTAGATGGATCAAGTATGATCATGTTAATGGTTGGACCTAATCAGGACTTTCAGTGGAGGCCCTATCCTACTGAAAAGATACCTGAGGTAAAATTAAATTATTAAAAATTATTTGAAGAAATAATTGGTTATAAATCTATCCTTAGATATATACATGGATTGACCAACCATAGTTGGGCTTATATGCAGTCTATGTGAATTCTAGTACCCACTAAAGAACTAAGGTAATTCCTCGAATTAAAGATAAAGACTACCAGTTCGAATAAAATAGTGAGAGAAACCTTTTGATTAAAGTCCAAATCTTTAGGTTTAATGAATCAATTACTAATTAGGCTTTTAGTTCTCTTTTATGCAGTTAAATCCTAACCATAGTTGCTCCATTAACTATTAGATAGTGATAAACTTATGGGATCCAACTTCGATTATAAGTATCGAAAGTTGAATATTGCTCAGCAGCATAAAATGGTTCGTGCTAGGGCTTCTAGGCCCAATATAAACATAAGATCCAAGAATAATCTAGATCAGGTAGAATGCTTCCACTGTAAGAAGCAGGGGCATTGCAAGAGGAATTATCCTCAGTATCTTGATTTTCATGATTCCAACAGGCTAAAAAAGAGAGATGAGCAAGTAGTTATTGATCAAGAATATTATATGATAACATCTTATAATTTCTCTATTTATGATACTTCTACTTGGGTATTAGATACTGAAAGTCCAGTCCATATTTGCAATATATTGCAATAACTTCAAATTAGTAGAAGATTTGAAAATAATGAGCGATTTCTGATTGTTGGAGATGGAAGGTCTGTTCTAGTTCTAGCTATGAAAATAGTTCAACTTATTCTCAATACTAATATCATTTCTTTAAATAAATATCATTATTGTCATTCCTTTCTGATGAATATAATCTTTGTTAGCCTTTTGGCCAAAGATGGTTATCATTTATCGATAAAGAAAGATTATTATGATATCATTATAAATGATATTATAATAATTAAAGAACAACAAAGAAATGGTATTTGCATTTTATCATAACTTATGACTGTAATGTACACTTCTAGAAAATACCCTAGATTAGATAATATCTAGGATATCTACTTATGGCACTGTAGGCTAGGTCACGTAAATATGAACAGGATAAATAGATTGATCCAAGAGGAAATTCTCGAAGTCAGTGATTATGAATCACTTCTAACCTATGAATCTTGCCTTCTCGGTAAAATGACCAAGTCACCTTTTACTAAAAAAGATGAGAGAGCTGCTGAGCTCTTAGGTCTAGTACATACTAATGTATATAGACCAATGAGCATAGGTGCCAGAGGTGGATACTTTTACTTCATTACTTTCATAGATGATCTATCCAGGTATGAATATGTTTATCTAATGAAACATAAGTCGGATTCATTTGAAATATTCAAAAGATTTTGAAGTGAAGTAGAAAAATAAACTAAAAAGAGTATTAAAACTCTTCGATCGGATCGAGGAGGTGAATATCTATCCAATGAGTTCTTGATATATCTAGAAGAGAATGAGATTCTCTTATAGTGGACTCCTTCAGGAACACCACAGCATAATGGTGTATCGAAAAGGAGAAATCGAACCTTGTTAGACATGGTTTGATCCATGATAGGATTTTCTAGTCTGCCTGTTTCATTTTGGGGTTATGCTCTTGAGACTGCATGTTATATATTGAACAATGTATCAAGTAAATCTATCGCAAAGACTTCATATAAGATATGCACTAGGCATAGGCCTACACTCTCTCACCTATGGGTTTGAGGTTGTCCGGCCTATGTCAAACATTTGCATACAGATAAGCTTGGACCCCGATCTGATAAGTGCATGTTTATAGGGTATCCCAAAGAAAATAAGGATTACTATTTCTACCATGCTGAAGAATAAAAGATGTTTATCAGCCTTAAGACAATCATTTTAGAAAAGTTCCTTGGTGATGGAACTGTTGCCTCTAAGGTGGAATTGTTGCCTCTAAGGATGAAGTTCAATAAGTAGAAAAACCAACACCTATAGCTGAACTTGAGTCAGATTTGATTAGATCAGATTCAGAGCCTAGTGTACCTACATCATTAAGGTGATCCGATAGAGTATCACATCATCCGGATAGATACTATAATTTTTTGGTCCGGGATGGTGATCCCATTGAACTCGATGAGAACGATAAGGATCCGATCACTTATATGAATGCTATGTAGAGATCCAATTATGAGAAATGGCTTGAGATTATGAAATTCAAAATGGAGTCCATAAAGGTCAATAATGTGTGGACATTGGTTGACCCACCCAAAGGGATTAAATCCATTGGGTGTAAATGGATCTTCAAAAGAAAAAGGGATGCAGACAAAAAGATGGATATCTATAAAGCCCATCTGATTGCTAAGAAGTATTATCAATATTATGGTATTGACTATGACGAGACATTCTCTCCTGTGATAATGCTCAAATCCATTCGAATAATTCTTGCGATAGCTGTCCATCTGGACTATGAGATCTGATACATGGATATGAAGATAGCTTTCCTAAATGGAGAGCTGATCAAAGAGATATATATGATACAATCTAAGGGGTTCATATCCATAGATAAGTCCAAGGTGTGCAAGCTTTTGAGATCCATTTATAGATTGAAGCAGGCATCTCAAAGTTGGAACATGCATTTTGATAAGATGATCAAAACGTATGGCTTCATTAAGAATGGAGAAGAGCCCTGCATTTACAAATGGATAAATGATCTAATAGTAATATTCCTTATTTTGTATGTGGATAATATTCTCTTAATCAAGAATGACATCCCTACACTGTAGGAAATAAAAATTTGGTTGTCATCAAAGTTCTCCATGAAGAACTTGGGTGAAGCATCCTACATCCTAAGGATGAAGATCTATAGGGATAAATCTAAAAGGATACTTGGATTATCCCAATCCACGTACATAGATACTTTGTTGAAGAGGTTCAGCATAGAAAATTTTAAAAAGAGCTATCTCCTAATAAGCCATGAAATTTCTTTCTCTAAGAAGGATTGTCCGATAACTTCTAAAGAGAGAGAGCATAAAAGTAGAGTCCCATATACTTTGATAGTGGGATCTATCATATACGCCATGACATGTACGAGATCGGACGTGGCATACTCACTAGGAGTAGTGAGTAGATATCAGTCTGACCCTTAAGAAAACCACTAAAAAGTGGTTAAAACCATCCTTAAGTATTTGAGAAATACTAAGGATTAATAGTTGGTTTATGGTGAGTCAGATCTGAAATTTGTGGGTTTACAGACTCCAACTTTCAATCTGACCATAATGACAATAGAAGCATGTTGGGATATATCTTTACTCTAAATGATGGAGCCATCTACTAGAAGAGTTCCAAGCAGCATACCATGACAGACTCTATTTGCGAAGCAGAGTACATCGCAGCATCTGATGCTGTGAAAAAAGCTATGGCTAAGGAAGTTTATCATCGAGCATGGAGTAGCACCCTCCGTAGATGGTCCGATCCTACTCTACTATGGTAGTACTGGTGCCATAGCTCAGACGAAGGAACTAAAGGCACACCAGCAGATGAAACACATCCTGTATCATTTCTACTTAGTCCAAGAGATCGTGGATCAAGCTAACATCGACCTTCAGAAGATTGATGGAAAGAAGAACCTGGCCGACCCCTTCATTAAAGCCCTAGTGATAAAGAACTTCAACAACCATAAGTCGGAGATGGGTATTAGATACTATGACAAGTGGCTTTAGGACAAGTGGGAGTTTTGTTGAAAAATGTGTCCCAAAGCCAATCATTAGCCTATTGATGGTTGTGCTACATTGTATTTGTAATTGATTCATTAATAAATAAATATTTTTTTAGCATTTTTCATCATAAAGTATTCATCTTCTAATGATCTCTGTTGGGGGGATTTTATGTCTATCGAAGATGTGAGAATATAGGCTGATTGAAGGTCTTCGGAAGGCTATGGCCGAGGTCCTATCTCAAGCCAAACTTGAGTTTATCAAGAGATAGAAGTCGAAGTCATGATGTAGGCTGATTGAAGGTCTTCAGAAGGTTGAGGATGAGGTCCTGAGTCAGGCTGAGCTTGATATCATTAAAGGAGGGAAGCCAAGGTCACAATATAGGCTGATTGAAGGCCATTGAAGGCTGAGGCCGAGGTTCCATCTTAGACCGAGCTTGAAGTTATCAAAATAGGAGAGCCAAGATCTTCGGAAGGCTGAATTGAAGGTAATTGAAGGCTGAGGCCGAGGTTCCATCTTGGGCTGAGCTTGAAGTTATCAAAAGATGGAAGCCAAAGTCATGATGAAGGCTGATTGAAGATCTTTGGAAGGCTGAGGCTGAGTTTCTATCTTAGGCCAAACTTGAAGTTACTAAAAAAATGAACTCCTCCAGAATGAACTCCCCCAGGATGAACTCCCCCATGAGGAACTCTTCCAGGATGAACTCCTCTAGGATGGATTCCTCCAGGATGAATTCCTTCAGGATGAACTCTCCCAGGATGAGCTCCTCCAAAATGAACTCCTCTGGGCTGTCAACTATCCCCCTACATACCATGAGGGGACAATACTTGACATGATTTCTAAGAATATTCTAATGGGCAAACAAAATATCTCTGATAACTCACTGCTCTCCAATGACTAACAACCTATAACCCATCATAACAAACTCCAGACCCTTCTATAAAAGGAGAAAAAGAGGGACCCCAAGGTACACAATGCTTCTCTCCCAAACTCTCATCTTCTTCCCTCTATTGAATGAAAGACTGACTTGAGCATCGGAGGGTCCCTACCAAAGCCAACTTTGGTCAAAAACTTTTCTTGCAGGTACGATCACCTCCATTCCATCACTGTCGACTTACCATCATTGCGCAACTCCGGCGATCCAACCTCGAGATGGATTTCCACATCAATAGATGGCGCTAGAAGGAGGGCTCCTTTTGAGCCCATTTATGAAAAGAAATGAGCATCCAGCGAGAGGAGCTCCATCATGTCACTCCAATAACGATGGGATTCAGCATCCATCTTCAACAGGCCCCACCCAGGCTCAAACTGGGGGGCTTCAAATGAGGAAAAAATTTTGATCGAAGAAAAAGGTCCAAGGAAGAAAGAAGACCATGACAAGGATGATCTGGACCAATAAAAAGCCATGAGATCCAAATAAGGAATATAATTATACAAATTTTTTAGTCATATTATATTCTTGATTTTTCATCCATTCTCTTGAGTTCTAGATAAAATCAAACATTAGAAGAGGGATCTTCATTTGCACTCCAATATATGAGGTAAAATAAAAGCAACCTCTAAAATCCAAAACGAAATGGAGAGATTGAGGTCCTAAAAGAGAGAAACAAATGAAGTGGTATTATAAAAATTAGAGGAGAATGAAGAGAGACTTTTCTAAATTGATGGTCACTTTGGCATCCTACTGTTATGCTTATTATCTCTTCATTCGAGACTATGATATCATTTCTATTCGTTACTCCCATGGATCATAAATTTTATCTATCTGGGTCAAATTAGAGCCATATTTTTCAAGCTAAGAGATGTACCATTTTTTTTAGATACTATTGCAACTATTTATTACTTTTCATATGTTGCTCTGTTAAATAGGATATGTGGATCCAGAAACTCAAGTACTATCGTGCACCATCTCGATAGTTGATCATCCTCATCAACTAACTAGAAGACTTATGGCACTTCTTCAAATATCGTATATTCATATTGATGACTGATGTTTAATTACTGCATACTACTCATAAATTGGATTTATTATTGGAACTCTACATGCTATTAATTTTGTGATAGGAAACATGCAGGATTTCATGCATAGATTTCAAAACTTTTTCGAAATATAGAGCAGCAAAAGACATAGATTAAACTATTTAATCTACAACATGCATGAAATCAAATTATAAAATCCAACATCAAGGATCTATAACATCTTATGATGTAAATATAAATCTAAAATTAAATTAATCATAAGTGGTATTGATCATATCAATACCTATATCTAGAACAATTCTAGATCTAACCCTAGATCACATCTAGGTCACCAAGAGATCAGATCTCTTACCTTTGTGTGGGTCGAGAACTCCATGATTGAATCCATTGTTTCCTTTGGAGCTGTATATGCATCTAGCCTCTACAGGTGATCTACATGAATCTGCAACATAGATCGAAGATTCGTCGAACGAAGATTCGCTTGAAGTGCTAGCTTCTCATAGATCCCTCTTAATGGTTAATCAAATATATGTTCTTCAGATCTCTTGGACAATCCAAGAGATGAAGAACATAAGGAGGAATGAGAGAGGAATCCAACCCTTAGAACTCCCATAAATCAGAAAATAAAAAGACATATGAAAAAAAATCCTAGGAGAAGATAAATCTTCTCCTTCAGGACGTCAATGGTTGATGTCCTGAAAATATCTATTATGCCAGGATCAGAGGAGACCTTCTCCTCTAAATTTTTTTCTATTTTCTTAGATATCACACCCTCAGATTTTTCTCATAAAAATCTCATTAATAAAATTAAGAAGTAGGGCTCTCAAGAAAATCTTAAGAGAAGACCTTCTGCACTTCTTCTTCTCGCATTAGGACATGAATAGATCATGTCCAAAAATGATCACTATGCCCCAACACCTTAGAGCATAGATTCCACACCCTCTTCCTCTCTCTCTCTCTCAGATCTTTATCATATAAAAATTATATAAAATAATAAAGAAGAAAATACTCAAAAGAAAATAAAGAGAAGATAACCTTCTCTTACCTTTGTGCCTTCATGACATCAACGATTAATGTCCAGATGAAGACCTTTTCTCTATTGATCTTAGCACCATCTTTCCTCAAGCCCTTCCTCTCTCTCTCTCTCTCTCTCTCTCTCTCTCTCTCAGATTTTTATCATATAAAAATCATAAATAAAATAGGAAGAGAGAAACATAAAAGAAAAATATAAGAGAAGACAATCTTCTCTTACCTTGTCTCTTCAAGACATCAACCTTTGATGTCTTAATTGAGGGCTCTTCTCCAAGAATATTGGCACCACAAATCCTCTACACCTCCTTCTCCTTCTCCTCTAATTTTTCATAATTTTTTTAGAATTTTTTACATCCTAAAACAATCTCATAAGAGGCATCCACCTTTTATTGCAAGACTAAGTCAAAACCTAGTCAAAGGAGGACTTCTATGGGGCGTCCAACTCTTGGACGCCCCTCCCCTAATTTTTGGCATGTGAAATAGAAAACCAATGCCTGAAAAAAAGGAAGAAATGGCAGAAATCAAAAGGAGGGCATGGGTAGAGGTGGCGCGCAAGGGAGAAAGGAGTTTGGTCAAAAGGGAACTCCTACAAGAAGGAAAGAAATCCCAACTCTTTCTTGTTTTGACCAAGACAAAACAAACTCCCAAATAATCTGATATGTGGGCATGGAAGGCCTTCTTGGGTGTGGAAATACTTAGAAAAAATCTAGAATTAAATATTTGGCATGGGCTTTAATAGACGCAAGAGAAAGAGAGAGAGTCCCAGTCCAACTAGGACTCCTCTTGTTTGACTAGGTCAAAATTATTTTAAATTCAATTTAAATTATATTTAAATTAGATTAAATATAATCCAATTAAGGGTGATCTTATTCTAACTAGGAGCCTAATTAAATTAAATTAAATAATTATTTAAATCTGATTTAAATCCTAAGTCAATCAGGTGCACCCAAATCCTAGTCAAACAAAGAATTGTTCTTATCTTGCAATTGGCTTATCCAATAAACCAATTAGACTTAATCTAATTAAATCCAAACTAATTCTAATTGAATCTAATTTAATTAGACTTGATCTTAGTCTGATTTCTCAATCAAATTAAGTCAATTGCAATTCAATTGCTAATCGATCCTCCTACAATACTTGCATTAGGTCAAACATCAATCGCATTGAATGTTTGAGCTCGAAACGATTCTCAATCATCGATTAAACATCTGATCAGACTACAAGCTCTAATGTGTGCAACCCCATAGGTTTGAACCTAAGTCGGTAGTATAGAAACCAATTCCTGTACCAATCAAAGTTACCATCTAGCAATGGTTTCCGATGTCCGAATAGGACAAATGTATGCAAAGCAACATTCTTAGAACCCTAGCCCATGGTTATCATATAATTCATCCCTATGACCAATAATGCTCAAGACAACTTTGACTATGCTGTCAAACACTCATACAAGTCATCTCTATTATGTCTCAAAAATTTGCAAATCCCATGATACCTCATGAGGATTACCCAGGCCTAGGTATTGCTAAATTAAAACACAATGAGATATTCTCTTCCTAAAGTTAATCAGAAGTGGTTAATCCCACCTTGACTCACACACCAACTCTACAAGTACTTGACTGTACCCAAAAATCTTCCATCACCTATATTAGAAAGACAGACAGTCCAGTACCAAAGTATAGTGAGTTGCTCGCAAGTCACCATGGCAATCTCAGGTCGGAGGGACACTTATACCCATTGGCCTTAGCTAGCTATTCTAGATAGTAAAGTGCTACATTGATCACATTCAGTGTAGATGTACTCCTACATCTCACTTGGATGCCATACCAGTGTCTCCACACCACTTGGTTACGAGGATAACCAATGCATATGGCATACAACGACCAACACTCGATAAGTTATCATCCTTGTTAATAACTTGTCATTTGATCGTGAATAATTTAAGAACCATCTAATAAATTCTCTTTTATCGATTGATTGTCGTTCTAAGGACTTCATCATAATTTAGGAGTTCATTTAAGGAAGATAAAATTTTTATGATGAACCAGCCAAACAACTATTATTATAAGATAATTCACATACTAATTTCAATCATCTACTACTTAGATGATTGGCTTTAGGACACATTTTTCAACAACTTTCACTTGGACTAAAGCCAATCAGAATAATATCAAATATCCTATCCTCCACTTGAGTTCATAAAACTCCTTAGTTTCGAGGCCTTAGCAAATGGGTTGGTCAAGTTCTTCTTTTCCATCAATCTTCTAAAGATCGATGTCACCCTGAACAAAAATCAAAGGTGATAGTAATATAGAATATGCTGGTTCTTTGGTTCTTTAGTCTGAGCTATGGCTCCAGTGCTATGATAGGACTGGACCATCGATGGAGGGTGCCACTCCCAACTTGCTAATGAACCTCAGCAACTATATAGCTTACATGGCAGCATCATATGCCATAATGTCTCTACATCACTAACTGAATAGGCTAAAGTATCCTGCTTGGAACCTTTCCAATAGATTGCTCCTATAATTAAGGTATAAGTCGACATTCTCTTGTTATCATCTTATTCTGACTGAAATCAAAACATCCATATATTTTAAGTCAGTACTTCCATATTTGAGTCACTGGATCTTAATAATTTTCAAATACTTAGGGATTGTCTATACAATCCTCCATTAGCTCTTACTTGGATCAGACTAGTATCTACTCACTACCTCTAGTGAGTATACCATGTCTAATCTCATACATGGATAAATAAGATGACAGCTGAACTTTTTTTCCTTGCAATGTTGGAATGCTATTCTGGATTAAGAGAATTTCATCCTCAAACATCATAAGTAATAACATTACAAAATATTTTACCTAATAATAAGTGTAGGGTTACTCTTTGTTCATAACTAAGATATACATTTAGAATGCATGTTCAAACTCTAAGATGATACTCAGACAAGCTTTATAGGTCCTTATCTTTCCGTCTGTGCTACTCTGATCCTATTAAAAATCTATTTACACCCAATGGATTTTATCCCTTCAGGTGATCAACTAGTGTCCATACACTATTGATTTTCATAGACTTTAATTTGGATCATATGGCTTTAAGCCACTTCTCAGAATCAGGCCACTACACTATATCCTTATAGGTCATCGCATCTTTGTTTTTCTCATTGAGCTCAACATGATCGCCATCCCAGATCTAGACACTGAAGTATCTGTTTGGCTAATGCGGTACTCTATCGGATCTCCTTAAAGGTGATACTTTAATGGGCTCTAGATTTGATCTGATCAAATTTGATTCTGTATGTTTATCAGATAACGTCGGTTCTTTTCTATCAGGCAAACTATTATAAGTTCAACTTGATAGGCACCAGTTCCTTCTCTAAGAAACTTCTTTCCAAAGGAATGCCCTACTGCTGATGAACATCTTATATTCTTTAGCATAGCAAAATTAATAACCCTTAAATACTTATTAGACCAGGATCCAAGTTTATCTATGTGCAATATACGACATAGGCTGATCAACTCCAAACTCGAAAGTGAGAGAGTCTAGGTCTATGCCCGATCCATATCCCATATAGAGTCAATGTAATAGATTAACTCGATATAAATTTTCAGAGTAAAAAAATAGTCATAAGAGCACAACCTTGCAACAGGCAGACAAGTATACCCTATTTTGGATTAAACCATGTCTAACAAAGTTCAATTTCTTCTTTTAGATACATTGTGTTCCAAAAAGAAATCCACTAAGAGAGAATCCTATTCTCTCCTAGATATGTCACAAACTCATTGGATAAGTATTTACCTCCTCGATCTGATCAAAGAATTTTAATATCTTATCCTTTTTTTTTTCATTATTGAATCATTTGAACATTTCAAATGACTCATCCCAGACGTACCCATGTCCAGATAGGTCATCTATAATGAAATATTAGTATCTTCCTTTGGCACTTAAGTTCAAGGTCCACATACATCACTATGTATGAGGCTTAGAATGTTATCGGCTTCTTCACCTTTTTCAGTAAAAGGTGACTTTGTCATCTTCTCAAGAAGACAAGATTCACAGGCTATCAATGATTCATAATCATTGATATTGAGGTTTTTCTCTCAAGCTAACCCATTTATCCTATTCTTGTCAATATAACTAAGCCTGTAATGCCAAACATAGACATCCATGACATAATCTAACTAGGGTGTGCACATTTCATTTACCTTAAGTTCTTGTAATGAATTGCATAAGACCACTGGTATCCAACACCCAGGTAGTAGAATTACATACGGAGAAGTTTTAAGGTGTTATAATATAACGTCTTTAATGAGCAACTTTTGCTCCTTTCTCTTGTTCAGCCTATTGTGGTCAAGAAAAGCAAGACAAATCTTCTTCCTATGACCCTATTTGAGACATTAGAAGTACTATGCCTGATTTGGGTTAATTTTGGACTAATTATTTTTATTGGGCTCAAAAACCCCAACATGAACCCATTCATACTACTGAACCAATATTCAACTTTCAATACTAATTATTAAAGTTGGATCCATAAGTCTTCACTATCTAACAGTGATAGGAGCAATTAGGATTTAGCCTTAATAGAGAACAATGATCTATTGTATATATTTTAAGCCTAAAGACTTGGACTTTAATCTAAAGATTCTTCTACTATTTTATTCGAACTAGTAACCTCTACTTCTAATTCGAGGAATTACTTTAATTTTCTAGTAGGTACTAGAATCCACATAGACTACACACGAGCCCAACTTTGGTTGACCCACCCATGTACATCTAAAGATAGGTTCATAACCAATTATTTATCCAAATAATTTTTAGTAATTTTAATTTTGCCCCAGGCCCTGATCAGTTGGCTTTGGCCTTCTCAGAAAAGGATCTAGTTGGATCCAACCATTAACATGACCATACTTAGTGTATCCAACCAATGAATGATTAGGCCCAACTTTGGTTGGCTAATCCAACTACCATTAGAGAGACACATCCAAGTCGTCATATGATCGATGATAATTTCATTAGTCAACAAGCACCAGGCCTTTGGGCCTCCAATGATTATTGAGTTAATGGATCCATTATCAAATACCTTAATGGAAGGCTATGACTCCGTTATCCCCATAACTTTATCATTTTAAGAATCTAATAATTTTAGAAGATTTAAATTATTAGTAATTTAAGGATAGAAAGGACATGGACCAATTTGCTTTGATTGACTTCACCAAGTCAAGTCCTCCCACTGACTTTGTAACTCACTGATGAGGACTAGGATCAATTATGGTCCATGAGCACCAAAATCAGTCTCACTGATTTTCTATGTGATATGGATTAGTACGAATCAATGAGCAACCTAATCAAAAACTTGATTAACCATATTGGCTAGGTAAGTGAGATTGGTGGAAGGGTCTGCCAAGGCTTGCCTTAGACACCATTAGAAATGGTCAGGTAAGCAGGCTGCCAATTAAAAACCATCGGTGTGGGATGCCAGACTTATCTTAGATATCAATTAATTTATCAATTTTGATTTGGTCTGCCTAAAGACTTGTGCTCGACCACTGAGCCACGATCAGCATCCATTTGTTAGATGTATGGACTTTGATCAACTACAACTATTGAAGTGATCTATAGAGATAACCTAATCCTAATTAAATATTAATTAGGTTTGATCAATTTCTTAACTATGTCTATATTTAATCTAACCATAGGTCTAACCCAGTTAAGGATCTGATCAAAGCAAACCCATTTTCTTTTAACCCATGTATTATGAAATTATCTTAGGATCTTTAAATCATAAACCTAGATCCTAAACAATCACTTAATTCTTAATTAAGTTCAAGTCTTATGGGTTTAGGTTTATGAAATCTCAAAACTAGTTTCTGACTTTATTGTTTAAAATATTTTCAAATTGTATTGAATCATATTCAATATATAGTTTTAGATCTGATTTGTTTCATTATTTAGATCATGTCCTAGGATTTCAAATCAAGAATTTTGCAGAAAGTAAGTTCATGATTTAATTTCTACAAATCAAATGTCATACATATACATTCTAGATTTAAAACAAAAATTACATATCAACATATGCAATAAGAGGATTAGATCTAAACATAAAACACATCATGTGGATTAGATCATAAATAATTTAAAATTAGATTTAAAATTTAAAAATAAATTATAAATTATTTTAAATCTTATCTAATATATTTATGATTTAAATTTCTTGGATCAGCACATACTAGGACAATCTTTCCACTGTAAGGGATAAACCTTACAGCAGGACAACCTTATGGTAGTATATACAATCCTAATATTATTTAGATCTAATCTAAATAATCTAAAATAGATCCAATATCTATTAAATTTTATATTTAAATCAAAAAATTAAATCATAAATTTTCTTAGATCTAATCTAAATAATTCATAATTTTGATTTAGATCAGCACATATTAGGACAATCTTTTCATTGTAAGGGGTTAACCATACAACAGGACAATCTTATGGCAGCATGTGCGATCTTCAATTAACTTTAATTTTTAGATTTAATTCAAAACATACATAAATATGTTATAATTGAATCTAGATGCTCTAATACCACTGATAGAAAATATGCAGGGTTTCATACATAGATTTCAAAACTTTTTCAAAATATAGAGCAGCGAAAGACATAGATTAAACTATTTAATCTAGAACATGCATGTAATAAAATTATAAAATTCTACATCAAAAATCTATAACATGTTATGATGCAAATATAAATATAAAATTAAATTAATCATAAGTGGTATTGATCATATCAATACCTAGATCTAGAATAATTCTAGATCTAACCTTAGATCACATCTAGGTCACCAAGAGATCAGATCTCTTACCTTTGCATAGATTGAGAACTTTGTGGTTGAATCTATTCTTGCCTTTGGAGCTACACAAGTATTCGACCTCTACACGTGATCCACACGAACCTGCAACATAGATCGAAGGTTCGTCAAACAAAGATCCGCTTAAAGTGCTAGCTTCTCGTGGATCCCTTCTGATGGTTAATCAAAAACATATTCTTCGGATCTCTTGGACAACCCAAGAGATGAAGAACATGAGGAGGAATAAGAGAGGAATCCAACACTTGGATCCTCCATAAACCAAAAAATAAAAAGACATATGAAAAAAATCCTAGGAGAAGATAAATCTTCTCCTTCAGGATGTCAACGGTTGATGTCCTGAAAACATCTATTATGCTACATTCAGAAGAGACCTTCTCCTCTAGATTTTTTTTTAATTTTCTAGATATCACACCCTCAGATTTTTCTCATAAAAATCTCATAAATAAAATTGAGAAGTAGGGTTCTCAAGGAAACCTTAAGAGAAGACCTTCTTCTCTTCTTCTTCTCGCATCAGGACAAGATCAGATCATGTCCAAAAATAATCACCATGCTCCAACACCTTGGAGCACAGATTCCATACCCTCTTCCTCTCTCTCTCTCAAATCTTTATCATATAAAAATTATATAAAATAATAAAGAAGAAGATGCTCAAAAGAAAACAAAGAGCAGATAATCTTCTCTTACCTTTATGCCTTCATGACATCAACGATTGATATCCAGATGAAGACCTTTTCTCTAAGGATCTTGGCACCATTTTTTCTCAAGCCCTTTCTCTCTCTCTCTCTCTCTCTCAATTTTTTGTAATATAAAAATCATAAATAAAATAGGAAGAGAGAAACATAAAAGAAAAATATAAGAGAAGACAATCTTCTCTTACCTTGTCTCCTCAAGACATCAACCTTTGATGTCTTAATTGAGGGCTCTTCTCCAAGAATCTTAACACCACAAATCCTTCACACCTTCTCATCCTTCTCCTCTAATTTTTTTTAATTTTTTTAGGATTTTTTACATCCTAAAATCATCTCATAAGAGGAGTCCACCTTTTATTGCAAGACTAGGTCAAAACCTAGTTAAAGGAGGACTTCTATGGGGCGTCCAACTCTTGGACGCCCCTCCCTTGATTTTTGGCATGTGAAATAGAAAACCCACACCCAATAGAAAGGGATAAAGGTGGAAATCTAAAGGAGGGCATGGGTAGAGGTGGCGCACAAGGGAGAAAGGAGTTTGGTCAAAAGGGGACTCTTGCAAGAAGAAAAGAAATTCCAACTCTTTCTTGTTTTGACCAAGTCAAAACAAACTCCCAAATAATACGATATGTGGGTGTGGAAGGCCTTCTTAGGCATCAGAATACATAGAAAAAACCTAGAATTAAATATTTTGCATGGGCTTGAATATGCGCAAGAGAAAGAGACAAAGTCCCAGTCCAACTGGGACTCCTCTTGTTTGACTAGATCAAAATTATTTTAAATCTAATTTAAATCTTATTTAAACTAGATTAAATGCAATCCAATTAAAGATGATCTTAGTCCAACTAGGAGCTTAATTAAATTAGATTAAATCAAGATTTAAATCTGATTTAAATCCTAAGTCAATCTGGTGCACCCAAATCCTAGTCAAACAAAGAACTGTTCTTATCTTGCAATTGACTTATCCAATAAACCAATTAGACTTAATCTAATTAAATCCAAACTAATTCTAATCAAATCTAATTTAATTAGACTTAATCTTAGCTTGATTGTCCAATCAAATTGAGCCAATTAGCAATACAATTGCTAATCGATCCTCCTGCAATACTTGAATTAGGTCAAACATCAATCGCATTGAATGTTTGACCTCGAAATGATTCTCAATCATTGATTAACCATCCAATCAGGTTACAAGCTCTAGTGTGGGTGACCTCATAGGTTCGAATCTAAGCTGATAGTATAAGAGCCAATTTCTATACCAATCAAAGTTACCATCTAGCAATGGTTTCAGACGTCCGGATAGGTCGAATGTATGCAAAGCAACATTCTTAGAACCCTAGCCCATGGTTACCGTATAATTCATCTCTATGACCAATAATGCTCAAGACGACTTCGAGTATATTATCAAACACTCATACAAGTCCCAGGCCTAGGTTTTGCCAATTGAAATACAGTGAGACATTCTCTTCCTAAAGTTAATCTAGAGTAGTCAATCCCATCTTGACTCACACACTAACTCTACAAGTACTTGACTATACCCATAAATCTTTCATCATTTATATTAGAAATATAGGCAGTCCAGCACCAAAGTATAGTAAGTTGCTTGCAAGTCACCATGGCGATCTTAGGTCGGAGGGACACTTATACCCATTGGCCTTAACTAGCTATTCTTGATAGTCGAGTGCTACATCAGTCATGTTCAGTGCAGATGTACTCCTACATCTTATCTGGATGCCATACTAATATCTCCACACCACTTGATTACGAAGACAACCAATGCATATGGCATACAGTGATCTACACTCGATAAGTTATTATCCTTGTTAATAACTTATAATTTGATTGTGAACAATTTAAGAACCATCCAATAAATCCTTCTTTATCGATTGATTGTGGTTCTAAGGACTCATCATAATTTAGGAGTTCATTAAAGGAAGATAAAACTTTTATTATGAACCAGCCAAACAACTATTATTATTAGATAATTCATATACTAATTTCAATCATCTACTACTTAGATGATTGGCTTTAGAAAATATTTTCCAACAACTCCCACTTGGACTAAAGCCAATCAGAATAATATCAAATATCCTATCTTCCACTTGAGTTTGTAGAACTCCTTAGTTTCGAGGCCTTAGCAAATAGGTCAATCAAGTTCTTCTTTTCCATCGATCTTCTAAAGCTCAACGTCACCCTGAACAAAAATCAAAGGTGATGGCAATGCAGAATACGCTGGTTCTTTGGTTCTTTAGTCTGAGCTATGGCTCCAGTACTATGATAGGACTGGACCATCGATGGAGGGTGCCACTCCCAACCTGCTAATGAACCTCAGCAACTATATAGCTTACATTGCAGCATCATATGCCATGATGTCTCTACATCACTAACTGAATAGGCTAAAGTATCCTACTTGGAACCTTTCCAACAGATTGCTCCTATAATTAGGGTATGAGTCGGCATTCTCTTGTTGTCATCTTGTTCTAACTGAAATCAAAATATCCATATATTTTAAGTTAGAACTTCCATATTTGAGTCACTGGATCTTAGTATTTTCTAAATACTTAGGGATTGTCTATACAATCCTCCAGTGGCTTACTTGGATTAAACTGGTATCTACTCACTACCTCTAGTGAGTATACCATGTCTAATCTCGTACGTGGATAAATAAGATAACAGCTAAACCTTTATTCTTTGCAATGTTGGAATGCTATTCCAGATTAAGAAAATTTCATCCTCAAACAGTGATACTCAGATGGGCTTTATACGTCCTTACCTTCCCGTCTGCGCTACTTTGATCCTATTAAAAATTCATTCACACCCAATGGATTTTATCACTTCAAGTGATCAACTAGTGTCCATACACTATTGATTTTCATAGACTTTAATTTGGATCATATGGCTCTAAACCACTTCTCAGAATTAGGCCACTGCACTGTATTCTTATAGGTGATCGGATCCTTGTTGTTCTCATCGAGCTCAACATGATCGCCATCCCAAACCTAGACACCGAAGTATCTATCCGGCTAATGTGGTACTCTACCAAATCTCCTTAAAGGTGACACTTTAATGGGCCCCAAATTTGATCTGATCAAATTCGATTCTATAGGTTTATCAAATAACGTCGGTTCTTTTCTACCAGTCAAACTTTTATAAGTTCAACTTGACAGGCACTAGTTCCTTCTCTAAGAAACTCCTTTCCAAAAGAAATGCCCTACTGCTGATGAACATCTTATGTTCTTTAGCATAGCAGATTAATAACCCATAAACACTTATTGGATCAGGATCCAAGTTTATCTGTGTGCAAATATACGACATAGGTTGATCAACTCCAAACCCAAAAGTGAGAGAGTCTAGGTCTATGCCCGATCCATATCCCATATAGAGTCAATGCAATAGATTAACTTGGTATAAATTTTCAGAGTAAAAAAATAGTCACAAGAGCATAACCCTGCAATAGGAAGATAAGTATACCCTATTGTGGATTGAACCATATCTAACAAAGTTCAATTTCTTCTTTTAGATACACTATGTTTCGAAAAGAAATCCACTAAGAGAGAATCCTATTCTCTCCTAGATATGTTACAAACTCATCAGATAAGTATTTGCCTCCTCGATCTGATCGAAGAGTTTTAATACCTTATCCAGTTTATTTTTTTTTTCATTATTGAATCATTTGAATATTTCAAATGATTCATGCCAAACATACCGATGCCCAGATAGATTGTCTGTAATGAAATATTAATGTCTTCCTTTGGTACTTAAGTTCAAGGTCCACATACATCACTATGTATGAGACTTAGAACATTATCGGCTCCTTCATCTTTTTCAGTAAAAAATAACTTTGTCATCTTTTCAAGAAGATAAGATTCACAAGCTATCAATGATTCACAATCATTGATATCGAGGTTTTCCTCTCAAGTTAACTCATTTATCCTATTCTTGTCAATATGACTAAGCCTGTAATGCCAAACATAGACATCCATGACATAATCTAACTAGGGTGTGTACATTCCACTTACCTTAAGTCCTTGCAATGAATTGCATAAGACCACTGGTATCTAATACCCAGGTAGTAGAATTACATACAGAGAAGTTTTAAGGTGTTGCCATATAACGTCTTTAATGAGCAACTTTTGCCCCTTTCTCTTATTCAGCTTGTTGTGGTCAAGGGAAGCAAGACAAATCTTCTTGCTATGATCCTATTTTAGACATTAGAAGTACTATGGCTGATCTGGATTAATCATGGACTAATTATTTTGACTGGGCTCAGAAATTCCAATACAAACCTATTCATATTGCTAAACCAATATTCAACTTTTGATACTGATTATCGAAGTTGGGTCCATAAGTCTTCACTGTCTAATAGTGATAGGAGCAATTAAGATTTAGCCTTAATAGAGAACAATGACGTATTGTATATGAATCATTTTAAGCCTAAAGACTTGGACTTTGGTCTAAAGGTTCTCCCACTATTTTATTCGAACTAGTAGCCTCTACCTCTAATTCAAGAAATTACTTTAATTTTCTAGTAGGTACTAGAATTCACATAGACTGCACATGAGCCCAACTTTAGTTGGCCCACCCATGTACATCTAAGGGTAGGTTCATAACCAATTATTTCTTTAAATAATTTTTAGTAATTTTAACTTTGCCCTAGGCCCTGATTAGTTGACTTTGGCCTTCTCAGAAAAAGATCCACTTAGATCCATCCATTAACATGATCATACTTGGTGCATCCAACCGATGAATGATCAGGCCCAACTTTGGTTGGCCAACCCAACCACCATTAGAGAGATACATCCAAGTCGTCATATGATGGATGAAAATTTCATTAGTCAACAAGCATCAGGCCTTTGGGCCTCCAATGATTATTAAGTTAATGGACCCATTATCAAACACCTTAATGGAAGGCTATGACTCCATTATCCCCATAACTTTATCATTTTAAGGACCTAATAATTTTATAAAATTTAAATTATTAGTGATTTAAGGATAGAAAGGATATGGACCAATTTGCTCCCACTGACTTCACTAAGTCAAGTCCTTCCACTGACTTCGTAAGTCACTGATGAGGACTAAGATCAATTATGGTCTATGGGCACCTAAATTAGTCTCACTGAATAAAATCAATCTCACTGATTTCCTATGTGACATGGGTTAGCACGAATCAATGAGCAATCTAATCAAAAACTTGATTAACCACATTTGCTAGGTAAGTGAGATCGATGGAAGGGTCTACCAAGGCTTGCCTTAGAAACCATCAAAAATGGCCAGGTAAGTAGGCTACCAATTAAAAACCATCAGTTTGGGAAGCTAGACTTACCTTAGACACCAATTGGTTTGTTAGTTTTAATTTGGTCTGCCTAAAGACTCGGGCTCAACCATTGCCACGATCAGCATCCATTTATCAGATGTATGGACTTTGATCAACTACAACTATTAAAGTGATCTATAGAAATGACCTAATCCTAATTAACTACTAATTAGGTTTGATCAATTTTTTAACTATGTCCATATTTAATCTAACCCTAGGTCTAACCCAGTTAAGGACCTGATCAAAGCTAACCCATTTTTCTTTAACCCATGTATTATGAAAATATCTTAGGATCTTCAAATCACAAACCTAGATCCTAAACAATCACTTAATTCTCAATTAAGTTTAAGTCTTATGGGTTTAGGTTTATGGAATCTCAGAACTAGTTTCTAATTTTATTGTTTGAAATATTTTCAAATTATATTGAATCATATTTAATATATAGTTTTAGATCTAATTTGTTTCATTGTTTAGATCATGTCCTAGGATTTCAAATCTAGGGTTTTACAAAAAGTAAGTTCATGATTTAATTTTTACAAACCAAATATGTCATACATATGCATTCTAGATTCAAAACAAAAATTACATATCAACATATGCAATAAGAGAATAAGATCTAAACATAAAACACATCATGTGGATCAGATCATAAATTATTTAAAATTAGATTTAAAATTTAAAAATAAATCATAAATTAATTTAGATCTCATCTAACATATTTATGATTTATGTTTCTTAGATCAGCACATACTAGGATAACCTTTCCACTATAAGGGGTAAATCTTATAGCAGGACAACCTTGTGGCAGTATGTGCAATCCAGATATTATTTAGATCTAATCTAAATAATATAAAATAGATCTAATATCTATTAAATTTTAGATTTAAATTAAAAAATTAAATCATAAATTTTCTTAGATCTAATCTAAATAATTCATGATTTTGATTTAGATCAGCACATACTAGGACAACCTTTTTATTGTAAGGGTTTAACCTTACAACATGACAATCTTATGGCAATATGTGCAATTTTTAACTAACTTTAATTTTTAAATTTAATCTAATACATAAATAAATATATTATAATCAAATCTAGATGTTCTGATATCACTGATAGAAAATATGTAGGATTTCATACATAGATTTCAAAATTTTTTCGAAATATAGAGCAGTAGAAGACATAGATTAAACTATTTAATCTACAACATGCATGCAATCAAATTATAAAATCCTACATCAAAGATCTATAACATGTTATGATGCAATTATAAATTTAAAATTAAATTAATCATAAGTGGTATTGATCATATCAATACCTAGATCTAGAATAATTCTAGATCTAACCCTAGATCACATCTAGGTCACCAAAAGATTAGATCTCTTACCTTTGCACAGGTCGAAAACTCCACAATTGAATCTATTATTGCCTTTGGAGCTGCACATGCGTCTGACCTCTACAGGTGATCCACACAAACCTGCAACACAGATCGGAGGTTCATCGAACGAAGATCCGCTTGAAGTGCTAGCTTCTCGCAGATCCCTCTTGATGGTTAATCAAATATATATTCTTTGGATCTCTTGGACAATCCAAGAGATGAAGAATATAAGAAGGAATGAGGGAGGAATCCATTCCTTAGATCTCCCATAAATCAAAAAATAAAAAGACATGAAAAAAATCCTAGGAGAAGATAAATCTTCTCCTTCAGGACGTCAATGGTTGATGTCCTAAAAACATCTATTATACTAGGTTCAGAGGAGACCTTCTCCTTTGGATTTTTTTTCTAATTTTTTAGATATCACACTCTTACATTTTTCTCATAAAAATCTCATAAATAAAATTGAGAAGTAGGGCTCTCAAGGAAACCTTAAGAGAAGACCTTCTTCTCTTCTCCTTCTCACATCAGGACATGATCAGATCATGTCCAAAAATGATCACCATGCCCCAACACCATGGAGCACAGATTCCACACTCTCTTCCTCTTTCTCTCTTAGAACTTTATCATAAAAAAATCACATAAAATAATGAAGAAGAAGATGCACAAAAAAAATGAAGAGAAGATAATCTTCTCTTACCTTTGTGCCTTCGTGACATCAACGATTGATGTCTAGATGAAGATCTTTTCTCTAAGGATCACGTCACCATCTTTCCTCAAGCCCTTCCTCTCTGTCTCTCTTATATTTTTATCATATAAAAATTATAAATAAAATAGAAAGACAGAAACATAAAAGAAAAATATAAGAGAAGACAATCTTCTCTTACCTTGTCTCTTCAAGACATCAACCTTTGATGTCTTAATTGAGGGCTCTTCTCCAAGAATCATGACACCAAAAATCCTCCACATCTTCTCCTCCTTCTCCTCTAATTTCTCATGATTTTTTTAGGATTTTTAACATCCTAAAACCATCTCATAAGAGGCATCCACCTTTTATTGCAAGACTAGGTCAAAACCTAGTCAAAGGAGGACTTCTATGGGGCGTCCAACTCTTGGATGCCCCTCCCTTGATTTTTGGCATGTGAAATAGAAAACCAACACCCAAAAGAAAGGGATAAAGGGTAGAAATCAAAAGGAGGGCATGGGTAGAAGTGGCGCATAAGGGAGAAAGGAGTTTGGTCAAAAGGGGACTCTTGCAAGAAGGAAAGAAATCCCAACATTTTCTTGTTTTGACCAAGTCAAAACAAACTCCCAAATAATCTGATATGTGGGCGTGGAAGGCCTTCTTGGGCATGGGAATACATAGAAAAAATCTAGAATTAAATATTTAGCATGGGCTTTAATAGGCGTAAGAGAAAGAGAGGGAGAGTCCCAGTCCAACTGGGACTCCTCTTGTTTGACTAGGTCAAAATTATTTTAAACTTAATTTAAATCTTATTTTAACTAGATTAAATATAACCCAATTAAGGATGGTCCTAGTTCAACTAGGAGCTCAATTAAATTAGATTAAATTAAGATTTAAATCTGATTTAAATCCTAGGTCAATCAGGTGCACTCAAATCCTAGACAAAGAATTATTCTTATCTTGCAATTAGCTTATCCAATAAACTAATTAGACTTAATCTAATTAAATTTAAACTAATTCTAATTGAATCTAATTCAATTTGGCTTGATCTCAGCCTAATTTTTTAATCAAATTGAGTCAATTAGCAATTGGATTGCTAATTGATCCTCCTACAACACTAGCATTAGGTCAAACATCAATCGCATTGAATGTTTGAGCTCGAAATAATTCTCAATCGTCGATTAACCATCTGATCAAGTTACAAGCTCTAATGTGTGTGACCCCATAGGTTCAAACCTAATCCAATAGTACAGAAACCAATTCCTATACCAATCGAAGTTACCATCTAGTAATGGTTTCCAACATCCGGATAGGTCGAATGTATGCAAAGCAACATTCTTAGAACCCTGGCCCATGGTTACTGTATAATTCATTCTTATGATCAATAATACTCAAGACAACTTTGAGTATGGTATCAAATATTCATACAAGTCATCTCTATTGTGTCTCAAAATTTTGCAAATCTCATGACACCTCATGAGGATTATCCAGGCCTAGGTTTTGCTAAATTGAAACATAGCGAGACATTCTCTTCCTAAAGTTAATCAAAAGTGGTCAATCCCATCTTGACTCACACGCCAACTCTATAAGTACTTGACTATACCTAAAAAACTTTCATTATCTATATTAGAAATACAGGCAGTTCAGCACCAAAGTACAATGAATTACTTGCAAGTCACCGTGGCAATCTCAGGTCGGAGGGACACTTATATCCATTGATCTTAGCTAGCTATTCTTGATAGTAGAGTGCTATATTGATCATGTTTAGTGTAGATATACTCCTACATCTCATCTGGATGCCATATCAGCGTCTCCACACCACTTGATTACGAGGACAACTAACGCATATGGCATACAACGACCTACACTCAATAAGTCATCATCCTTGTAACAACTTATCATTTGATCATGAACAATTTATGAATCATCCGATAAATCCTTCTTTATTGATTGATTATGGTTCTAAGGACTTTATCATAATTTAGGAGTTTATTTAAGAAAGAACTTTTATGATGAACTAGCCAAACAACTATTATTATTAGATAATTCATATACTAATTCCAATCATCCACTACTTAGATGATTGACTTTAGAACACATTTTCCAATATTTTATTTCATCTCTTACTACCTCAAGTGGTTTTCCACTTAGACGTATTTAACATTGGAATCCTATATGCTTTTAATGTTGCTCTAATTCTCATTATATGCAATCGCATTTGGCCCTTCTCATCCTAGAGCTATTGGCAGATCTGGTCAGACTTTGGTTTTTAGAAGGAAGAAAGAGGGGAGGCATCGATGTCTGTAGGCCTCTCCCCAGCCCAGGCGATCCAACTGGCCGATGTCCTTCTCGCGCATGCATTCCGCCAATCTCCCTCACGATCCTAGGTGGCGTCAACTTCAGAAAAAAAGAAAAAAAAAAAAGAAAAAAAGAAAAAGAAAAAGAGGGTTTCTATTCCAAAAAAAATAAAATAAAACAAAATAATATATATAATAAAAAATATAAATAAAAAAAAGAAAGAGAAAGAGAGAAAGGCGTGCAGGGTTGGCACCTGCAGACCTCCCCCGCTCCCATCATGCCTCCGAGTCGACCTCCCCTGCTCCCTTCATGCCTCCAGGTCGACCTCCCCTGTGCCCGTCACACGTCCTCAGGCCTCCCCCACTCCCGTTGCACCTCCAACTGACCTCCTCAGTGCCCATCGCAAGTCCACATATCTCCCCTATGCTCCTGGGCACGATCCACGATGACCTCGATCATCTTCTCTCTTCCTTGCACCCCATACAATCTTTCCTCTATCATGAGTCTCTAGCGACCCCTCCAATCTTCTCTCTCCCAATCGACTCCTCCAGTCGATCTTCCCTCTACCGCATGCTCGGATGATGCTGCCAACCTTCTCCCGATCCTAGATGCTGATGACCTCCTCCCTTACACTCCCAGGTGAAACTTGAGCACCTCCGAGCTCCTCTCCCATGCCCCCATGCACCTGCGTGCATCATTTGATCTCCTCCCCCATGCTCCAAGCATGGATGCGACGGCATCGACAACCTCCTCCCCTAGTCGATCTCCTCCCTCGGGGCCCGCGATGGCAAGGATGCCCAGCCCCTGCGGCTCCAATCGATCTCCCCGCGCGTCCCTCCAACTGATCATCCCTACACCCATTGCATGGGCACCTAGCCGATCTCCCTCTTGTACGGCCCTCTGGTTGATTTTCTCTCTTCCGTGCAGTCGAGATCCTCTCCTATGCTCTTAGGCAGAGCTCAAGCTCCTCCAAACTCCTTACTATGCCTGCCTTCGGCTAGCCTCCACCAAGCCCATATTCAAACCACTCTAATCTTCCTCCCCTACACTCCCAGGCATGGATTACGATGATCTCTGACTAATCTTCCCTCTCCAACCTACTGCGAGGTCCTCCGTCGCAAGCTCGGGTGGCCCCGACCTCTCTAACAACAAAAAAAAAAGCAGAAACCCCTACAGTCGAGCTTCTCTCCGTGCGTCTCATCTCCTTCCACCCCTCACATCACGATTCCTCCGACCAATTTTTCCTATGCTCTTAGGCACAATATATGGTGACTCTAGCTGAACTCCCCTCTTGCAATCCATGGTACATCTCCGATCGATCTCCTCCCCGTGCGTCAATCTCCTTCCTCGCAGCTTCGAGCAATGGCCGAAACTAGTTAAAGCGACTGCTCCAACCTTCTTCTCCATGCACCCAAGCATGATTGATCATAAATCCAAATTTACACCTCCATCCTAAACCATTAATAAGGCATTCCACTTTTATTGCAGAAACTAGGTCCAAACGCTGTCAAAGGAGGATTCTATGGGGGTCCAAATCTTGGATGCCTCCCTGATTTTTGGGTGTGGAAATTAAGAAAACCAACACCAAAGAAGGGTAAGGGTAGAAAAAAAGGAAGGGCATGGGTAGAAGTGGGCGATAAGGGGAGAAAGGAGTTTTGGCAAAAGGGGACTTGCAGGAAAGGAAAAAATCCCAAACATTTTCTGTTTGTGACCAAGTCCAAACAAATCCCAATTAATCTGTATTGGGCCTGGAGGCCTTCTTGGGCATGGGAACATTAGAAAAAAATCTTAGAATTAATTTAGACTATGGCTTTAATAGGCGTAGAGAAGAGAGGGAGGTATCCCAGTCCACTGGACTCTCTTGTTTGACTAGTGTCAAAATATTATTTTAAACTTAATTTAATCTATATTTAACGTAGAATTAAATATAACCCAATTAAGCGCTGGTCCTAGTTCAATAAAGATCAATTAAATAGATAAATTAAGATTTATAAATCGATTTAAACCTTAGGTCAATCAGGGTGACACCAATCCCTGACACAACGAATTGCATTTCTATCTTGCAGATTAACGCTTTACCAATAAAACAATTAGACTTATCTAATTAATTAACTAATTCTAATGAATCTATTTCAATTTGGTGCCTGATTTCAGCCTAATTTTAATCACAATGAGTCAATTACAATTGGATGCTAATGATCCTCCTACAGACACTAAGCATTAAGGTCAACATCAAATCGCATTGAATCTTTTTGAAGCTCGAATATTCTACATCGTCGATAACTTCTGATCAGTTTAACAACTACTAAATGTGTGTACCCATAGTTCAAACCTAATCCAATAGTACAGAACCATTTCTTCCCATCGAGTTTACATCAAAAATGGCCAGGTAAGTAGGCTACCAATTAAAAACCATCAGTTTGGGAAGCTAGACTTACCTTAGACACCAATTGGTTTGTTAGTTTTAATTTGGTCTGCCTAAAGACTCGGGCTCAACCATTGCCACGATCAGCATCCATTTATCAGATGTATGGACTTTGATCAACTACAACTATTAAAGTGATCTATAGAAATGACCTAATCCTAATTAACTACTAATTAGGTTTGATCAATTTTTTAACTATGTCCATATTTAATCTAACCCTAGGTCTAACCCAGTTAAGGACCTGATCAAAGCTAACCCATTTTTCTTTAACCCATGTATTATGAAAATATCTTAGGATCTTCAAATCACAAACCTAGATCCTAAACAATCACTTAATTCTCAATTAAGTTTAAGTCTTATGGGTTTAGGTTTATGTAATCTCGAAACTAGTTTCTAATTTTATTGTTTGAAATATTTTCAAATTATATTGAATCATATTTAATATATAGTTTTAGATCTAATTTGTTTCATTGTTTAGATCATGTCCTAGGATTTCAAATCTAGGGTTTTACAAAAAGTAAGTTCATGATTTAATTTTTACAAACCAAATATGTCATACATATGCATTCTAGATTCAAAACAAAAATTACATATCAACATATGCAATAAGAGAATAAGATCTAAACATAAAACACATCATGTGGATCAGATCATAAATTATTTAAAATTAGATTTAAAATTTAAAAATAAATCATAAATTAATTTAGATCTCATCTAACATATTTATGATTTATGTTTCTTAGATCAGCACATACTAGGATAACCTTTCCACTATAAGGGGTAAATCTTATAGCAGGACAACCTTGTGGCAGTATGTGCAATCCAGATATTATTTAGATCTAATCTAAATAATATAAAATAGATCTAATATCTATTAAATTTTAGATTTAAATTAAAAAATTAAATCATAAATTTTCTTAGATCTAATCTAAATAATTCATGATTTTGATTTAGATCAGCACATACTAGGACAACCTTTTTATTGTAAGGGTTTAACCTTACAACATGACAATCTTATGGCAATATGTGCAATTTTTAACTAACTTTAATTTTTAAATTTAATCTAATACATAAATAAATATATTATAATCAAATCTAGATGTTCTGATATCACTGATAGAAAATATGTAGGATTTCATACATAGATTTCAAAATTTTTTCGAAATATAGAGCAGTAGAAGACATAGATTAAACTATTTAATCTACAACATGCATGCAATCAAATTATAAAATCCTACATCAAAGATCTATAACATGTTATGATGCAATTATAAATTTTAAAATTAAATTAATCATAAGTGGTATTGATCATATCAATACCTAGATCTAGAATAATTCTAGATCTAACCCTAGATCACATCTAGGTCACCAAAAGATTAGATCTCTTACCTTTGCACAGGTCGAAAACTCCACAATTGAATCTATTATTGCCTTTGGAGCTGCACATGCGTCTGACCTCTACAGGTGATCCACACAAACCTGCAACACAGATCGGAGGTTCATCGAACGAAGATCCGCTTGAAGTGCTAGCTTCTCGCAGATCCCTCTTGATGGTTAATCAAATATATATTCTTTGGATCTCTTGGACAATCCAAGAGATGAAGAATATAAGAAGGAATGAGGGAGGAATCCATTCCTTAGATCTCCCATAAATCAAAAAATAAAAAGACATGAAAAAAATCCTAGGAGAAGATAAATCTTCTCCTTCAGGACGTCAATGGTTGATGTCCTAAAAACATCTATTATACTAGGTTCAGAGGAGACCTTCTCCTTTGGATTTTTTTTCTAATTTTTTAGATATCACACTCTTACATTTTTCTCATAAAAATCTCATAAATAAAATTGAGAAGTAGGGCTCTCAAGGAAACCTTAAGAGAAGACCTTCTTCTCTTCTCCTTCTCACATCAGGACATGATCAGATCATGTCCAAAAATGATCACCATGCCCCAACACCATGGAGCACAGATTCCACACTCTCTTCCTCTTTCTCTCTTAGAACTTTATCATAAAAAAATCACATAAAATAATGAAGAAGAAGATGCACAAAAAAAATGAAGAGAAGATAATCTTCTCTTACCTTTGTGCCTTCGTGACATCAACGATTGATGTCTAGATGAAGATCTTTTCTCTAAGGATCACGTCACCATCTTTCCTCAAGCCCTTCCTCTCTGTCTCTCTTATATTTTTATCATATAAAAATTATAAATAAAATAGAAAGACAGAAACATAAAAGAAAAATATAAGAGAAGACAATCTTCTCTTACCTTGTCTCTTCAAGACATCAACCTTTGATGTCTTAATTGAGGGCTCTTCTCCAAGAATCATGACACCAAAAATCCTCCACATCTTCTCCTCCTTCTCCTCTAATTTCTCATGATTTTTTTAGGATTTTTAACATCTAAAACCATCTCATAAGAGGCATCCACCTTTTATTGCAAGACTAGGTCAAAACCTAGTCAAAGGAGGACTTCTATGGGGCGTCCAACTCTTGGATGCCCCTCCCTTGATTTTTGGCATGTGAAATAGAAAACCAACACCCAAAAGAAAGGGATAAAGGGTAGAAATCAAAAGGAGGGCATGGGTAGAAGTGGCGCATAAGGGAGAAAGGAGTTTGGTCAAAAGGGGACTCTTGCAAGAAGGAAAGAAATCCCAACATTTTCTTGTTTTGACCAAGTCAAAACAAACTCCCAAATAATCTGATATGTGGGCGTGGAAGGCCTTCTTGGGCATGGGAATACATAGAAAAAATCTAGAATTAAATATTTAGCATGGGCTTTAATAGGCGTAAGAGAAAGAGAGGGAGAGTCCCAGTCCAACTGGGACTCCTCTTGTTTGACTAGGTCAAAATTATTTTAAACTTAATTTAAATCTTATTTTAACTAGATTAAATATAACCCAATTAAGGATGGTCCTAGTTCAACTAGGAGCTCAATTAAATTAGATTAAATTAAGATTTAAATCTGATTTAAATCCTAGGTCAATCAGGTGCACTCAAATCCTAGACAAAGAATTATTCTTATCTTGCAATTAGCTTATCCAATAAACTAATTAGACTTAATCTAATTAAATTTAAACTAATTCTAATTGAATCTAATTCAATTTGGCTTGATCTCAGCCTAATTTTTTAATCAAATTGAGTCAATTAGCAATTGGATTGCTAATTGATCCTCCTACAACACTAGCATTAGGTCAAACATCAATCGCATTGAATGTTTGAGCTCGAAATAATTCTCAATCGTCGATTAACCATCTGATCAAGTTACAAGCTCTAATGTGTGTGACCCCATAGGTTCAAACCTAATCCAATAGTACAGAAACCAATTCCTATACCAATCGAAGTTACCATCTAGTAATGGTTTCCAACATCCGGATAGGTCGAATGTATGCAAAGCAACATTCTTAGAACCCTGGCCCATGGTTACTGTATAATTCATTCTTATGATCAATAATACTCAAGACAACTTTGAGTATGGTATCAAATATTCATACAAGTCATCTCTATTGTGTCTCAAAATTTTGCAAATCTCATGACACCTCATGAGGATTATCCAGGCCTAGGTTTTGCTAAATTGAAACATAGCGAGACATTCTCTTCCTAAAGTTAATCAAAAGTGGTCAATCCCATCTTGACTCACACGCCAACTCTATAAGTACTTGACTATACCTAAAAAACTTTCATTATCTATATTAGAAATACAGGCAGTTCAGCACCAAAGTACAATGAATTACTTGCAAGTCACCGTGGCAATCTCAGGTCGGAGGGACACTTATATCCATTGATCTTAGCTAGCTATTCTTGATAGTAGAGTGCTATATTGATCATGTTTAGTGTAGATATACTCCTACATCTCATCTGGATGCCATATCAGCGTCTCCACACCACTTGATTACGAGGACAACTAACGCATATGGCATACAACGACCTACACTCAATAAGTCATCATCCTTGTAACAACTTATCATTTGATCATGAACAATTTATGAATCATCCGATAAATCCTTCTTTATTGATTGATTATGGTTCTAAGGACTTTATCATAATTTAGGAGTTTATTTAAGAAAGAACTTTTATGATGAACTAGCCAAACAACTATTATTATTAGATAATTCATATACTAATTCCAATCATCCACTACTTAGATGATTGACTTTAGAACACATTTTCCAATATTTTATTTCATCTCTTACTACCTCAAGTGGTTTTCCACTTAGACGTATTTAACATTGGAATCCTATATGCTTTTAATGTTGCTCTAATTCTCATTATATGCAATCGCATTTGGCCCTTCTCATCCTAGAGCTATTGGCAGATCTGGTCAGACTTTGGTTTTTAGAAGGAAGAAAGAGGGGAGGCATCGATGTCTGTAGGCCTCTCCCCAGCCCAGGCGATCCAACTGGCCGATGTCCTTCTCGCGCATGCATTCCGCCAATCTCCCTCACGATCCTAGGTGGCGTCAACTTCAGAAAAAAGAAAAAAAAAGAAAAAAGAAAAAGGAGGGTTTCTATTCCAAAAAAAATAAAATAAAACAAAATAATATATATAATAAAAAATATAAATAAAAAAAAGAAAGAGAAAGAGAGAAAGGCGTGCAGGGTTGGCACCTGCAGACCTCCCCCGCTCCCATCATGCCTCCAGTCGACCTCCCCTGCTCCCTTCATGCCTCCGGTCGACCTCCCCCATGCCCGTCGTGCACGTCCTCAGCCTCCCCCACTCCCATCATGCCTCCGACCGACCTCCTCAGTGCCCATCGCAAGTCCACATATCTCCCCTATGCTCCTGGGCACGATCCACGATGACCTCGATCATCTTCTCTCTTCCTTGCACCCCATACAATCGAGTCTCTAGCGACCCCTCCAATCTTCTCTCTCCCAATCGACTCCTCCAGTCGATCTTCCCTCTACCGCATGCTCGGATGATGCTGCCAACCTTCTCCCGATCCTAGATGCTGATGACCTCCTCCCTTACACTCCCAGGTGAAACTTGAGCACCTCCGAGCTCCTCTCCCATGCCCCCATGCACCTGCGGCATCATTTGATCTCCTCCCCCATGCTCCAAGCATGGATGCGACGGCATCGACAACCTCCTCCCCTAGTCGATCTCCTCCCTCGGGGCCCGCGATGGCAAGGATGCCCAGCCCCTGCGGCTCCAATCGATCTCCCCGCGCGTCCCTCCAACTGATCATCCCTACACCCATTGCATGGGCACCTAGCCGATCTCCCTCTTGTACGGCCCTCTGGTTGATTTTCTCTCTTCCGTGCAGTCGAGATCCTCTCCTATGCTCTTAGGCAGAGCTCAAGCTCCTCCAAACTCCTTACTATGCCTGCCTTCGGCTAGCCTCCACCAAGCCCATATTCAAACCACTCTAATCTTCCTCCCCTACACTCCCAGGCATGGATTACGATGATCTCTGACTAATCTTCCCTCTCCAACCTACTGCGAGGTCCTCCGTCGCAAGCTCGGGTGGCCCCGACCTCTCTAACAACAAAAAAAAAAGCAGAAACCCCTACAGTCGAGCTTCTCTCCGTGCGTCTCATCTCCTTCCACCCCTCACATCACGATTCCTCCGACCAATTTTTCCTATGCTCTTAGGCACAATATATGGTGACTCTAGCTGAACTCCCCTCTTGCAATCCATGGTACATCTCCGATCGATCTCCTCCCCGTGCGTCAATCTCCTTCCTCGCAGCTTCGAGCAATGGCCGAAACTAGTTAAAGCGACTGCTCCAACCTTCTTCTCCATGCACCCAAGCATGATTGATCATAAATCCAAATTTACACCTCCGCCCACCTTTGGGGCTGAGCTGCAGGCTCGCAATAGTCGAATCCACTTCTTTATTGAGATCTGTGCACTCTTAATATAATCGAGGTCCACAACATGTCGAAGTCCAAAGCCACCAGCAAAAGGCCACAATCTCTATACATGATTGTGAATTTTATCCACCAAAGCCAAGTTGATACAAAGAATATATATATAATAAAATAATAAATAGAGAAGAAGAAAAAGAGAATGAGAAGAAAAGGAAAGAAGAGGCCAGTTAGTTGATGCTCTCCCTAACGCGCCTAGGTGTGGATGAACTGGCCATGATGGAGCCGAGGTCCGTGTGCCCCCGGAGTGACTGAACCTATCACCAAGCAATTCTCAAGGTCCTCGTGCATGGGGTGCCGATGTCCTCACAAGGCTTGTGCACTCCCAGCATGGCTGAGGTTCCACCATGCACCAAGATCCCTACGCTTTGCAACCAAAGTCTCCTGCACATGCATTCGTTCGGCCTTTTCTGAAGTCCTCTCATGCGCATCTCGCATCGTACAGTGTTGAAGCTGACTTGGAGCAACCCTAAAGCCACCCATAAAATGCTACAACCTCGGCATGCGACTCTATGAATTTCATCCATCAAAGTCAAGTTGATACAAAGGAAAGGAGAACAAAGAGGAGAAGGAGAAGAAGATAAAGTCTGACCTAAACTGGGGTAATCCAAGTCAAATTACCCTAAAACAAAAGCTCAAATCAAGGAACAAGAGGAGGTCAAACAGAACCTAAGGTCTCCCAAATGAAGAACTCATGGTAAGAGACTTTTAAGCTTTTGTCCAATATCTTTTCTTTCTTGTAGGGCTACAAGACATCAAAATCGAGGATCACACTCAAAGTCAATCAAGACTAAGTTCAAGAAACTAAAGCTAAAGCTAGAGTTAGAATCTAGACCAATCCAAGATCGAGTTCAAGACCCATCTGAGGTATAAGCAAGATAAATTCGAGGCAAAGATCATACAAGTTCGAGGTCTTTAAAGGTTCAAACTCAAAAGACTGAGGCCAACAAAAATTCAACCTCAGTAACCCAAGCTCATCAGAAACAAAATAATCCAAGGTAAAAGCCTAAGCCAAGCTGAAGTCAGATTCGTGACTAAGCCAAGATCAGAATCAAGGATAAACTGAAGCTAAAATCACAACCAAGCTGAAGTTAAGATCACAGCCGAGCTAGAGTGAAAATCATAATGAAGGCCGAACTATCAAGCCTAAATTTAAGCCAAGAAAAAATCAAGACCAAAAAAGCAGACTTGACAAGAACATCGATCAAAGAAGACCTCGTTAACCTAAGACGGGAGGAGGAGACAGGCCCTTTCAATGGCCCTTATGTGCTCCTACAGTCATGTTAGGAACAGAAGGAGAACCTCATCCTAACACGAGCAAAGCAGAAGGCCTCGTTAATTTAAGATGAGATGAGGAGAGAGGCCCTGCCAACAGTCCTAATATGCTCCTACAACCACATTAGAAATAGGAGGAGAACCTCATCCTAACACGAGCAAAGCAGAAGGCCTCGTTAATTTAGGATGAGATGAGAGAAGAGGCCCTGCCAACAGCCCTAATGTGCCCCTATAGCCATGTTAAGAACAAAAGGAGAATCTCATCCTAATGCGAGCAAAGTAGAAGGCCTCGTTAATTTAGGATGAGATGAGGGGAGAGGTCCTGCCAATGGTCCTAATGTGCCCCTACAGCCACATTAGAAATAGGAGGAGAACCTCATCCTAATGCGAGCAAAGCAGAAGGCCTCATTAATTTAAGACAAGATGAGGAGAGAGGCCTTGCCAACAGCCCTAATGTACCCCTACAGTCACGTTAGGAATAGGATGAGAACATCATCCTAATGTGAGTAAAATATAAGACCTTGTTAATCTAAGATGAGATGAGGGGAGAGGCCCCTCCGACGGTCCAAAGGCACCCCTACGATCGTGTTAGGAATAGGAGGAGAACATCATCCTAACATGAGCAAAGTTGAAGGCTTCTAGTTCTTAAACAAGAGGTTAAAGGTCAATATGTGCAGAAATCCGACCTTAAAAGGTGAAGATCTACAGAAATCTGAGCTCAGAATATCAACATGTGCAAAAATTCGACCTTAAAAGGCAAAGACATGTAGAAATCCAAGCTTAGAATGTCAACATGTGCAAAAATCTGACCTTAAAAGGCAAAGATCTATAAAAATCTGAGCTCAGAATGCCAACATGTGCAAAAATCTGATCTTAAATGATGAAGATCTGTAGAAATCTGAGCTCAGAATGTTAACATGTGCAGAAATCCAACCATAGAAAGCAGAGGTCTGCAGAAATCTAAGCTCAAAATGCTAAGGATAAAATTGAAGACCTTCAAATAATTTCAATAAGAAGCCAGAAGATTCTAAGTCTAAATGACAAAAAATGACATATCATCGGCAAGTCCGATTTACTATACTTCCTTCGTTCGAACCAAGGCCGGACTTAAAAGAAGGGGGGCTATTATTGGAGGGTTTTTATGCCTGCCGAAGCAATGAGAACATAGACTGATTGAAGATCTTTGGAAGGCTATAGCTGAGGTCCTATCTCAGACCAAACTTGAGTTCATCGAGAGATAGAAGCCAAAATCATGATGTAGGCTGATTGAAGGTCTTCAAAAGATTGAAGATGAGGTCTTGAGTCAGGCCGAGCTTGATATCATCAAAGGAGGAAAGTTAGGGTCATAATATAGGCTGATTGAAGGCCATTGAAGGCTGAGATCGAGGTCCCATCTCAGGCTAAGCTTGAAGTTATCAAAAGAAGAGAGCCAAGATCTTCGAAAGGCTGAATTGAAGGCTAAGGCCGAGGTTCCATCTCGAGCTGAGCTTGAAGTTATCAAAAGATGGAAGCCAAAGTCATGATGAAGGCTGATTAAAGGTCTTCAAAAAGCTGAGGTTGAGTTCCTATCTCAGGCCAAACTTGAAGTTACTGAAAGGATGAACTCCTACAGGATGAATTCTCTCAGGATGAACTCTCCCATAAGGAACTCCTCTAGGACAAACTCCTTCAGAACGAACTCCCACAAGATGATCTCCTCCAGGAGGAACTCTTCCAGGACGAGCTCCTTCAGGATGAATTCTTCCAGGATGAACTCCCCCAGGATGAGCTCCTCCAGGATAAACTCCTCTGGATTGTCAACTTTCTCACTACATGCCACAAGGGGACGATACTGATTTTTGAGAATATTCTAGTAGGCAAATAAAATATCTCTGACAATCCACTGTTCTCCCATAACGAACAACCTACAACTCATCTTAATAAACTCCGGACCCTTCTATAAAAGGAGAAAAAGAGGGACCCCAAGGTATGCAACTCTTCTCTCCCAAATGCTCATCTTCTTCCCTCTGTTTGACAAAAAACTGACTTAAGCATTGGAGGATCCCCGATGGAGCCAACTTCGATCGAAAACTTTTCTTGTAGGTATGGCCACCTCCATCCCATCATCGTCGACTTGCCACCGTCGCGCAACTCAAGCAATCCAACCTCAAGATGGATTTCTACATCAACAAACTTTATTATTGTGATGAAGTCCTTAGGACTATTTAACTTTAATAAAGAGAGGAATTATCGATTAGTCTTTAAATTTATTCATGACCAAATGATAGGCTGTTAATTAAGACGATAGCATCTATCGAGCATAGGTCACTGTATGCCATATAGGTTGGTTGTTCTCTTAATCGAGGAGTATGGAGACACTAGTATGGCATACAAGTGAGATGTATGGGTACATCTTCACTGAACGTGACTAACTTCAGAGCATTTTTCTATCGAGAATGTCTCTGATAGGATATAGGTATAAGTATTCCTTAGACCTGAGATCGCCTTAGTGATTTGTAAGCAACTCACTATACTTTGGTACTGGACTAACTGAATTTTTAATTTAGTAATGGAAGGCTTTTGGGCATAATCAAGTACTTGCAAAGTTAAAGTGTGATCAAGATGGAATTGACCACTCCAAGAGTTGGAGAAGAATGTATCACTATATTTCAATATAGCAAAACCTTGGCCAGGATAATTCATCAAATGAATTTGATATTTTGAAATACAATGTGGACAACCTGATCAGAGTTAATAGTTGAACTCTAAGATATCCTACGAGCATTTTGGTCAAGAGGATGAATTATATGAAAACTATATCCGTATGGGTTCTAAGGATGTTGTTCTACACATTTGATCTATTCGACCGTCGGGTACCATTGCTAGATGGTTACTTCAATTGATACAAAAATTTATTTCTATGCTACCAACTTAGGTTTGGATCTATGAGATCACATACATTAGAGCTCATGATCTGATCGGATGGTTGATCAACGATTAAGAATCATTCTAGGATTAAACGATCAATATGATTGATGTTTAACCTAGTGCAAGTATTATAGGAGGATCGATTAGCAATTTGATTGCTAATTAGCTTAATTTGATTAAGCCAAATAGCTAAGATTAAGTTTAATTAAATATAATTTAATTATATTTGGTTTGGACTTGATTGGATCAAGTTTCATTAGTTTATTTGATAAGCCAAGTGCAAGGAAGAACTAGTCCTAGTTCAACTAGGACTTGGATCAACCCAATTTCTAATTTCATTAAAAAATTAGTTCAAATTTAAATATAATTTAATCTAATTTAATTAAATTTTTAATTAGTTTAGGATCTAATCTAGTTGGATTGATTTACTTTTGATTTAATATGATTTCAGAAACCATATTAGATCAAGTCAAAATAAGAATCCTAGTATGACTAGGATTCCATTCCTTGCGCCACATAATATCTCACGCCCACCCCATGCCCCCACACCTATTTTTTTAGGATTTTTTCATGGAATCCCTTCTTTTTCTGATGTTCACATGTCCCCTCTCTCTCCCTCTTCTACTTATTTGGAATAAGTTATGGACCCGATCAAAATAGATGGCTAGTTGTTATGTAATTGGACTTTATATGATAGAATCCCAACCAACTTATAATCCTTCCATTGTGCCACCCCCCACCTGATTTCCTCTCTAATTTCCATGATAAAAAAGAGAGCATTTGTGCACATATTCCAGGTGGTCCACGGCATGGGATGAGGAGGGGGCGTCCAAGTGTTGGGCGCCCCAACAACTTGCTATATATCATCCTACCTTGTCTGGAAATTTGACCAAGACAAGGCTCTTCCATATCTATTTTTTTAGAATGAATTTTGGTCTAAATTTTTTTTGAAAAAGATATCTTTGAGAGATATTTTGGGTGTGTGAAAATTAGAGGAAAAGGATTCTTGGGTGTTGGGTTTTCATAAACACAAAACTAAGTGTCTAGGTGAGAGCAAAGAGAAGAAGAAGAGGGTCTTCTTCTAGGGTTGCTATGTTCACCTCTTCCCTTTCTCCTTCCTTAAGTTTTCTGAGAGTTTCTCACATCTAAAAACTCTTCTCTTCCTTCTCCTCTTTGGAAAAATCCAAATCTAGAAGGAGGGATCTAAACGACCGTTAAAGAAGGATCAGCACAATACTAGCATACTGTGTTGATTTCCTACATCAAGACTTCTGATCGTGATTGTGGGCTCATGTGGACGACTCCTAGAGATCGGATGTATGTACGGCTCACAACTTCATTCTTAAGCCTGGATTAGCAAGTTAGAATGTCTAACTTACACAGATAATAGATCTAATCTATTATTTTCATACATGCATTAGATGTAGTGTATATACATGTTGATGTGATCAACATGTCTTAATTTTTTTTATATTTTAATTTTTGATTTAATGATATGCCATGATCATATAATAGATCCTAGATTAAGAATATTTTTTGATATTTAAAATTAATTTTAATTAATTTTAATCTTTCGCTGTCAAATCTTGAAAAGTTTCAAAATCTAATCCTAAAATTCTAGATCTAGTTCCTTCAGTCCAAACCAAATCTAATTAAATATATTTAATTAGACTTAATCTTAGCTCTCTAGCTTAATCAAATTAAACTAATTAGTAATCTAATTGCTAATCAATCCTCCTGCAATACTTGCACTAGGTCAAACATCAATCGTATTGATTGTTTAACCTAAGAACGATTCTAAATCATTGATCAACCATCTGATCAAATCGAGACTTTTTATGTGTGTGACCCAAAAGATTTGAACCTAAGCTAGTAGCATAAGAATAAATTCTTATACCAATCAAAGTGAACATCTAGTAATGATATCCGATGGTCGGATAGGTCGAATGTGTAAAACAACACTCTTAGAATCCATGTGGATATGGTTTCTATATAATTCATCCCCTTGAACAAAATGCTCATAGGATAACTTAGGATTTAACTATCAACCCTGATTAAGTCATCCACATTGTATTTTAAAATACCAAATCCATCTCATGGATTACATTGGTCAAGGTTTTGCTAAATTAAAATACAGCGATTCATTTTCTCCAATCTCTTAGAGTAGTCAATCCCATCTTGATCACTCACCAACTTGATAAGTACTTGACTATGCCCAAAAATTTTTTTAACTGAATTAGAAATTTAGGTAGTTTGACACCATAGCACATTGAGTTGTTTGCAAGTCACCGTAGCGATTTCAGGTCTAAGGGACACTTATACCCATATCCTATCAGAGCAATTCTCAATAGTAGAATGCTCTAGAGTTGGTCACGTTCAGTGACGATGTATCCTTACATCCCACCTGTATGCCATACCAGTATCTCCATACTTCTTGGTTAAGAGGATAACTAACCTATATGGCATACAGCAACCTATACTCGATAAATGTTGTTGTACTGATTAACAACGTGTCATTTGATTATGAACAATTCAAGGTCTAATCGATAAATTCTATCTTTATCGAAACTAGATAGTCCTAAAAACTTCATCATAACAAAAGGAGTTCATTAGAAGATGCAATCTTTATGATGAAAAAACTAAAATAATATTTTATTCATTAAATTATTTATAAGTATAAAGTAGCACAACCATTAACAGGTTGACAATTGACTTTGGGACATAATTTCCAACAAAGGGGAGGCATGTGCCCTCTATTTTTCATCTAGGGGCACATGCCTATAGGTGTTTTTTTATGAGAAAATATGTGGGCCTGCTGCATATTGGCATGCGCATAAGGGGAGATGGCATTGGAAGAGTTTGTTATGGAACAAACTCTTGGAGATATTGTTTTGCGCCTTGGACTCCTTAACACTTATTTTTTTGGAGTTTTAGGTGACAAATCTGATTGGATCAGGTGTGTTGGCATGGCCAATTAGATTAAAATCTGATTTAATCAAGCAATTTGATTGCTTGATCAATCTGGACTCTAGGGTTGGTGCAAGGCTCTCTATAAGAGACCCTGCGCCCTAGGGTTTCTTCATGCCATTCATTCCCATGCCAAAGTGCTACCAAGATTCCATTTCCATGCCTTCCTTCTCAGATCCTCTCCCTTTTCTCCATGCCCAAGAGTTGGGCATAAACAATAAAGAAGATCTAAGGCTATTGGTGCAAGGATCAGGCAAAGAGATGATCAGTTCATGAGACGAACGCACAACCTTCAATGATAGTTTTGAAGGATCTATAAGAAGACTTCAAATCTAATAATTGAAAATCAGATCCAAAAGGAGAAGACACCTAGAACCAGCCCAAGTGGACCACAATAGAGGCCGAACATGTGCACGACTAGATCTAGAACCTCGGGTGCTGATAGATCATCATCAGGGTAAACAATTTACCCTAATTAGGTAATAATGATTATTTTGATTTAATTTAATTTTTATTTTAATATCAGATTATATAGATTAGATTCAAGAACTCTCAAATTTGATTAGAATTTATGAAGAAATTTTAAAAATTTTTGCTATAGATCTGATTTGATCAGATTGATCCTCGAGCAAAAAACTAGGTTTTCGTACAATCTCCTAGTATTTTTACATCGAAAGCTCCTTAAAAGGAGGTGCCACCCTAGAAACCAAGACTAGATTAAACACCTAGTCTTATAAGGAATCTATAGAAGCATCCAAGAGTTGGATGCCTCATGCCTTTTCACATGAACCAATTCATGCCTAAGAGGAAAAAGCTGCAATAAATCCCAAGAAAATAGGGTGCAAAAAAAAAACAAGGGGCATGGAACTAGTTTCCTTAAAAAGGAAGGAAGAGTTTTGAAAAATCAAAACTCTATCAATACCTTCCATGTTTGATCAATACAAATAATTTCCAAAACCAAGAAAGGAGAGTGGCATGGGATCTTCCTTAGGCAAGAGAAATCTCTATTAGAAAATATATCCTAAAGCCAATCATCTAAGTTGTAGATGATTAGAATTAGTATAGAATTATCAAATAATAATTAATAATTATTATTTGGCTTATTCATCATCAAAGTTCTATCTTCCTTAAATGAACTTCTAAGTTATGATGAAGTTCTTAGAACCACACTCAATCGATAAAGAAAAATTTATCGGATGGTTCTTAAATTATTCATGATCAATTGATAAATTATTGATAAGGATAATAACTTATCGAGTGTAGATCGTTGTATGTCATATGTATTGGTTGTCTTCATAACCAAGTGGTGTGGAGTCATTAATATGGCATGCAGATGAGATGTAGGAGTATATTTGCACAAAACGTGATCAATGTAGCACTCTTCTATCAACAGTAACTAGCTAAGGCCAATAGATAAAAGTATTCCTCTGATCTGAGATTACCATGGTGACTTGCAAGCAACTCATTATACTTTGGTGTCGGACTACTTATATTTCTAAAATAGGATCGAAAGGCTTCTGGGTACAATCAAGTACTTGTAGAGTCAGTGAGTGAGTCAAGATAGGATTGATCACTCTCGATTAACTTTAAGAAGTCAATGTCTCACTGTATTTTAATTTAGCAAAATTTAGGCCTCGGTAATCCTCGTGAGGAGTCACAAAATTTGCAAAATTTTAAGACATAATATAGATCACTTGTATGAGTGTGGACAACTAACTTGATGTCATCCTAGGCATTATTGGTCAAAAGAATGAATTATATGGTAACCATAGACCAGAATTCTCAGAATGTAGCTTTGCATACATTCGACCTATCCAGACGTCGGGTATCATTACTAGATGGTCATTTTGATTGGTATAAAAATTAGTTCCTATGCTACTAGTTTAGATTCAAATATATGGGATCATACACATAAAAGATTATTATCTAATCGGATGGTTGATCGATGATTGAGAATCATTCAGTGATTGAATCATCAATACAATTGATGATCGATCAAGTGCAAGTAATGTAGGAGGATCAATTAGCAATTAGATTGCTAATTAGCTCAATCTAATTAAGCAATTTGATTGAGATCAAGATTAATTAAATTAGATTCAATTAAAATTGATTTAGACTTAATTGGGTTGAGTCCAATTGGTTTATTGGATAAGCCAAGTGCGAGAGAGAACAAGTCCCTATTCAATTAGGACTTGAATGAACTTGATTTCTAATTTAATTAAAAAATAAACTAGATTTAAATTTAATTTAAATCTAAGTTAATTAGGCTTCTAATTGGATTAAGATCATTTTTAATTGGGTTGCATTTAATCTGATTTAAATAAAATTTAAAGTAGGTTTAAATTAATTTTGATCTAGTCTAAACAGGAGAGTCCTACTTGGACTAAGACTCTTCCCTTCTCCTTTGCACCTAAGAAGAAATTCTGATCATCCTTTGGACATGCCCACCTTTCTTTTGGTTTTTACATGAGTTTTTCTCACATTAAGGAAGGTGTTCCATGCCCCAATATCTAATAGTCTTGGAAAGAGTTTGAATTGGTCAAATATGATAAGAGAAGGAAGAGTTTTAAGTCCTTAAAACTCTTTCCTTCTCCCTTGATTTGTTCACATGCCACACTTTTTTTGTCACCCTTTATTCTCTGATTTTGTGCACAACTTTTTTTTTTTTTTTGAGCATTATTTCTTGATTGCCCATGCAAAAAATAAATGGGGAGGCGTCCAAGAGTTGGATGCCCCCAAACTCCTTGTTTTGAATCCCTAGTTTGTAGGGATTGACCTAGTCTTTCTTAAATGTTGGTGCCTCCTTTTTTATGTTGGTTTTGGCATGAAAGCCCTGCGATTTTTCCATGCAAATCTGAAAGAGAAAGGGAGAGAGGCGTTGGGAGGTTGGCATCCAAAAGTGGTTGGGCGTGAGGCAATGTTTGAACATCAAATGTTGATGTAAAGATAAGATAAAAATAAGAGAAGAATGTATTCTCTTAGCTTTTTCTTACAAAGCCTTTTCTTCTGAATTTTTTGTGAAATTTTTCATGAGAAAAATTAGAGAGAAAGAAGAAAGGACGTGGGTGGATGCGCGCTCCAATAGTTGGGGCATTGAGATTTCTTTTGGACATGAATAGTTCATGTCTTGATGAGAAGAAAAGAAAAGGAGATAGTCTTCTCTTAGGATTTCTTTGAGAGACTTTTCTTCTCAATATTTGAGAGATTTTTTCATGAAAGAAATCAGAGAAAAAAACCTAGAGCATGAAAAAATTTTAGAGGAGAAGGTCTCCTCTTGTCCTAACATAGAGATGTTTCAAGACATCAATGGTTGATGTCCTAAAAGGAAAGATTTGTCTTCTCTTAGGATATTTTTCTTAATCTTTTATTTTCTATTTTTTAAGAGAACAAAAAATTAGTTCTCTCCCTTTATCCTTCTTCTAATCTTTGTCTCTTGGAGTGTCCAAGAGATTCGAAGATATTTTATTTCAAGATCAACCATCAAGAGAGATCTATGAGAAGCTAGCACTTCGAGTAGATTTTCATTCAATGAACCTCCAATCAAAGAGACGATCTCATGCAGACTATCCGTATAGGCCAGACGTGTTATGTGGCTCTAAGCAACAAAGAACAATATTGGTTTTCAACTATGATATTCTCGACCCATGCAAAGGTGTGAGATCTGATAAATACCATAAATTCACCAATAAAAGTATTAATTTATCAATTAATTTATATTAATTTTTTAAAATTAATGATCAATTTATATATAATTTTTGAAAAATTCATATTTTTATTAATTAAAAAATTAATTAAAAAAATAAAAAATAAAAAATAAAATTTTATAATCAATGGAAAAAGCTTATTTTTTTTGATCATAACGAAATAAGTTTGAAGTAAAACGGAGCTAAAACGAAGAAGATATGAATTTCTAAAGAAATAAAATAAATAAAATTTAAATAAACAAAGAAAATGGCTCAGCCGGCTCTGCAAAGCCAAGCCACCAAGCCAAGCCAAGCCATCAAAGCCGACTCAGCCATTGAAGCCATCAGCCGATCCATGATCCAGACGTGGACCGCCAGCTCAGCAGAAATCGACGAATCACAGAGCGACACGTGGCGAACCTAAACCCTTAAAGGGTCCATAGAAATTTATCATGGCTCACAGGACAATCTGATCTTTTAACTCGATGATAGGAGCACTGATTGGCTGTGGTGTGCGGTGCAGTCAGTCCATGCAGTCCATGGGAACGTAATTGCACGATCGAATGGTTGTGGTTGATTGCGGTCAAGATCGGACGGCGGTGGTTATTTTCGGGTTTGATTCAAATTCTATCAGCAATCTGATATGATCCGACGGCCAAAAAACCAACTGATGAAGATCCAACAATCGAGAATGCTCCCGACGATGATCAGGACTCCTAATGCATAATTTGCGGCTAGATTTCCTCCATCAACGCACGATCGGACGGCCAGAATTTAATCCGACCTGATCTAGGCGGATATGCATCCGATTTTGATGATTTTTGGACTGTTGGATTACTATTAAATGGCTAGATTTCACCAAACTTACCAAATTCATATCAAAGCTATTTTAATCTAAATTTTACTCAAATTTTTTTATATTTTTATAATTATAAAGGCTATTAGTCCCATATTGCCTCAAAAAAAAAAATTTATCCAACTCTCCTAGCTCTATAAAAAGGACCCCAGGCCTCCAGAAATCAACATCTCAGGTCAAGATGAAGCTTTAGTATAAGGAAAGCTAGGCTATGGGTTAATGGCTGCTTCAAAGTAATGGATGCTGAGAAGAAGAGCTAGGCTTCTACACCATCTTTCCACCAATGCCGATCCAAGATCAAAGATCAGCCTATTTTATTTTCTTTTTATTTTATATATTTAAATTATGAACTTTTTAATTAATGCAATATTTATTTTTATACTTTTTAATTTTATGCTTTTAATTTTTATTGTAATTTAATTTTTATACTTTAAATTATTACTTTTTATTTTATTGTAAGTAGATGCTAAGATCTAACTAGTAGATCTTAGTACCAAATTTAAACATCTTTTAATTTTCGTTCTTTTTATTTTTTGACTTCACTTTTGATTTCAAAACTCTTTTCTTTTCTTTTTCTTTTCAAAAATCATAGATTTCAAATCTAAAAACATTACGTTTCCTATGGATTCGACCCGACTCACTACTATCTATGGATTTATAATTATTTTAAGAAGTCAGATTAAACTGATAAACATGATGTCTTAACGACATCATCACGTTTCTATCAAGTTTTTGGGACCATTACCGAAGATTATTTTTAATTTTTAATTTTAATTTCTTTGATTTATTTTAAATTATTTATAAATATTTTTTTAAAATATTATTTACTAACCTTGTATTTATTTATTTTATAGAAAAAAAGAAATAAAAAGGAAAAAGGAAGAAAGCATCTAATTTTGGTGAGATCAATCCTAACTTTTAGTCCTCTTTTTTATTTATTTATTTATTTATTTATTTTTAAATTAATTTAAAAAATATCTATTTAAATCTAATTAAAAGTCTCATGATAAGATTAGAAATCTTAACTGTTTAGAGCATGCATCATATTAATTTTTTTTTTTTTTTTGGTGATTACTGGAGATAAGGTAATCCTTTTAGAATTCAATTAGTTGCATGCATCTAGTTTAAATTGCATAGAACCTAATTAAAATTCCTTTTTTTTTTGCATATCATATCAAATCAAATTAAGAGCAATACCCAATTAAATAAGATAAGGTAGAGATTTGATCACCCTTCCTTGGCCCACAAACAACCAACCAGCATCCTGCATTGACCTAAGCCTTTAATTTTAAAATCAATTAGACATCAGCCCTAGGAACTCGAGCTCAATAGGATAAGAAATCCTAAAAGTTGAACCAAATTAGGATTAGTCAATTTGACTGATGTCTAGAAAAGTGGTTCAGAGATGATTGGGCCCAAAGGAAGGTGGTTTCTAATTAGTTCCGTTAGCTTACCTAGCCAAGCACAATTTGTATCTAAGGCAAGCAACGGAGGGACTCCCACCGACTTTACTCTTACCTGACTGGTTGATTGGCTAATCCTACACTTAGAGGGCTTGAAGGTGACCTTAACAGTTAGGAGCTGTCTAGATCTAGGATAATTCTTAGTCAGAATTGATTGACCAATTTGATCGCTAACCAACATCAAACCTAATTAAACCTAATTCTTTTCTCTCTTCTTAGTTCTAGGACTCCTTAGGATCTCTTCTTTAGAACTCTTCTTTCTTTCTTCTCCTTTCTCCTTCAAAAATAAAATAAAATAAAAATTAAATTAAACTAACCAAAAAATATTAAAAATAATAATTAAATTAAATTTAAAATAATAGTTAAAATAATTTTAAAAGAATTATTTTTTTAAAAAATAATAATATAATAAAATAATAAAATATATATATATAAAAAAATTTCTTAAAAAAAATCTAAAAAATTTTGAACCATACATTAGGGTTACACTAATACATGCACAGTAGGAAATCACTTTTTCTGATTTAGTTGAATTTAATTGAATGGTTGATTCACATTAAACCTGATAATCAAATGGCTAATCTGAACCTAATATTCCAAAAATTAGATAAAGTTGACATTCTTGTCCAAAAATTAGATCAACTCCTAATCCTAGGTCAACAATCTTCTATATAATTCACATCACCTAGCCCAACCCATCATGCTGCACAGTTTTCATATTTTATCCAAGAACAAGTTCAAGCTACTCAAGGCTACTCGAAGTCAATTAATAATCTTCTTTCAAATTCATATAACCGACATTGGAGTAACTACTCTAATTTTTCTTGGACATTCCAACAGACTCAGGCTTAAACCTAAATTTTACCTATCCAAAACTATGACTATAATAATGGTCAGCATAGTCAGTTTACCCAGCCATCATATAACAACCAGCTATCATACCCACCTCCTCAACAGACTAATCTAGCCGACGATAGATTTAACTAACTTCAATAATTAATTCTGACTCAACAGCAATCTATCACCAAGCTAGAAGCTCAAAGAGGATAATTAGTTGAGTCAACATGAGGAGAAAACTAAATCAACTACCGAACCTACCAATTTTAAACAACCCACCTAATGTCCATCAACTACCTGGATCAAGTTATCAATTTAATGTCTCACTTAAGAATCCCCAATCTGAGAATACCAAAGTAATTTCTGAACTTAAAAGCTATAGGATTCTTATGGACCCATACCAAGACCAGGTGAAAGAGGCTAGTACTGATGCTAGCCAAAATAAAAATTTAGAAAAATTGGTTAGTACTGAGACTAACCACATAGAAGACCCAAGCCAGCAATTAGTACTAATGCTAGTTCCAGTTTAAATGAGATAGAAAAAAGAAAAAAGAGAATAGATGATTTACCCGAAACTTATAAACCTAAAAGCCTGTTTCCTTCAACCCTAGAAGCAGGTTCTTCTTATAAAAATCAAAAGGCATGTAATGAAGAGTCAACAAAGTTGTTTAAGCAAGATCACATTAATTTACCTCCAGAATTAAAACCATCTTTAGTCACCATTCGAGCACCCATTGAATCAAACTTAACTCCTAATACAGAAACTCCATTCATGAGCATTTTAGAAAAACAAATAGGAGAAATTCTTAATAAACATGGGTCTGAGAATGGGATCATAAATTATGCCCCTAAAATTAACAATGATTATATCAATAATGGGATTATAAATTAACTTTCTGAGATTGGCAATTCAAAATCATTAGAATTTATCAATCCAATATTTGACATAGGATAGTAAGCTACATTATGTCTGGCTGAAGATGGTAAACTTAGCACTTATTGGGAGGCAACCCAATATTTAGTTTTTATCTAATTTATTTTTTTAGTTTATTTTTCTTTTAGGATAATTTGAATAAGTTGGAGGGAGAGCCCAAATTTTCAAAGACATATGTTGGACCAAAAATATAGTCAGATGTATTCTTTCATGTTCTTTATTACACTCTTTATTTTTTTTTCTCCATTGAGGACAATGTCGATTAAGTTGGAGGGGGAGAAAAATAAAAATTTTAAAATTTTAAGTCCTCAGAAAAGTTAGTATTTAGTATTTAGACGCCTGATTATGCTTAAGAATCGAATTAAACTAAGCATTTTTAAAAAAAATTGATACATAGATTAAAGAATCTATGAGATATTGAGGAATCAAGTATTAAGAAAATTCAATAAAAAGTTAAGTCTAGAACATAAAAAGTTTTTTCTTGGAGCATTTCTAATTACTTCTACTCGCATCAAAGAAAAATCTACTTTTTATAGGCTTGTGTAGGGTAACTATATGTTTCTTCATATAAAAAATTTATTTTAATAAAATAGTTTTCAAGTACTTCTCACTGAGTAATCGGGCCTCTTTGCCTAAGCAAGCATTAAGTTTCACATCAAAAGGTGGGAAGGGCAAAGAAGCTCATTGTAAAGCTAGTCTTAACTCATAGCCTATTTGATTCGAGCTAGTAAGCCCGAGGGGTATTCTATACCTAGTGCCCTAAAGCCAACTAGTTTGGGAGTCATTGGCCCAAGACTCGCTACATGGATCAAATAGAAAGCTTAAAGAGTTAAGACACTCAATAGTGATACAACGTTAAAAATAAAAAAAAAAAAATTGATTTTCCACTAAGTAACCGAGTTCCGTTGCCTAAGTAAGCAATGATATTTGCATCAAAAAGTGGACAATGTAAAAATAAATGAAGGACGGAAGTAGCAATACACTTGTTTATATGAAAGTTTAGACAAATCAAAGATAAAGGTGGGATAATTTAGAAAAAGTTTTGAAAAATTTAATGTTCTTTACTTAATTTTTCTATTGATAAGTATTAATACCCCAATGATATGTCTTACTTAAGCTCTACTAAATATCAATGGCCATTTTGAAATTTGCTTAGGTAAAATTCGAAACTCTAAAGTTAAAAGGTATTTAAAACTAAATTCTTTCTTTACTCGAGGATGAGCAAAGCTTAAATTGGGAGGTGTGATAAGTACGATAAATTTATCAATAAAAGTATTAATTTATTAATTAATTCATATTAATTTTTTAAAATTAATGATCAATTTATATATAATTTTTAAGAAATTCATATTTTTATTAATTAAAAAATTAATTAAAAAATAATAAAAATTAAAAAATAAAATTTTATTATCAATAGAAAGAGTTTATTTTTTTGATCATAATAAAATAAGTTTCATACAAAACGAAGCTAAAACAAAGAAGATATGAATTTCTAAAAAATAAAATAAATAAAAATTAAATAAAAAAGGAAAATGGCTCAGTCGGCTCCGTAAGCCAAGCCACCAAGCCAAGCCAAGCCATCAAAGCCGACTCAGTCGTTGAAGCCATCAGCCAGTCCATGATCTAGGCGTGGACCGCCAGCTCAGTAGAAATCGGCGAATCATAGAGAGACACATGGCGGACCTAGACCCTTAAAGGGTCTACAGAAATTTATCGCGGTTCACAGGGCAATCTAGTCTTTTCACTCGATGATAGGAGTGCTGATTGGCTATGGTGTGCGGTGCAGCCAGTCCATGTGGTCCATGAGAATAGTAATTACACGATCGGATGGTTGCGATTGATTGCGGTCAAGATCGGACGGTGGTGGTGATTTTTGGGTTTGATTCAAATTCTATCAACACGATCTGATGGCTAGAAAACCAACTGATGAAGATCCAACAGTCCAGAATGCTCCCGATGGTGATCAGAATCCTGATGCATGATTTGCAGCCAGATTTCCTCCATCAACGCACGATCGAACGGCCAGAATTTAATCCGACCTGATTTAGGTCGATACGCATCCAATTTTGATAATTTTTGGATCGTTGGATTCCTATTGAATGGTTAGATTTCACCAAACTTACCAGATTCATATCAGAGCTATTTTAATCCAAATTTTACTCAAATTTCTTTATATTTTGATGATTACAAAGGCTATTAGTCCCACATTGCCTCCAAAAAAAATATCCAACCCTCCTAGCTCTATAAAAAGGACCCCAGGCCTCTAGAAATCAACATCTCTGATTAAGATGAAGCTTTGGTACAGGGTGAAGCCAGGCTCTGGGTTAATGGCTGCTTCGAGGCAACTGGTGCTGAGAGAAAAAGCTGGGCTTCTACACCATCTTTTCACCCATGCCGATCCAAGATCAGAGATCAAGCTATTTTATTTTATTTTTTTAAAATTTTATGTATTTAAATTCTAAAATTTTAATTAATAAAAATTTTATTATTAAATTTTAATTTTAGTTTTTTATTTTTATTATAATTTAATTTTTATATTTTAATTATTACTTTTTATTTTTCTGTAAGTAGATGCTAAGATCTAACTAGTAGATCTTAGTACTAAGTTTACTTTTCTGCATAGTTTAATTTCCACTTCACAATTTTAATTTCTAACTTTAAATTCTATTTCAAAATTCTTTTCTTTTTCTTTTAAAAAAATCAAAGATTTCAAATCTAAAAATACTACCTTTCCTATGGATTCGACCCGACTCACTGCTATCTACGTATTTTTAATTATTTTAAGAAGTCGGATTAAACTGATAAACATGGTGTCTTAACGACAACATCACATTCCTATCAAGTTTTTGGCACCATTATCGAGGATTATTTTTTATTTTTAATTTTGATTTCTTTGATTTATTTTAAATTAATTATAAATAATTTTTTAAATATTGCTTACTAACTTTGTATTTATTTATTTTATAGAAAAAAATAGGAAAAAGGAAGAAAGCGACTAATTTTGGTGAGATCAATCCTAACTCTAGTCCTCTTTTTTATTTATTTATTTATTTATTTATTTTTAAATTAATTTAAAAAATATCCATTTAAATCTAATTAAAACTTTTATGATAAGATTAGAAACCTTAACTATTTAGAGCATGCATCATATTAGTTTTATTTTTTTTTTGGTGATTGCTGGAGGCAAGGTAATCCTTTCAGAATTCAATTAGTTGCATGCATCTAGTTTAAATTGCATAGAACCCGATTGAAATTCCTTTTTTTTTTGGCATATCATATTAAATCAAATTAAGGGCAATACCCAATTAAATAAGATAAGGTGGAGATTTGATCATCCTTCCTTGGCCCACAAACAACCAACCAGCATCCTGCATTGATCTAAGCCTTTAATTTTAAAATCAATTAGACATCAGCCTTAGGAACTCGAGCTCAATAGGATAAGGAACCCTAAGAGTTGAACTAGGTTAGGATTAGTCAATTTGACTGGTGTCTAGAAAAGTGGTTCAGGAATGACTGAGCTCGAAGGAAGGTGGTTTCTAATTGGTTCCATTAGCTTACCTGGCCAAGTATAATTGGTGACTAAGGCAAGTAACAGGGAGACTCCCACCGACCTTACACTTACCTGGTCAGTTGATTGACTGATCTTACACTTGGAGGGCTTGAAGGTGACCTTGGCAGTTAGAAGCTATCTAGATCTAGGATAACTCCTAGTCAGGATTGATTGACCAACTTGATTGCTAACCAACATCAAATCTAATTAAACTTAATTCTTTTCTCTTTCTTTAGTTCTAGAACTCCTTAGGACATCTTCTTTAGAACTCTTCTTTCTTTCTTCTCCTTTTTCTTCTAAAAATAAAATAAAATAAAAATTAAATTAAACTAACTAAAAAATATTAAAAATAATAATTAAATTAAATTAAATTAAAATTAATAAATAAAATAATTAAAAAAATAATTTTTAATATAATAAAATATAAAAAAAATATTCTAAAAAATTTTTGAGCCATACATTAGGGTTACACTAATACATGCACGGTAGGAAATCACTTTTTTTGGTTTAGTTGAACTTAATTGAATGGTTGATTCACATTAAACCTAATAATCAAATGGCTAATATGAAACCTAATAGTCCAAAAATTAGATAAAGTTGACCTTCTTGCTTAGAAATTAGATCAACTCCTAACCCTAGGTCAACAATCTCCTACATAATTCACATCATCTTCTAATTATCAGGAGTTTATTCAATTTGTGCTAGCCCAACCCATCATGTGAGTGAATATCCTATGACTGCACAGTTTTCCATATTTTATCCAAGAACAAGTTCAAGCTACTCAAGGATACTCCAAATTGATTAATGATCCCATTTTCAAATTCATATAATTCAGATTGGAGTAACTTTAATTTTTCTTGGACATCCCAACAGACTCAGGCTCAGACCCAAATTTCACTATCCAAAACTTATCAAAATAGGCTCCAATACCAAAATTATGCCTATAATAATGGTCAGCCTAGTCAGTTTATCCAGCCATCATATTATAATCAGCCCTCATACCCACCTCCTCAACAGACCAATCTAGCTGATGATAGATTTAACCAACTTCAACAATTGAATTCTAACTCAACAGCAATCTATCGCCAAGACTAGAAGCTCAAATAGGATAATTAGTTGAGTCTAACATGAGGAGAGAACTAGATCAACTACCGAACCTACCAATTTCAAACAACCCACCTAATGTCCACCAACCACCTGGACCAAGTTATCAATTTAATGTCTCACTTAAGAATCCTCAATTTGAGAATGCCAAAGTAATTCCTGAACTTAAAAGCTATAGGATTCTTATGGACCCATACCAAGACCAGGTGAGAGAGGCTAGTACTGATGCTAGCCAAAATAAAAATTTAGAGAAACTGGTTAGTACTGAGACTAACCACATAGAAGAACCCAAGCCAGGAATTAGTACTGATGCTAGTTCCAGTTTAAATGAGATAGAAATAAGGAAAAAGAGAATAGATGATTTACCCGAGACTTATAAACCTAATGTCCTATTCCCTTCAACCCTAGAAGCTGGTTCTTCTTACAAAAATCAAGAGGCATGTAATGAAATATCAATGGAGTTGTTTAAGCAAGGATCACATTAATTTACCTCCAGAATTAAAACCGCCTTTAGTCACCATTCCAGCACCCATTGAATCAAACTTAACTCCTAAAATAAAAACTCCATTCATGAGCATTTTAGAAGAACAAATAGGAGAAATTCTTAATAAACATGGGTCTGAGAATGGAATCATAAATTATATCCCTAAAATTAATAATGAATATATCAATAATGGGATTATAAATCAACTTTCTGAGATTGGCAATCCAAAACCATTGGAATTTGTCAATCCAATATTCGACACAGGATAGTGAGCTACATTGTGTCTGGCTGAAGACGGTAAACTTAGCGCTTGTTGGGAGGCAACCCAATATTTAGTTTTTATCTAATTTATCTTTTTAGTTTATTTTCTTTTAGGATAATTTGAATAAGTTGGAGGGAGAGCTCAAATTTTTAAAGGCATGTGCTGGACCAAAAATATACTGAGTTAGGTGTATTCTTTCATGTTCTTTATTACATCCTTTATTTTTTTTTCTCCATTGAGGACAATGTCGATTAAGTTGGGGGAGAGAAAAATAAAAATTTTTAAAATTTTAAGTCCTCAAAAAAGTTAGTATTTAGTATTTAGACACCTGATTATGCTTAAGAATCGAATTAAACTAAGCATTTTTAAAAGAAAATTGATACACAGATCAGAGAATCTGTGAGATATTGAGGAATCAAGTATTAAGAAAATTCAATAAAGAGTTAAGTCTAGAACATAAAAAGCTTTTTCTTGGAGCATTTCTAATTATTTCTACTAGCATCAAAGAAAAGTCTACTTTTTATAGGCTTGTGTAGGATAACTATACATTTCTTTATATAAAAATTTATTTTAATAAAATAGTTTTCAAGTACTTCTCACTGAGTAATCGGGCCTCTTTGCCTAAGCAAGCATTGAGTTTCGCATCAAAAGATGGAAAGGACAAAGAAGCTTATTGTAAAGCTAGTCTTAACTCGTAGCCTGTTTGATTCGAGCTAGTAAGCTCGAGAGGTATTCTATACCTAGTGCCCTAAAGCCAACTGGTTTGGGAGTCATTGGCCCAAGACTCGCTACATGGATCAAATAGAAAGCTTAAGGGGTTAAGACACTCAATAGTGGTAGAATGTTAAAAAAAAAAAAAGACATTGGTTTCCCACCAGTAACCGAGTTCTGTTGCCTAAGTAAGCAATGATATTCACATCAAAAAGTGGGTAATGTAAAAATAAATGAAGGATGGAAGTAGCAATACACTTATCTATATATAAGTTTAGACAAATCAGAGATAAAGATGGAATAATTTAGAAAAAGTTCTAAAAAATTTAATGTTTTTTACTTAATTTTTCTATTGATAAGTATTAATACCCCAATGATATGTCTCACTTAAGCTCTACTAAATATCAATGGCCATTTTGAAAACTGCTTAAGTAAAATTTAAAACTCTAAAGTTAAAAGATATTTAAAACTAAATTCTTTCTTTACTCGAGAACGAGCAAAGCTTAAGTTGGGGGGTGTGATAAGTATCATAAATTCATCAATAAAAGTATTAATTTATTAATTAATTTATATTAATTTTTAAAAATTAATGATCAATTTATATATAATTTTTAAAAAATTTAATTTTTTATTAATTAAAAAACTAATTAAAAAAATTAAAAAATAAAATTTTATAATCAATGGAAAGAGCTCATTTTTTTGATCATAACGAAATAAGTTTGAAGTAAAACAGAGCTAAAACGAAGAAGATATGAATTTCTAAAAAAATAAAATAAATAAAATTTAAATAAAAAAAAATGGCTCAGCCGGCTCCGTAAGCAAAGCCACCAAGCCAAGCCAAGCCATCAAAGCCGACTCAGCCGTTGAAGGCATCAACCAATCCATGATCCAGGCATGGACTGCTAGCTCAGCAAAAATCGGCGAATCATAGAGTGACACGTGGCGGACCTAGACCCTTAAAGGGTCTACAGAAATTTATCACAGCCTACAGGGCAATCTGGTCTTTTCACTCGGTGATAGGAGCACTAATTGGCTGTGGTGTGCGGTGCAGTCGGTCCATGCAGTCCATGGGAATAGTAATTGCGCAATCGAATGATTGCGATTGATTGCGATCAAGATCGGACGGCGGTGATTATTTTCGAGTTTGATTCAAATTCTATCAACGATCTAGCACGATCCAATGGCCAAAAAACCAACTAATGAAGATCCAATGGTCCAAAATGCTCTCAACGGTGATCAGGACTCTCGATGCATGATTTGTGGTCAGATTTTCTCCATCAACGTGCGATCGAACGGCCAGAATTTAATCCAACCTGATCTGAGCCGATACGCATCCAATTTTGATGATTTTTGGACCGTTGGATTTCTATTGAATGGCTAGATTTCACTAGACTTACCAGAATTATATCAGAGCTATTTTAATCCAAATTTTACTCAAATTTTTTTATATTTTGATGATTATAAAGGCTATTAGTCCCATATTGCCTCCAAAAAAAAAAATATCCAACTCTCCTAGCTCTATAAAAAGAACCCCAGGCCTCCAGAAATCAACATCTCAAGTCAAGATGAAGCTTTGGTATAGAGAAAGCTAGGCTATGGGTTAATGGCTGCTTCAAAGCAATGGGTGCCGAGAAGAAGAGCTAGGCTTTTACACCATCTTTCCACCAATGCCGATCCAAGATCAGAGATCAGCCTATTTTATTTTTTTTTATTTTATGTATTTAAATTATAAACTTTTTAATTAATGCAATGTTTATTTTTATGCTCTTTAATTTTATGCTCTTAATTTTTATTTCAATTTAATTTCTGCACTTTAAATTATTGCTTTTTATTTTGTTGCAAGTAGATGCTAAGATCTAACTAGTAGATCTTAGTACTAAGTTTAAACATCTTTTAATTTTTGTTCTTTTTATTTTTTGACTTCACTTTTGATTTTAAAACTTTTTTTTTTCTTTTTTTTTTTAAAATTAAAGATTTTAAATCTAAAAATATTACCTTCCCTGTAGATTCGACCCGACTCATTGCTATCTATGAATTTTTAATTATTTTAAGAAGTTGGATTAAATTGATAAACACGGTGCCTTAACGACAACATCGCATTTCTATCAAGATCTAATCTCGTATCTGACCTAGATATGATCTAGAATAATCTAAAAGTATTCTAGATCTAAGGTATTGATGTGATCAATACCAACCTAATTTATTTTTCAGATTTATGCTTGCATCATGATATATTATAGATCCTAGATATAGAATTTAGTGATTAGATCATATGCATTATTAGATTAAATAGTTTAATCTATATCTTCCACCATGTCTTGTTTCAAAAAAGTTTTGAAATCTATGTATAAAACTCTACATATTTTCCAATAGTGGTATCAAAGTATCTAGGTTCTTTTATGACATGATCATGTATGCTTTAAAATAAATTTAAAAATAAAAAATTAAAGATCGCACATACTGACATAAGGTTGTCCTATTGTAAGGTTAATCCCTTATAATGAAAAAGTTATCCTAGTATGTACTGATCTAAAATTTTTGAATCATGAATAAGTTAGATGTGATCTAAATAATTTTATAATTTATTTTTTAATTTTAAATTAAAATTAAATAGATATTTGATTTATTATTGATTATTTAGATAAGATCTAAATAATATTAGGGTCGCGCATACTGATTATAAGGTTGTCCTATTGCAAGGTTTATCCCTTACAATGCACAGATTATCCTAGTATGTGCTGACCTAAATGATCTAAATTATAAATATATTAGATAAGACCTAAAATAATTTATGATTTATTTTTAAATTTTAAATCTAAAATTATTTAGTTTATGATCTAAATTTTTGATTATTTATACATTATCTAAATAATATGTGTTTCATGTTTAGATCTAGCTCCTTATTATCTATGTTCGACATGTAATTTTTATTTTTGAATCTAGAATGAATATGTATGACATATTTGATTTGTAAAATTTAAATTATGAACTTACTTTCTACAAAATCATAGATTCAAAATCTTAGGATATGATCTAAAGATTGAAACAAAATCAAACCTAAAACCATAAATTGAATTTGATTCAATTATTTATACTTTGAAAATGTTTCAAATGGTTAAATCAAAAATTAGTTCTGAGGTTTTAAATCCCAACCCAAAAGCCTTGAACTTAATTGAGAATTAAGTGATTATTTAGGATCTAGGTTTGTGATTTGAAGATCCTAAGATAATTTCATAAAACATAGATTAAAGGATTATAGGTTAGCTTTGATCAGGTCATCAATTAGAATAGAACTAAGTTTAGATTAAATATGCATTAAGTTAAAAAATTGATCAAACCTAATTAATAGTTAATTAAGATTAGGTCATTTCTTTTCTATAGATCAATTCAATAGTTATAGTTGATCAAAGTCCATACATCTAACCAATGAACATGGCTCAGTGGTCGAGCTCGAGTCTTCAGGTAGATCAAATCAAAATTGATAAACTCATTGGTGTCTAAGATAAGTTTGACATTTTTAGATTGGTGGTTTTTAATTAGCAGCCCGCTTACCTGACCATTTTTGATGGTTTCTAAGGCAAGCCTTGGCAGACCCTCCCATCGATCTTACTTACCTGGCCAATGTGGTTAATCAGCTTTTGATTAGATTGCTCATTGATTCATGCTAACCCATGTCACATAGAAAATCAATGAGACTGATTTTATTCAGTGAAACTAATTTAAGTGCCCATGGACTGAAACTAATCATAGTTCTTATCAATGACTTGAGAAGTCAGTGGGAGGATTTGATTTGGTGAAGTTAGTGAAAGCAATTTGGTCCATATCTTCTCTATCCTTAAATCATAAATAAATTTAAATTCTCTAAATTATTAGGTCCTTAAAATGACTAAGTTATGGAGATAACTGAGTCATTGCCTTCCGTTAAAGTGTTTGGTAATGGATCCAATAGTCTAGGTGGACATTAGAGATGCCTTACGCCTAGTGTTCATCAAGATATTGGAATTATCATTCATCATATGATGATTAGGTCATACTCTTAGAATGGCGATCAGGTTAGCCAGAGCTTTCCTCAGTCTTGGTCATCATTCATTTGTTGCACTGAACTCTATCATGTTAATGGTTGGACCTAATTGGGACTTTCAGTGGAGGTGCCTTACGCCTGCTGAAGAGGAACCTGGGGCAAAACTAAATTACTAAAAATTATTTAGAAAAATAATTGGTTGAGAACCTACCTATAGGTGCACACGAGTTAGCTAGAGCTTTTCTCAGGCCTATATGCAGTCTATGTGGATTCTAGTACCAACTAAAATATTAAAATAATTTCTTGAATTGAAGGTAGAGGCTACTAATTCAAATAAAATAGTGAAAAAACTTTTAAACTAAAGTCCAAGTCTCTAGGCTTAAAATAATTCATATACAATAGGTCTGCATTCTTTTTTCTTCAGATTATGGCTAAAACCTAATTGCTCTGATCATTGTCAATGTATTTATGGGACCCAACTTCGATAGTTAGTATCAAAAGTTGAATTTGGTTTAGCAGTATGAATGGTTTCGTGTTGGAGCTTCTAAGTCCAGTGAAAATAAAAGGTCTAAGACTAACACAAATCAGACAGAGTGCTTCTACTATCAGAAGCATGGTCATAGGAAGAAGTATTGTCATGAATATCTTGCATTCCTTGATCCCGATAGGCTGAACAAGAGAAAAGAGTAAGATGTTGCTCATCAAGGATGTTATATGATAACATCTTGTAATTTTTCTATATGTAATTCTACTACCTAGATATTAGATACCGGTAGTCTTATGCAATTTATCGCAAAGACTACAAGTAGAAGGTTTGAAATTGGTGAGAAATTTTTGAATGTTAAGTTAGAAATCCTATTCTAGTCCTAGTTTTAGAAATTGTTGAGCTTGTTCTTAAATGTTGTCATTTAGAGTGACTATCACCATTGTCCATCATTATAATGAATGTGATCTTTGATGGCTTTTTGGCCAAAAATGATCATCATTTATCTATAAAAAGAAATTATTGTGATATCATTATGAATGATATTATAATAATACATGGACAATAAATAAATGACATTCACACAGCCTGTTAAGTATAATATACACATCTAATAAATATCCAAGTTAGATAATGTCAAGGATATTAATATTTCATTATGATTGTAGATGACATATCTAGGTATGGGTACATTTAGTCTGAATTATTTAAAATATTCAAATGATTCCATAATGAAGTAAAAAATTAAATTAGAAAAAATATTAAACCTCTTCGATCAGATCGAGAACGTGAATACTTATCCAGTGAGCTTTTGACATATCTAGGAAAGAATAGAATTCTCTCATGGTAGATTCCTCCCGGAACATCATAGGTTATTGGTGTATCGAAAAGGAGAAATCATACTTTGTTAGACATGGTTCGATCCATGATGGGGTTTACTAGTCTACTTGTTTCAGGGTTAAGCTCTTGAGACTACTTATTTTACTCTGAAAAATTTACACCGAGTAAATCTATCACAAAGACTCCATATGGGATATGGATCAGGCATAGACCTAGACTCTCTCACCTTCGAGCTTAAGGTTGTTAGGTCTATGTCAAATATTTGTACATAGATAAACTTGAAGCCCGATCCCATAGGTGTATATTTTATAGGATACCCCAAGAAAACTAGGGGTTATTACTTCTACTATGCTGAAGAACGAAAGTTGTTCTCAGTAGTAGGGCACTCATTTTGGAAAGAAGTTTCTTAGAAAAGAAACTAATGCCTGAAAAGTTAAACTTGAGAAAGTTCGACCAATGGATTGAACTAACATAATCTAGTAAACCTATAGAACCAGATTTGATTAGATCAAATCCAAAGCCCATTAATTTGGCACCTTTAAGGAGATCCGATAGAGTACCATGTTTGCTAGACAAATACTTTGGTATCTAATTTTGGAATGATAATCTTGTTGAGCTCGATGAGAACAACAAGGATCCGATCACCTATATGGATGCTATGTAGAGATCTAACTCTGAGAAGTGGCTTGGAGCCATTAAATTTGAATTGAAGTTCATGAAGATCAATAGTGTATGGACACTGGTTGATCCACCTAAAGGGATAAAATCTATTGGATGCAAATAAATTTTTAAAAGGATCAGAGTAGCACAGACGGAAGGGTAGAGACCTATAAAGCCTATTTGGTAATCATCTCAAAGTTGGAACATACATTTTGAACGTATGTCTTTGTTATGAACAAAGTAAAACCCTGCATTTATAAGTGGGCAAAAGATTCTGTAGTGTTATTCCTTATGTTGTCTATGAATGATATTCTCTTAATCGAGAATAACAATCCAGCATTACAAGGAATAAAAAGTTTAGTTGTCATCTTATTTCTCCATATACAAGACCAGACATGGTATACTCACTAGAGGTAGTTAGTAGATACCAATCTGATCCAATAATGAACCACTAGAAAATTGTATAGACAATCCTTTAGAATTTGAGAAATACTAAGGTCTAGTAATTCATATATGGAGAAACTGACTTAGAACTTATGGAATATTTTGATTTCAATTTTTAATCAGATAAAGGCGATAGTAGAAGAGTGTTGAATCATGAATTTATCCTAATAGAAGGAGCAATTTGCTGAAAAAGTTTTAAGCAGAATATTGTAGCCTATTTTGTTAGTAATATAGAGTACATTGTAGCATTTGATGCTGTCATGTAGGCTGTGTGGTGGCATAAGTTTATTAGCAAGCTGGGAGAGGCACCCTCCGTCAATGGTCCAGTCCTACTGTAGCACTAGAGTGATAGCTCAGGCTAAAAAACCAAAGGTGCACCACAGTTCCAGCATATTCTGCATTGCTATCATCTTGTCTAAAAGATTTTGGATCTGGATGACATCGATCTTTAGAAGATCGATGGAAAAGAAAAACTTGACCCACCCATTTGCTAAAGCCTCAAAATTAAGAAGTTCTACGAGCACAAGTAGAAGATAGAATATTTGATATTATTCTGATTGGCTTTAGTTCAAGTGAGAGTTGTTAGAAAATGTATCATAAAGTCAATCATCTAAGTTATAGATGATTGAAATTAGTATATGAATTATCAAATAATAATTATTATTTAGCTTATTCATCATAAAAATTCTATCTTTCTTAAATAAACTTCTAAGTTATGATGAAGTCCTTAGAACCACACTCAATCAATAAAGAAGAATTTATTGGATGGCTCTTAAATTGTTCATGATCAAATGATAAGTTATTAACAAGGACGATAACTTATCGAGTATAGGTCAATGTATGTTATATGTGTTGGTTATCCTCATAACCAAGTAGTGTGGAGTCACTAGTATGGTATGTAGGTACGATATAGAAGTACATCTATACTAAATATGATCAATATAGTACTCTTCTATCAAGAGTAGATAGCTAAGGCCAATGGATATAAGCGTCCCTCCGACTTGAGATCATCACGGTGATTTGCAAGCAACTCACTGTACTTTGGTACTGGACTACCTATATTTCTAATACAGGATTGAAAGGCTTCTGGGTATAGTCAAGTAAGTACTCGTAGAGTTGGTGAGTGAGTCAAGATGGGATTGACCACTCCTGATTAACTTCAAAAATTGAATATCTTGCTGTATTTTAATTTAGCAAAACCTAGGCCTGGGTAATTCTCGTGAGGAGTCATGGGATTTGCAAAATTTTAAGATATAATATGGATGACTTGTATGAGTGTTGATAGCTAACTCAATGTTATCCTAAGCATTGTTGGTCAAAGAGATGAATTATACGATAATCATAGGCCTGGATTCTCAGAATATTACTTTGCATACATTCAACCTATTCGGACGTCGGGTACCATTATTAGATGATCATTTTGATTAGTATAGGAATTGCTTTCTATGCTACCAGCTTAGGTTTGAACCTATGAAGCCACCCACATAAGAGATTGTTATCTGATTGAATGGTTGATCGACGATTGAGAATTATTTAGTTATCGAATCATTAATGCAATTGATGATCAATCAAATGCAAGTGTTGTAGGAGGATCGATTAGCAATTGAATTGCTAATTATCTTAATCTGATTGAGCAATTGGGCTGAGAGTAAGTCTAATTAAATTAGATTCAATTAGAATTAATTTGGACTTAATTGGGTTAAGTCTAATTAATTTATTGGATAAGCCAAGTGCAAAGAAGAATAAGTCCCTATTCAATTAGGACTTGAATGCACCTAATTTCTAATTTGATTAGAAATTAAAGCATATTTAAATTTAATTTAAATCTAATTTAATTAAGCTTCTAATTGGACTAGGATCATTCTTAATTGGGTTACATTTAATTTAGTTTAAATAAGAATTAAACTAGGTTCAAATTAATTTTGACTTGGTCTAAATAGGAGAGTCCTAGTTGGATTAGGACTCTTCCCTTCTCCTTTGCACCTAAGAAGAAATTCCCATGCCCACTCTCTTTTTGGGTTTTACATGAGTTTTTTCTCATGTTAAGGAAGATGTTCCATGCCCCAATATCTGATAGTCTTAGAAAGAGTTTGAATTGGTCAAATATGATAAAAGACGGAAGAGTTTTAAATCCTTAAAACTCTATCCTTCTCTCTTGATTTATTCACATGCCACACTTTTTTTATTTCATTTTTAGCATTATTTCCTGATTTCCCATGCAAAAAATAAATGGAAAGGCATCGAAGAGTTGGACGCCCCCCAAACTCCTTATTTTGAATCCCTAGTTTGTAAGGATTGACCTAGTCTTCCTTAAATGTTGGTGCCTCCTTTTTTATGTTGGTTTTAGCATGAAAACCCTATGATTTTTCCATGCAAATTTGAGAGAGAAAGGGAAAGAGGCATTGGGAGGTTGGCGTCCAATGGTGGTTAGGCGTGAGGCAATTTTTGAACATCAAATGTTGATGTAAAGGTAAGAGAAAAATAAGAGAAGAATGTCTTCTCTTAGATTTTTCTTACAAAGCCTTTTCTTCTGAAATTTTTGTGAAATTTTTCTTGAGAAAAATTAGAGAGAAAGAAGAAAGGGCATGGGTGGATGCATGCTCCAATAGTTGGGGCATTGAGGTTTCTTTTGGACATGAATCATTCATGTCTTGATGAGAAGAAAAGAAGAGAAGATGGTCTTCTCTTAGGATTTATTTAAAAGACCTTTTCTTCTCAAAATTTGAAAGATTTTTTTATGAGAAAAATCAAAGAAAAAGAAACCTAAAACATAGAAAAATTTTAGAGGAGAAGATCTCCTCTTGTCCTGGCATAGAAATGTTTCAAGATATCAATGGTTGATATCCTAAAAGAGAAGATCTATCTTCTCTTAGGATATTTTTCTTAATCTTTTATTTTCTATTTTTTGGAAAAACCAAAAGTTAGTTCTCTCTCTCTCTATCCTCTTTTTTATCTTCATCTCTTGGAGTGTCCAAGAGATTCAAAGATATTTTATTTCAAGGTCAACCATCAGGAGGATCCACAAGAAGCTAGCATTTCGAGCAAATCTCGTTCGATGAATCTCCGATCAAAGAGATGATCTTGTGTGGACTATCCATAAAGGCCAGACATGCTCTGCGGCTTCAAGCAATAAAGGATAATGTTGGTTTTCAACTATGGTGTTCTCGACCCATGCAAAGGTATGAGATCTAATCTCCTATCTAACCTAGATATAATCTTGGATTTTCTAGAAGTGCTGTAGATCTAAGATATTGATGTGATCAATACCAACCTAATTTATTTATCATATTTATGCTTGCATCATGATATGTTATAGGTCCTAGATGTAGGATTTAGTGATTAGATCACATGCATTATTAGATTAAATAGTTTAATCTATTTCTTCTGTTGCATCTTGTTTAGAAAATTTTTGAAATCTATGCATAAAATCCTTCATGTTTTCCAACAATCTCATGCCAAAAAAAAATAATAGTGGATGTGGGGCATTTGGTGCATGGTGCAAGGGAGGAGGGAGAATCCCAGTCCAACTAGAACTCTCCAATTTTGACTAGGTCAAGCCTAATCTAAAGCCCTTTTAAATTAAGATTAATACAACCTAATTAAGAATGATCCTAGTCCAACTAGGAGCCCAATTAAATCAAATTAAATCATAATTAAATTTGATTTAAATCTTAACTTAATTAAAAATTAGATGCTCTCAAGTCCTAATCAAATAGAAAATTATTCTTCCTTGTAATTGGCTTATCTTATAAACTAATTAGACTTAACCCAATCAAGTTTAAACCAAATCTAATTGAATCTAATTCAATTAGATCCAATCTTAGCTCAATTGCTCAATCAAATTAAGCCAATTAGCAATTCAATTGCTAATTAATCCTCCTACAATATTTGTACTTGATCAATCATCAATCGCATTGATGATTTGATCACTGAACGACTCTTAATCGTTGATCAACCATCTAATCAGATAAAAATCTCTTATATGTGTGACCTCATAAGTTCAAACCAAAGCCGATAGTATAAAAATAAATTTCTATACCAATCAAAATGATCATCTAGCAATGGTACCCAACATCCGGATAGATCAAATATATGTAAAGCAATATTCTTAGAATCCTGGCCTATGGTTACCGTATAATTCATCCCTTTGACCTATATTGCTTAGGATGAATTTGAATTAGCTGTCAACACTCAAATAATTTATCCATATTGTGTCTAAAATTTATAAATCTCATGACTCCTCATGAGGATTACCCATGCCTAGATTTTGCTCAATTGAAACACAACAAGACATTCGCTCCTGAAATTAATTAGGAGTGATCAATCCCATCTTGACTCACACTAACTCTCTAAGTACTTGACTGCATTCAGAAATCTTTCATAACTATATTAGAAATATAGATAGTCCAGCATCAAAGTATAGTGAGTTGCTTACAAGTTACCATGGTAATCTCATGTCGGAGGGATACTTATACCCATAAACCTTTACTAGCTACTCTTGATGGTAAAGTGCTACATTCATCACATTTAATGTAGATGTACTCTTATATCTCTCCTGTATGCCATACCAATATCTCTACACCATTTAGTTACGAGGACAATCAATGTATATGGCATGCAGCGATCTATACTTGATAGATTATTATCCTAATTTATATCCTATCATTTGGTCCTGAATATTTTTAAGAACCATCTGATAAATCCTCCTTTATCAATTGATTATGGTTTTAAAGAATTCATCATAATATAGAAGTTCATTTAAGAAAGATAAATAATTTATGATGAATAAGCTAAATAACATTTTTTATTAATTGATAATTCATATATAAACTATAATCATCTATAACTTAAATGATTGGCTTTAGAATATATTTTCTAATAATTGATTGGTACAAAAATTGGTTCCTATGCTACCAACTTAGTGTTCAAACCTATGGGGTCACATACAATAGAAGTTTCTATCTAATCTGATGGCTAATCAAGAGTCTAAATGGTCTAGGACTCTATAGTCAACAGTCCTACTGGACTAAAACTTCATCAGAGTCTAACTAAACTAGAACTCTATCATTATTGGAGGATTAATTAGTAATTAAATTATTAATTAGCTCAATTTGATTTAGCAATAAGATTTAGATCAAATCTAATTGAATTAGATTCAATTGAGTTTGACCCGATTAGGTTATAAGATGACCTAATCGCTAAGGGAGATTGATCCTTGATTTGATCAGGACTTGAGCTTAATTAATTTCTAATTTAATTATGATTTAATTTAGATGGTTAAAATCTAATTTGATTAGATTTATTCTAATCTAATTGAATCTAGACAAATTGGTTTGAATGGAGACCTAATTGGATAACCTTAGAGTGCAAATAGTTTGGACTTAAATCCTTGGTGCCTACAATCTTTGACCTTTGACCATCACCCACCTTGACTAAGATTTTAGATCTCTCGTGAATTAATTCCCATTCCTGAGAAGAGTTCCATGCCCCATATTTCTCTCTCCTTGACCTGATCATGGTGTTAGATTAGGATAGGATAATGCTTGAGTTTTGAATTCAAGTGGGAGGTTGAAATTATTGAAAATAGTGTCCCAAAACTAATCATTAACTTGTTGATGGTTGTGCTATTTTTTTATTTATATATAAATTTTAATTAAATAAAAGTTATTTTGGCATTTTTATTATAAATTTTTTTCATCTTCTAATGAACTTCTGTGTTGTGTTGAAGTTCTTAGGACTACCTAGAATCGATAAAGGAGGATTTATCATTTAGTCCTTAAATCTATTCATGATCAAATAATATATTGTTATTAAGGATAATAATATTTATCAAGTGTAGGTTATTGTGTGCTATATGGATTGATTGTCCTCTTATCCAAAGAGTATGGAGACACTAATATGGCATGCAGGTGAGATGTAAGGATACATCTACAATAAACGTGACCAACTTTAGAGCTTTTCTATTGTCAAGATTTACTCTAATGAAATATGGGTATAAGTATCCCTCTGACCTAAGATCACCATGGTGACTTTCAAGCAACTCACTGTGCTTTGGTACTAGACTACCTGAATTTTTAATTCAGTAATAAAAGATTTCTAGGCATAGTCAAATACTTGAGTCGGTACGTGTATCTAGATGGGATTGACCACTCCTGATCGCAGGAGCTATGTTCAATTATGTTTTAATTTGGCAAAATCTTAGTCAGGATAGTTCTAGCGAGGAGTCGCAGGACTAATTACGTTGAGATATGATTCGGATGTACCTTTCATGGTTGGCAGTTGAACTCTAAGTCATCCTATATACAGAGGTCAAAGAGATGAATTATACGATAGCCATATTCACGTTGGTTCTGAATATTGCAATTATAACTATTCGACCTATCCAGATGTCAGGTATCATTGCTAGATAGTCACTTTGATTAGTATAAAAATTGGTTCCTATGCTATCAGCTTAGGTTCGAATCTGTAGGGTCACACATTAGATTTTCAAACCTAATCTGATGGCTGATCAAGAGTCCCACTGGACTGGGACTCTATAACCAAGAGTCCTACTATACTGGGACTCTGAGTCCTACTTATCTAGGACTCTTTAATCAAAAATTCTACTGATCTAAGACTCTGTGATCATGAGTTCCACTCGTTTGGGATACTAGAATCAAGAGTCCCACTGGTTGGAAACTCTTTGATCAAGAGTTTCATTTTGATGGAACTCTGTTGTCCAGACATCCACTAAATTTGAACTCTATATTTATGAAAGATTTAATTAGTAATTTGATTAATAATTAACTTAATTTGATTGAGTAATGAGTTTTGGATCAAGTCTAATTGAATTGGATTCAATTGGGTTTGACCAGATTAGGTTATGAGATGACCTAATCGTCGAGGAGGTTTGATACCTAATTTGATTAGGGATTGAGCTTAATCAAATCTTGATTTAATTAAAATTTAATTGAGCCTAATTAAGCCTAAATAGGTTGGATTTAATTTGGTCTAATTGGGCCTAGCCAAGTTAGTTTGGGTTGGTCTAATTGGATAAGGTTTATTAAGACAAGTTTGACTAGTCTTCTCCCTAGCACCCTTTGACCCTTTTGACTTGCACCCAAGTTTTTTCCATGAGAATGAGATTCTCATATTTTTCTCCATGTACTAGAGGGCATGCACCCTGCTTTCTCACACCCCAATGGATAAGGATCTGGTTGGTTGCATTTTAAATTTAAAGGGAGTTTGATTTTGAATGAACAAACAACCTAATCTTATCCTATCCCATGTCTTCTCCTCTCTTTTTGGAGCTCTTTAAATGTGGGAATTTTTTGGGATGTGTGCACATCAGAAGATAATCCTTTCATGCATTATCCATCCCCCTTCTACATGAAAAAAAAATATAAAACAATAAGAGAGGAAGAAATACAGAGAGGGTGCAGGGTTTGGTGTGTTCTGCCCTAGGATTCTGATCTAGGGTTTAGGGTGCATTTTTGTGAGTTTTGAGTGTCAAAACTTCATGAAATCTTTTTAGAGAGCCTCCTCTTCCTCTCCTCTATCTCTGCTACTAATCTAGAGCATCTAAAGAATTGATGGAGAGAGATCACAGGCATTCGATCAGATTCAACTATCAAGAGTGTTCATCATCGAGCAAGCACTTGGGAGTAGCCGATCTGGTCCAGTACCTCGTGTGGACCATCCCTAGAGGCTAAATATCCTATGTGGCTGTGTCATGACAAGAGGACCTTCCTGGTGGTTCAGTTGCAAAGATCAACTACCCGTGCAAGGTATTGTATTCTAAACACAAGTAGTAGTAGTAAAATTGTTTTACTGCTTATTTTTTTAATTTTTAGATTTTAAAGGCATGTACATCAATTTTAAAGGCATGTACATCATATTTCAATCCTGAATTTGTAGGGTTTATAGATCTGATCTATAGCTCTTAGAAAAATTAATTAGATTAATTTTTAATTTTACTACATTTTTTTCAAAAAAAATTTGAAAGTAGAGCTAGAAACCCTACATGTAACCCATCATAAATAACTTCAACCTCCCATCCTTATCCACTCTCCATGCCACTTCTCTCTTTGTTTCCCATTTAAAATGGTGTTTTAGAGTGGGCGTGTGCTAAAGAAAGGATTCCTTCTGAAGAGAAAATTCTAGAGAGTGGGGCATGGGTTTCTAGGCATGAGGAAAGTCCTGAGAGGAAAAACATTGTGCCACTTATTCCTTCTTATCTTCATTTCTTCTCACATGCCTCCCCACCCTTTTGTCACCCATTTTAAGATCAGATCTTAGTAGGCGTGCACAAAAAAGAGTCCATCTACCTATGAAAAATGTTTTTATGGAAAAAAATTAGAGAGAAGGGGCATGAGAAGAGTTCTTGGTGCAAGGGTCTAGAGTCCTTCTCTTCCTATTCTTTGTTTTCTTATCTTAGATGAGATCTAAGATGGGGTGTGTGATACCTTTTTGAAAGGATTTTTCATGAAAAAAATCAAAGATGACATGAGGGTCTTCTGGGCATGAGTTCTGAGTGTTAGAAAAATCTAGAGGGTCTGGTTTCTAGGGCTTCAATGAGTAGGCTATCCTAAGATTTTGACCTAGGATTTGGGAAGAGAGATTGAGTGCTGTGAGCATCAGATCTCTACAAAACTTTTCATATTTTCTCATTATCCTCCATAGAGTATCTTCTAGTCTCCTAAAGCATCCTAGTGATCAGAAAGAAGGAGATCGATCAAGATCAATTAAGATCGATCGTCGAAGATTCCAACGAGGAGCTGATCAAGACCAGAAGCTTCGTATGGACCATCTGTAAAGACCGAACGATCTATGTAGCTACATCATGATATAAGGAGCCCCAATCCATGAATTTTAGTTGTGGAGTCATCTACCTACACTCAGGTATCATGTTCTGAACATGGTAGAATAGTAAATCTAATTTACTATATTGATTGCTTTCAGATTTTCATATATGCATATATATCATGTCATGATCCTAGTGTAGAATTTTTTATGATTAGATCATATGCATGCATAGATTAATTAGATTAATCTTAGTCTTTCATTGTAATTAATTCAAAAAAGTTTTAAAATGCATGCTTGAAACCCCGCACGTTTTCCTTCACAAACCACTCATGGTGATGTGTAACTAGATGAGATGTTTTATTTTAGTTATTAGTCCCACTATTTTATCATATACCCTAGCCCGCTCTATGGCATATGAGGAAACCCTAAACTGATCTCTTAGTGGGGTTGAGATCCTTATTCCTTAAAAAAATCTTGTGGATAACATAACAAACTTCAGTGAGTTTAAAGATAGGAAAATCAATCTAATTGCATTTTTCTGCAACTCTCAATATAACTTACCTCTAAAATATTTATGAATAGCACAACAAACTATAATATTTTAGTTAAGTCAAATCCTTTATTTTCATATAGTCATATTTGAAAAATAATATTGCCCTTATGAATAGCACAACAAAGCAATAAAAAATCAAATATGCTGTAAGCATCTAATATGCACCAAGAGATCCCCATATCAATCTCCACAGTAGACCTTGTGGATAGCATAACAAATCTACTATAGTTCTTAATATTGTAATTTCTTAACATGAAGGAAGGCATACATAGTGCTCTAATCATTAAGCATTTTCAATTCAAGATTTACATTGAATTGAATTGGCCAAATAAGTGGAAGAGAGGTGGGAGGCTCCCATTCTTGCCTTAGACACCAAAAGATTTGGCCGGGTAAGTAATGGGTCAAATTAATAACCATGATTTTTTTATCTTTCCAGAATCACTTTTCTAGACACCAATTGATCAATTATTTCTTGAATGGATTTGCTTTTAATTTTCAACACTATGACTTAATATAATTTTATAAGGGCTTTAATAGTCTCATGCACATCCTTAATTTATAACATTAATGCATATGAATCAACATGCTATGCCATATAAAACATGAATCATTCATCATTCTAGTACAACCTTACAGCATAACGAACAATCATCGATATGCTAGGACAACCTTATTTCAGAATGATGAAGAAGTGCATCATATAAAGTAATATCTAATTTTAGACATTACTTAATGTTGCATAATTAAAATTCTAACAACATAAACATGATCATATTCAATGACATAAAACATTAACATGATCATAAATAATTTCATAAATAATTGAATGTATGATTCTATCAAATATGCATGATTCCTTAGCATGATATAGATCAACATTATAAGCATGTGAACATATGATTGAATCATGCAATGTGGGCTTTGATACCACTATGGGGTATGATTGACACCGTGGAATTGAATTGATTTTAAAATTTCAATCAATCAAACCCTAATCCTAGGATTCCCCTTGATCATATTCAATCATAAGCATGATAAAGGAGTAAGATAAGAAAATATATACTTTATAATCTGATTTGGTGATGATCAAATTCCACAAGGTGCCCACGTGTTTGTCCTCAAATGATGATCCACATAGGAATTGACTTCAAGAATGACTCCTCTTAAATCATTGCTTATTGAATTCTATTCAAGAATTCCTTAGCCTTATTCTATTTTCTTCTTCTTTTTTCTCTCCTTTTATTCTCTCTTTTATTATCTCTTTAGCCTTTCTAAATTCTCTTCCTAACTCTTATCTTAAAAGAAGACTCCTAGTATTAATTAAGATCTTGTCTAAAGAAAGACTCCTTGTCTTAATTTAATATCTTATCTAAAAAAAAGGAAGGAAGAGAATCTGATCAGACTTCTAAATGCATGGACTCCTTAGATTTGAGTCCTATTTATAGATTCAGTTGAGGCACTAAAACAACCTATTCCTAATGCTTATCAGCCCTTAAAAGACTTATCAAGAAACCAGATAAGTTTCTTGAGGTAGAAGGACTATAGGGAGGTGCTTAAAATAATCAAAGAATTATTTCTACCTCCAAAACATCGTATATATGACTTTCGAATATTTATTCAGATCCCAATCTAATAGGGACCTAATAAGGCATGGGAATAAGAGAGAGAGAGAGAACTAGATATATGGTGCCAACCAAGACTCTTCAGATAGAGGGAGTCTTGGCACCACATTTAAAACCAAGCAATGCGACACTTCACATTTACTTCCTGAGGTGATAATCTCCATGCCATATTTTGACTTGTTCAAACATTGTAGGTGTGTAAGAGGGTGAGAGAGTCTCAGGGGGCACCTCTTTGGTCAATGACCCAAAGCAGGAGTCTTGGTCCTTCTCAATGCCAAAAACATTGCGCCCCTTATCATTTTGTGCGCCATCTCTAGGGAAGAGGGTTAGGCACCATGGACTCTTCCATATGGGAATTCAGATAAGGTTAAGAGGATACCATCTAATGGCTGCCCCTTCTGGCTTAACCTAATCTTAAATTCAATTAAAATTGATTAGCCAAAAAGCAAGGACTCAAATCAAAATCAATCTGGTTAGGAGTTGGGTTAGCTAACATGTGCTAGCATAGCAATCCAATTAGAATCCAATGACCCTAATTATATTTCCTGATCAATTTTTTAATGTGTATGACCCATTGAGTTCCACATCTAGCTAGTAGTAGGTTCGAGTGCATCTTATCCTAATTGGATTAGACTCAATCTCTATCGATTAGGATCCCATTCATGCCAATCTGAATTCAGTAGTTAAAAAAATATTTTAATTAAGAATTGAATTAATTCAATCAAATCTATAAGTCAAGATTAATATCTAGCAACATATCATAACTATTCAAAATATATGAAATTTGATAAAAATACTAAATATATCCTTTAGTGGCAAGTTCCCATGCGTGTAATTCAATCCTTCGATCATCCTGCATTTCGAATATGTTTATGAGTATGGATTAATGTCAAACTCCAACATATATTCATATTGATTCTCCATCAATCAGTGATAACTCTAATGAAGCATTAGAAGTCCTATTTAATCTTCATTCTGCTTTGGCCAAAGATTTACTGAGTTATCTATAGATGAGAATACATAGGATGACATCTGCTCTTACTAAGAGTGATCGATTCCTTATTGACCTACTCACAATCTTCATACACACTCGACCATATCCAAAACATGCATTCCATTCATGACTTAATGTCATGATTGAGCATGAACCAAAAATATGAGTTTATATGCATAAGGTTCCATGGTGATCTCAGGTCTAAGTATCACATGCACAACTCTCACTTAGAGAACCATCTTTTAATATACAAGTAAGGTTTTATAAGATGTTCTATTTTAGCAAGTCAATTCAGTAAACTCATTCCTCATTGAGCACCCACATACTTGTATTAGTGTTCCTACACAAGTGGCTTGTGAGATCCACCACCCTCTCCATTAAGCATACATATGATATGCCAGTCTATCCAGAATATTGATCCCTGACTCAATGTTTCTATGACCAAAAATATTTAAGATTAAGATTTTAGGATTTGAAATCTCACAAGCATGATCTATTCATATTCTCTAAAATCATTGCCCTAATCTTTATGGTTCATCATAATCTTTAAACATAAAAAGATGTAATTGAAATGATGAATCAAAATATCTCATTTTATTAATATCAAAATAAATATTATTACATGAGTTAAGAGAATATACAAAAAAGTTTCATCACATTATCCTTGTGATTGGCTTGTAGGATACTTATTCTTTCAAGATTGTGAACCTAAGAAAAATAATCGAACTATAATCAATTAAGTAATTATAGTTGAATTTTCAAATGGTTTACTTAAGGAGTAGATATATATAGGTGCCGAGTTTGGTGCTGAACCACTATAAAAGCTCAGTCTTTATATTTGTATAGCTTTATTTCTATTATTCTTTTTCTCTACTTGTGTATACTTTATCTCACTAAGCATATAGTATTAAATTCAACATAATTAAAATTTAAATTTTTTAAATATTCAATTCACCTCTCCTCTTGAGTAGCTATCCTTGGGCAACATATTATATATTTTAAATAACTTGATAACTTAAATAATGCTCACATGTTAAATTTGACATTGCAATCCAATATGCAATATTACAATAAATTATAGCATCATTGCATCAATCTTTACCTATCATATTCCATGTCATTTTAATACAACATTATGCTACATAAATGCTAACTAAAAATTAATATTTTAATATGAAATAGTATAAGTTTAGTTATCAATAATAATATGAAAGTAATATATCACCTTTTGAAATAAATTTTAACATTATTTTGCCATACATCACAAAAATATTGTACATCACATTTTAATATTATATTATCTTCAACAATATTAAGTGATAATTAATAGCATAATATAATTTTTATTATATCTATTTTATATATATATAAAATAATACTCTATGAAAGAATATTATAATGTTGCCACCTCAACATCTCAGATAATTTTAGCTATACCATGCAGATTATTATTTTATTATCTATAATAATTTAAATATTATTTTTAAATAATACTATTATTATATAAAATAATACTCTAAGATAGAGTATTATGGTGTTGCCACCTCAACACCTAAGATTTTTTTAGTTATGCCACATGGATTATTATTTTATTATCTATAATAATTTAAATATTATTTTTAAATAATAATAAAATAATATTTTAAAAAAATAAAAAAAATATTTTAAAAATAAAAATAGAAAATGGATAAGAGATAAAAAAATATTTTTAAAAATATTATTTTTAAAAATAAAATATTATAAAAATAGAAATAATAATTTTTAAAAATACTAATTTATTATTATTTTAAAAGATAGCATATCATTTTTTTAAAGTTTAAAAATAATAACATAATAATTTATTTTTTAAAAAATAATATGTTTCTTCAAGAATTGATTTTAATGATTACAAAGTATTTGAGGGGATTACTAATGAATTTAACTTGAAAAAAAAAATTGTATTTTAGGGACAAAATCATAATTTTATCAAGTTTTAATTTGAGAGCCTCAAGAGCAAGTATAGAAGATTTTTGATCCTTTGGAGGTAGTTTTATGATTTTTGGATGCATATTTTGGAAAAAAATCAAATTTGAAGCAAAAGGATCGACCCCTAGGTCGTCCCCTACTGAAATGGGCCATTTGGCATGCTGTCTCTATGCCCAGGGTTGACCTCTACTATTTCGAAGGCCAAAAATATAGAACAGTCAATTTTCTAGACTCTATCTCAAAGGTCGATCTTGAGATCGACCCTTGTGCCAAAGGTCGATCCATGAGTCGACCCCTATAACAAAAATTGTTTGCATTGGCTAGTTTTATCCCATTTTGATAGATTTTAATACTTTCTTTAAGATCTCTAATGGCTACAAATCTTATCCAAGATTCTCTCCTCCATCTTTTGAAGATTTAAAAGGCTATAAAAAAAAAAAAAACATAAGAGATTTCAGCACATTCAATTCAGTCCTAAGCAAAAAGTCCTCTTCAAGAAAAGATGCTTTCATTTTTAAGTTCACCAACCTCTTAAGAGCTCATTCAAGTCTCCAACAATCTTAAAGGAAATCAAAAAAGCTTCCTCCAATATTATAAAAGCATTCTTAAGATTTTATTTACTCATTAAGGGAGCTAAACTTATATTTGATTGTCATTAACTCTTATACTCTGGTTTATTATTTTGATTCAAGTTTTGGGAGGATTCCAAAACTAGGAAGGATTGATCCGAGCCTTAAATCGGAGTGTGTAGGATTGGCTTGTACTCAAAAAATAAGTATGCTAGCTTGGGATGGCTAGAATCGAAGGTACCGATGTTGTATTCTGGTTGAATACATTTAGCGATTTTGAATTTTCAAGTAGGAGTTTGGAGAGTGGATGTAGGTACAAGAAAAGCACCAAACCACTATAAATCTTACTTGTTTGTGGTGTGCTTGCTATCTTTTATATTTTCATCTAACCTAAATCACTTTACACACATGACTTGCATATCATCATTCAATCTTGATATCTTTAAATTAGCTTTAAAATTTTAAAAAATCTAATTCACCCTATCTCTTGGATTGTATAGCTAGGCAATAAGTGATATCAGAGCCCGGTGCTCTAGCCCTACTTTGATTTAATCATCTAAGCGCCAAAGATCTATGGCAATCCAAGTTAGTATTTCTCTAGTCGAGGGACAGTCCACAAACCGACCTTCACTTTTCAATGGGTCAAACTATACCTATTAGAAAGCTCGGATGAGAATATTCATACAAGCACTTGACTATGATATATGGAGTATCATAGTTAATGGACCACACACACCCACGAGGATAATTGATGATGTGGAATCAACCAAATCCAAAAGAGAATGGGATGAGGTTGATAAGAAAATAGCTCAACATAATGCAAGAACCATGAATGTTTTATATTATGCTTTAGATACTAATGAATTTAATCATATTTCAACATGCATATCGACTAAGAAAATATGGAATAGGTTAGAAGTAACTCATGAAGGCACTAATCAAGTTAAGGAGTCAAAAATTAATATGCTTGTGCACAAATATGAATTTTTCAAAATGGAGCATGATGAGTCAATAACTAAAATATTTACTAAATTTATGGACATTATAAATGGTCTTAGAAGTCTTGGCAAGTTTTATTCTAATAGTGACCTTGTGAGAAAGATTCTTAGATCTTTGCCAAGGACATGGGAGGCCAAATTGACTGCAATCTAAGAAGCCAAAGATCTGAATAATTTATCCATGGAGGAGCTTCTAGGATCATAAATGATGCATGAGCTAAGCATGAAACAATATCAAGAAGAAGATGTGAAAAAAAAAGAAGATAATAGTCCTTAAATCTACCACTCAACAAGATGAGGAATCCGATGAAATGGAAGATGAAGAATAAGATAAAGAAATAACCCTCATCACAAGAAAGTTCAAGAGATTTTTTAAGAGAAAATAAGCGATAAGGAAGAGGCCACCTACCAAAGGAGAGAATAACAAGAAAAAGGATAGGGAGCAGTCCCTTATTTGCTATGAATGTAATAAGCTGGGGCACTTTAGGTCTAAATGTCCTTAACTTAAAAAGGTTCCTAGAAAATACAAGAAAAAGACTATGGTGGCAATATGGAGTGACAGTGATGACTCAAGCTTCGAAGAGGAAGAAGCTCATGAACAAGTCAACCTATGCCTTATGGCATATGAAAATAAGATAAGTACTAAAATCTTAAATAAATTTACATTCAGAGAACTTCAAGAAGCCTTCTATGATTTAGTAGATGATTTTAAAAAATTAAAAACTAAAAATAAAGATCTAAAATTTAAGAATCAAGTCTTGCTAAAAGAAAATGAAACTATCCTAAGTGAAAAACTAGTCTTAACTCAAGAGAACCTAAATTTGAAAAATAAAATCAACAAGCTAAAACTAATAGTTAAAAAAATTACTTTAAGTTTAAATAAACTTCATATGATTCTTATGTTAGATATATGTGCCCTAGAAGCCAGAATTGGTTGACACTTGTAATACACTTCTAGGGGCAAAATTGTAATTTTGACTAAAAGCAATAAATGGGTTATTTTCTATCACATATGTGTATTTAGTGTCTGTGATACATCCTTTGAGTTAATGGCAATGATAATTCATATTTTCAAGAGTTGAAAATTTAAGACATGAATAATCATTATTAACTCATAAATTGCTCCCGACCATAGGATCATCACGAGGATAGTGATTGATCTGGAAGGTTGGTGTACAATCGCTTCTCTTCAGTAGATGAGTCTTAAGTCTACGCTGTGGAGACACCGGAGCAAGAGTATAGATACTCGTTAGAGAATGAGGGCACTGAGCGTGATCACCTCGAGTAGTCATTAGGGAGTCTACCTTCTCATCGATGACTGACTCGATGCTGCAGTAGTGTGTCTGGTTCTTTGATCTGAGATGCATCGGTAGTTCACCTAGAGGGTGTTATAGTTTGACTACACCATTACTCGGTCTCCTAGCCATATGGAACCCTGAGGTGTATGTTGGCTATAGCATGTTCATTGTAGGAACTGGATGGCATCAAGATGAAATCTATCTACCTCGGTGGTAGAGGAGCAGCCCTATGATGATCATGAGAATCAAGTCCAAAAATCCATGGCCATGGTAGAGTGAAATAATAGAAAGAGTTTCTATTTAGATTTTCACATTGGACTTGAATCGAATGATTACATCATATGACAGAGACTAGGGTTTGATGAGTTTACCTTAACCCTAATCTAATCGGGGCTCAAGATAGAAGGACTGAATCACACAGGTAGCTGCACCAAGAGGTTCACATTCAGCTCTGATGGGTTGCCACCATATACTGCTAGGTGTCACTGGTGGATTTTGGGAGCAATTAGAATGATTTAGATGATCGATCATTCTAGCTGTTCGAATCAGAAGAGTTCTGATCCATCGAAAGGAGTTTCGATGATGTCAATGATAGAGATCATGACATATCCAATTACCATACAAAACTGAACCTAACTGGGTCACACAAACAAGGGTTTGAATCTGGTGATCATCAATTGAACTGATCTAGTTCAATTGATCTGAATGAGATTCAATTAGGTTCAAGGAAATCGTGCTAGCACTCGATTGAACCTAACGTTCTTCTTTTGCTATCATAAATAAGTTGTCCTGTCTGAGCCAAAGGAGTTTGTGCTCAAATAGAGGCCTTCATATGGTCTGACTAGAGGTTGTCTAAGTCAGAAAAGGTTATCTTATTTGTAAGACACTACTTGCCATTTTTGGTCACCTGCCATTTCTTGTTCTTTGACTTTAGTCAAAAGTCTACCTTTGACTGGTCAAACATTGACCATTGATACTTTGACTTTTGACCACATGTCATGCACCTATTGGAAAGCTGGTGGGGGCCTGTCCCCCTGCCAGAACCTGGCAAGGAGGTGGAGGAGTCTTGGAGTCCTTGTTGGATAAGGACTCCATCTCTCTTTTGGATTCCAATTAGAGTTCTCCCTAAAACTAACTTTGACTGGTCTTAGGCGCCCTCTAAGTAGGAATCCAAGGGACTCTATTCCCACCAATCAGATTTAGATCTAATTTCATAAAGGGTTGTGATTGGTTGGGAATAAGAGAAGCTGGATCACAGTCAGTCTATAAATAAAACCCTGTGCCCAACTCAAATAGAAGAAGTAATTGAATTGAGATCAAAGTTCCCCATGCCCCAAGGCTGCCTCTCCCCTTTTCCTCCACACCAAACCATCGCTACCCTTGCTCTCCACATCCAAAAGAAGTTTTGGACCTTGGTTGGTGCGATCCAGATCAAAGAAAGGTGATCAAAAGCAAGAAGGCTGCACTGCTGCAAAGGACGACTGCAGATCTTCAAAAGAAGTTTTGAAGATCCTCCAGATCAGATCCAAATCTGATTTTTGGAGGTGTGATAGAGAATAAGAGGATCTCCAGATCTAGCCCGAGTGGATACCAGTAGAGGCCAGGTGCTTGCGTGGCTACATCCAGAACCTTCCGCTGCAAACAGGATCATCAACAGGATAATAGGATTACCCAAATCAGATAAATTAAATTTAATTTAATTTATCTTTATTTTATTTCTATTATTAAAATAATAAAATCAGATCTAAAACATCCCAGATCTAATTGGGATCAAAAGAAAAAAAAAATTGAAATATATCTCTTGATCTGATCAGATCTGAACGAACCTGATCCGGGAAATCAGGATTTCCCTTCATCTTGAAAATCAAATGGTCATTTATGATAAGGCCGGCCTAGGCTATAACCTCCTAAGAAAATAAAATTTCTAAAAAATATTTTTGTAGATTCACAAAGCAAAAAATTTTCAAATGTTACTTGCTTTAAATATGGTAAACTAGGACACAAAACTTATACATGTTTTTCTAATAATTTAAATATAAAAAAGTATGGGTTCCAAAAGAAATCATTGTGACTAACCTTAAAGGACCCAAGAAAACTTGGGTACCTAGAGTAAGGACTTGATTTTGCATATAGGTATGTCTTGCATCCAAAGGAGAAAATCGAAGATGGTATCTTGATAGCGGATGCTCAAGATACATGATCGGTGATGAGTCTCAATTCATCATATTTGATGCTAAAAGTGGAGAAATGGTCACCTTTGGAGACAATGGCAAAGAAAAAATTATCGGTATAGGAAACATTGGTATCACTCCCTCCAAGTTGAAAATATTTTATTAGTAGATGGTTTAAAACATAATCTCTTAAGCATTAGTCAACTTGTGACAAAGGTTCCAAAGTTATTTTTGAATCTTCATTATATATTGTAACTAGTCCTAATAATGATGACATTAAGTTTGTTGGACATAGACATGGTAATGTTTATATAGTAAATTTGAATGATCTTTCTATGATAAACATGTAATGTCTAGTAGCTATGAATGCCAAAATTAATTAGACCAGTTGGCTTTGGCACCGTAGGCTTGCACACATTAGTATGCATTTACTTTCAAAGCTTATCAGAAAGGAATTAGTTGCTGATTTACCAAAATTGAACTTTGAAAAAGATAAAATTTATGATGCATGCCAACTAGGTAAATAAACTAGAGTTTCATTCAAATCTAAGAACATTATTTCAACTTCTAGCCCATTGGAACTATTGCACATGATTTTGTTTGGTCCTATAAGAACAACAAGCTTAGATAAAAAATATTATGATTTTATAATTATCGATGACTACTCACATTTTACATGAATTTTTTTTTTGGCACACAAAGATTAAACTTTTCATGTTTTCTCAAAGTTTTATCAAAAAGTTATAAATGAAAAAAGATTTTTAATTCAAAGCATTCAAAGTGATCATGGAACCAAATTTGAAAACCAAGATTTTAAAAAATTTTGTGATGAAAAAAAATAAATCATAATTTTTCAGCACTTAGGACATCCCAACAAAATGGGATGGTAGAAAGAAAAAATAGGACTCTAGAAATGGCCCATATCAATTTGACGGAAGCAATAGTATGGGCCATTTCTTTTAGACGGAAGCAAAATATGAAAGCAACCTTCTAAGATACTTTTAGACGGAGGTAATTAACATGGTATGTTACATCTTAAACCATGCCCTAATCAGATCAATTTGAAAGAAAATATCTTATAAGCTTTGGAAAAGAAGAAAATCTAACATTACATATTTTTATGTTTTTGGTTGTCGATGTTTTGTTTTGAATAATGGTAAAGAAAAACTAGGAAAATTTGATGCAAAATCTGATGAAGCTATTTTTCTTGGTTACTCCTCTTCCAATAAAGCTTTTAGAGTATTTAATAAAAGAACCTTAGTAGTAGAGGAGTCAATACAGGTTGTATTTTATGAAACTAATGATCTTCCATCAAGAAAGAGTGAGGGTATTGATGATGCAGTTCCTCTTATAGAAGGGATGAAGGAGATCATCCTAAAGGATTCAATAATTCAAAATAAAAAGGATCACGAAGACAAGCAAGAAAATAAGGATGAAGGATAACAAGAACAACCTCGAGGTACAAATGATCTTCCAAAAGAATGAAGGTATGTTCACAATCATCCCAAAAAACTAATTATTAGTGATCCTACACATGGGATAATAACTCTCTCTTCTCTTAGAGATGCATACAATTATTTTGCATTTATTTCTCATTTTGAACCTAAAACCATAGATGAAGCCGAAAAAGATTATAATTGGATAAATGCAATGCAAGAGAAACTTAATCAATTCGAAAGAAATAATGTATGAACCTTAGCATCAAGACCTAAAAATTATCCAATAATTGGCACAAAATGGGTATATAGAAATAAATTGGATGAAAATAGAAATGTAATTAGTAATAAAGTAAGATTAGTTGCAAAGTATTATAATCAAGAAGAAAAAATTGATTTTGATGAGATCTTTGCACCTATTGCAAGATTAGAAGCAATTAGACTTTTACTCGCTTATGCATGCTTTATGAATTTCAAGTTATTTCAAATGGATGTTAAAAGTGCTTTTCTAAATGGATATATTATCAAAGAAGTTTATGTAGAACAATCTCCCTATTTTGAAAATCATGCTTCTTCAAATCATGTTTTCAAATTAAACAAAATATTATATGATTTAAAACAAGCACCTAGGGTGTGGTATGAAAGATTAAGTGAATTCTTGCTTAATAATGGATTTTCAAGAGAAAATATAGATACAACCCTTTTCACTAAAAGAGATCATGATGACATCTTAGTAATACAAATATATGTTGATGATATTATATTTCGGTCTACTAATGAAACTTTATGTCAAGATTTTGCTAAGCTCATATAGGAAGAGTTCGAGATGAGCATGATGGGTGAACTAACGTTCTTCCTCGAACTTCAAATCAAACAAACAAAGAAAGGGATCTCCATCATACAAAGTAAGTACACAAGAGAGCTACCTAAAAAATTTAAGATGGATAGCTCCAAAGTCATTGGTACACCCATGAGTCCATCATGTAAGCTTGACAAGGATGAAGAAGATAAAAGTGTTGATACAAAAGTCTATAGAGGCCTGATAGATTCTTTATTATATTTAATTGCTAGTAGATCAGATATCATGTTTAGTATTTATTTATGTGAATGATTTTAATCTAATCCAAAAGAATCACATTTAAATGCTGTAAAAAGAATATTTAAATACCTAAAAGGAACTCAATCCATAGGTTTATGGTACTCTAAGAATTCATTAATCGATTTAATAGATATTTAGATGCAAACTTTGCTGGATGTAGATTAGACAAAAAAAATACTAGTGAAACTTGATAATTTTTAGGAGTTAACTTAATCTCTTGGTTTAGCAAGAAGCAAAATTCAATAGCATTATCATCGATCGAGGCCGAATACATTTTAGCCGAAAGTTACTGTGCATAAATCTTATGGATTAAGCAACAACTTGAGAACTTTAGCATCAAACTAAACAAAATTCTCATAAGATGTGATAATACTAGTGCCATAAATCTATCTAAGAATCCAATCTATTAGGGATAAATCCTGCTCTCATCGAAGTCCAGTCTGATGCTTAGCCTAATGTAACCAATAATCATAGAAGTGCTACGATTGAAAATTCTTTCTCTTGAGACTTCTTCAGCAGTCGAACCCCTTTCGGACTCCTCTAACAGTCGAACTCCTTCCGGACCCCTCCAGCGGCTGAACTCCTTCCAGACCCCTCCAGCAGCCAAACCTCTTTCGAACTCCTCCAGCAGTCAAACTCCTTTTGGATCCCTCCAGAGACTCCTCTAGCAGCCAAACTTCTCTAACGGTCAAACTTCTTTTGGACTCCTTTAGCAGTCGAACTCCTTCTGGACTCCTCCAGCGGCTGAACCCCTTTCGGACTCCTCTAGCGGCCGAACTTCCCACAGTCATCCAGCAAGATCTCCACACAAGTCTGATCCCATACACGGCATGAATCGACCCACACCCGGACTACCTCAGAGGAGCCCGAACTTCTCTAGAATTGATATAGCTCAAAGGTCATCACCAACCGATGCCTACCCCTTCGAACTTTGACTATCAAATCTCAAATGGACTGGCACCTCATGATAATAAATACTATCCTCCATAATAAACTTCATGTAGCTTCGAGCAGCCCACTACTCGACAGTTATGGCTGTCACTATCAGTTTGTTACAGGCTCCGTCTATAAAAGAGATCCTCTAGATATATTTTCTCTAGGCTCTCTTCTTCTTTTTGAAACTCTACAACTTTCTTGATTGAGCACTCAATTTTTGTTGATTGAAAAAGCTAACTTGACCGTCGAAGGGTCTTGCCGGAGCCACCACCCTGAGCTCTGGATGAGACTTATTTTATAGGTCCCCGATGGCGACCTCGTCTTCTCCAACTCAAGCACTTCTCAAATGGCAACCAGATTTTGCACCAACAAGATTGATGCTAGAGGAAGGGACCTCTGTTCCTAAGATTTCCTTATTCTTAAAGAAGTGCTCAGTAGCGATCTCTCTTCTTCCTCTCTAAAGTTCTTCTAAAAAAAAATGCCATCCAAGAAAGCTTCAACCCGACGATCAACGGCCTCTGTAACCAGATCTCGATCAGATCTATCCACTCCCACTTCAACTCCAGCAACTCAAGCTCCACCTACAGCCATGGTGGATACAGAGCAGTTCAACCTACTGGTCCAACAGGTTCATGGACTCATGAAGGCGGTGCACGCCATGCATCAGCAGGCTTCGATGCCAATTCGATTGGAGCAGACTTTTTCAGGGCCCCATGATCCGGTCTGGGGATGGCCTACTTGGGCTAGCTAGTCGGTGACCTCCGAAAAGGGAAAGTAGAGAGCCAAGAGCCCATGTTCTGATCATGACTCGACCCCGGGGTGAGCTTTTCCCCTGTTCCACCAAAAAAACCTAGAGATTAATGATCGTGAAGATCTCCTGGATCAAAGGCTCCAAGAAATGAGCCGACGAATTGAAGAACTCTGCCATGCTTCCTCCTTCGATGGTAACAATATTTGTACTGATCCTCCTTTTTCTCAGAAGATTATGTAGAAACTAATCCTGCCGAACTTCAAGCTCCCTCAGTTTGAGAGTTACGACAGGACCATTGATCCGATCAACCACCTAAAGACCTTCCAAATAATGATGCTGCTTCACGATGCGCCAGACACCATTTTATGCTGGGCTTTCCCATCCACCCTTAAGAAAGCCACCAAAAATTGGTACTCGACCCTTAAGTCGGGTACCATCTTTTTTTTTTATCAAATGGGCCATCAGTTTGTGGCTCATTTCATTAGCAACTGACGTCCCTATCGAGGTTTGAATTCCTTGATGAATATCAAGTAGAAGGAGGAAGAATCTATTCGGGTTTATGTCACCTGGTTTAATGCTACTGCATTGGAGGTTCAGAACCTAGACCAGTTTGTTGCAATGGCCACACTTAAGGGCAGCCTTTAGAAGAATGATTTGCTATTCTACCTGGAGAAGAAGTATCCCAAGAACTTTGCCGACATGTTGGCTTGGGCTGAAGGTTATGCCCGAGCTGAAGAGGCCTTTAAGGCCAGGGATAATGAAGCCACCCAGGAGCGGTACATGAGCGAACCAAATGTGCCCACGGCTAGAGAGAAATCGAGCAGAGCTCAGCCATGCTCCCAAACTCCTACTTAGGCTTAGAGACGAAGAAGCTCGGATAAAAGAGTGCGATGGAGCTCTTCCTTCAGAAAATTTCATAACTATGCCCCTCTCAATGCTCCAAAAATCTAAGTACTGATGCAGATCAGGGAGCAACTATCGAGATCGAAAAGGATGCACACTCATCCCGACAAGCACAATCCTAGCAAGTTCTACCTCTACCATCGCGATCATGATCACGATATAGAAGAGTGCATCCAGCTCAAAGACAAGATTGAGGAGCTCATCAAGCGTGGTAGGCTTGGCCAATTCCTACGATGTCGGTCGAAAGGATGAGAGGATCGGTCGAGAGCACCCCCACCGCCAAAATCATTGAGGGAAGAGGAGCAACGAGAAGATCGGCCCCCGATCAGCATCATTAACACCATCTCCAGGGAACTTCGGTAAGGGGAGGCTAGTGGGTCAGCCAAGCCTAGGAAGAGGCGGAGAACTGAAGAGCCCATCACTTTCACCGATGAGGATGCTCAAGGAGTCCAGTTCCCACATAATGATGCGGTTGTAATCTCTTTAAACATTATCGACTATGATGTGCACCACATTTTGGTAGATAATGGAAGCTCTATTGATGTTTCATTTTATGATGCTTTCTCAAAATATCCTTACTCAATAACCACTTGAGACCTATGAACTCTCCATTGGTAGGCTTCACAGACAATGTCGTGCTAGTTGAGGGTATAATAACTTTGGCTGTGACTGTAGGACAATGTCCGAATCTGGTTAAGGCACAGATCGATTTTCTAGTCGTAAAGGCTTCATCTGCCTACAATGCTATTCTCGATCGATCTGATCTAAATGCGCTCCAAGCAGTAGTGTCAACTTATTATCTAAAGGTGAAGTTCCTAATGAACTATGAAATTGGAGAGATCAGAAGAGACCAGGCATCGGCAAGATGTTGTTGCTCCATTGCCCTACAGAAAAACATCTAGCCCAACCGTTGTCCTATTGATGGGTTGGATGTTCGTGCTGACCTTACCGGGGAGCGAGGTGAGCCTATGAAGGATCTCATATCTATGCCCTTAAATGATGGGAGCATGGAGCACACTGTGTAGATCAACTCTAATTTGGGGGACAAGGTTCGAGAGCGACTCGTCACCTTCCTCAGGAAGAACATAGGCATCTTCGCCTGGGTCCCAGTGGATATGCCAGGAATTAATGTTGAGGTCATGGAACATCAGCTGGCTATTGATCCTAAGTATCGACCAATAAAAGAGAAGATGCGCAACCATGCCCCAGAGAGGCAGAAAGCAATTGCAAAAGAAGTAGGCAAGCTCCTCAAAGCTAGATTCATCCAAAAAGTTAACTATCCAATCTGGATCTCAAACGTGGTTCTCGTCAAAAAGGCAAATGACAAGTGGAGGATGTGTATAGACTTCAAAAAGCTGAACAAAATCTATCCAAGAGATAGCTATCCTCTATCCAGGATCGACCAACTGGTGGATGCGACTTTAGGCTACTAGCTCCTCACCTTCATGGATGCCTTCTCTGGCTACAATCAAATTTGGATGACATCGGAGGATAAGGAGAAGACTACTTTTATTACTAACCATGGTCTTTACTGTTACAGGATCATGTCCTTCGAGCTTAAGAATGTAGGTACGACTTATCAGTGCTTGATCAATAAAATCTTCAAAGAGCAGGTTGACCGTAGTATGGAGGTTTACGTCGATGATATGCTGGTCAAAAGCTAAATATCTGTCAATCATGTTGCTGACCTTGAAGAGGCATTCGATGCACTTAGAAAATATAAGATGAAGCTGAACCCAACCAAATGCACCTTTGGGATAGCCTTAGAAAAATTTTTGGGATTCATGGTGTTGAGACGAGGGATTTAGGTCAATCCAGAGAAAATTCAAGCTATCCAGGAGATGACCACTCCGAACTCCATCAAGGACGTTCAATGCTTGATCGAAAAGGTGGCATCTTTGAATCATTTTATCTCGAGATCGGTCGAATGCTGCATGCCCTTCTTCCAAATCCTCAAAAAATTGAAAGATTTTCACTAGACTCAGGAATGCCAAAAGGCATTCGATGAACTCAAGAACTACCTCGATTTGTCCCCCTACTAGCCAAACCCGAATTCAGAGAGGAGCTATTCCTCTATCTCGTAGTCTCTCCTATGGTGCTAGAGGTAGTCCTGATCAAAGAAGAGGCAAAAGTGCAGTGACCAATCTACTACATAAGCCGGATTCTAAGGGATGCCAAAATCAGGTATACAAAGTTGTAAAAATTGACTTATGCTCTTCTAATTGCAGCAAGAAGACTTCGACCTTACTTTTAGGGACATGCTATAATGCTCCTCACTGACTAGCCGATCAGAGCTATCCTTCATCAAATGGATGCTTTCCAAAGAATTACAAAATGGCCCATTAAATTAACAAAGTTCGACATCAATTGTCGACCTCGACCAGCAATCAAGGCTCAAGTACTGATCGACTTCATAGTTGAATGTACCATCCCAGACGATGTCAAGCTTCAAAATGAAACCAACATTTCATGGTTGCACCCAAGCTCCTCTGAAGAAAGAATGAACCTTCCTGAAGATTTCTGGGCCCTGTACGTCGATGGCTCCTCCAACGCTTTCGAAGCAAGTATTAGGCTGATCCTAATCAATCTGGAAGCGATCATCATGGAGTACATGCTGCATTTTGAATTTTCGACAATAAACAATGGGGCAAAATATGATGCCCTAATAGTCAGGCTCAGAATAGCCAAAGAATCAGGAGCTGATTGGCTTCAGGTTTGCAGTGACTCCCAACTGGTCGTAGGGTAGGTCAGCGATAGTTATGAAGCTCGGAAAGAGAGCATGGTAAAATATCTTGAGAAGATGAAGAGCTTGACCCCAGCCTTTGGCAGCTTCAGCATTCGACAAATCCCAAGGATGAAAAATGCTAGGGCCAACCTTCTTTCCAAGCTAGCCACCCTAGCTTCTAACGAGCTTCCGAAAGAAGTTTATTATGAGACATTGAAATGCCCATGCATAGAGAAACTGCAGCCTATCATGTAGGTCAGCCAGGAGCCCTACTGGATTGACCTGCTGACCACTTATATTAAAGATGGGGTTCTTTCTTATGACCCGAAAGAGGCTCGAAAGTTGAGAAACAAAGCCGCCTGGTATGTTCTTTATGAAAATAAGTTATATAAAAGATCATATTTCCTACCATTATTGAGGTGCCTCCGACCCTCTAAGGCCAATTTTGCACTATGGGAAGTGCATGAGGGAATTTATGGGAGCCATTTGGGTGCTAGATCTCTATCTCACAAGCTAATCCCACAAGGATATTACTGCCGACTATACAGGGTGATTATGTTGATTACATCAAGAGATGTGACCGCTGCCAAAGGAACGCTAATGTCTAAAGGCAACCAGCCACCGAGCTGGCACCGTTGAGTGCTCCTTGGCCATTTGAGTAGTGGAAAATGGATATTCTTGGACTCTTCCCAATGGCATCAGGGCAATGAAAGTTTCTCCTAGTTACCATCGACTATTTCACAAAATGGATCGAGGCCGAACCACTAGCAAAGATTACCGAAGCCAAGGTGCAAGACTTCATCTGAAAATCGGTTGTCTATAGATTTGAACTACCTTAAACTATCATAATAGATAATGGTCGATAATTCATCGGGGTAAGGTTCATCAAGTTCTGTAAAGATCTGAATATCTCCTACTACTTTACGTCGGTAGCTCACCTACAGGCAAATGGGGAAGCTAAAGTGACCAACCGAATCCTATTGCAAGGCAATAAGACAAGACTTAGAAGAGCAAAAGGGGCCTAGATGGACAAACTTTATCATATTCTGTGGGCATACCGTACTACCCAAAGGCTACCGACTAGAGAAATATTGCTCGTCTTAACTTTTGGAATAGAAGCAGTCATCCCGATCTAACTTAAGCTTCCATCGGTGCGAGTAGTGGCTTTCAACGAGCAGCATAACCCATAGGACCTTAGAGCCAACCTCGATCTACAAGAAAAAAAAAGAGAGAAAATCCAAGTTCAGATGGCAGCCTCTAGACGAAGGGTGGCCCATGAAGGGGAAATCCTGATTTCTCAGATCAAGTTCGTTCAGATCTGATTGGATCAAGAGAGATATTTCAAAATTTTTTCTCATGTATCCAAATCAAATCTGACATATTTTAGATCTAATTTTATAGATCTAATAAAATAATATAAAAATAAATTAAATTTGATTTAATTATACCTTGATGCTGGGTAATCAGATTATCCTTTGATGATCCTGCTAATTGCCTGAGGTTCTGAATCTAGCCATGCAAGTACCTGACCTCTATCAGTATCCACTTGGATTGGATCTGGATATCTTCTCCTTCTTTATCACCTTTTCAAAAATTAGATCTGGATCTGATTTGGAGAATCTTCAAAATTTCTTGTGAAGATCTGCAGTCGTCTCTACAGCAGTGCAGCCTTCTTCCTTTCTCGTTGGCTTTTTCTTGTCTGGATCATACCAAATTGAAGCCCAACTTTTCTTGGGCATGAAGAGGAGAGAGAGGATCAGAAGATGGCATGGAGAAGGGAGAGGAACAGCCTTGGGGCATGGGCTAAGAGAGAACCTTTTTAAAGTTGGGCGCATATAGGGTTTATATAGACCCTGCTGTGCCATGCAGTGCCACATCATCCTGGCCAATCACGTTGCTTCATGCAATCAAATCTAAATCTGATTGGTGGGATGATATCACCTGATTCAATCAGATGAGAGCCCCACTAATTCATCCTCAGATGATAACTAAGACTGGTCAAAGTCTATAGTTATGGGCCACCTAAGTAGAAACCAAGAAACAACCTAGAGTCCCATCGGTATGGGACTCCAGTCATCCCTATCCAAAATCTAGCAAGGGGACAAGCCCCTATCTGCTCTCCAATAGGTGCATTACACATGGGCAGATGTCCAAGGGTCAAAAGTCAATGTTTGACCAAAGTCAAAAGATAAGAATTAGTAGGTGACAGAAAATGGTAGGTGTTGTCTCACATTTATCTCATAAATTAAGACAAACCTTTTCTGATCTAGACAAGCTCCAGTCAAATCAAGTAAAGGTACCTAAGTGAGCACAAACACATTTGGCTCAGTCGAGATAATTTTTAATGATAGTAGAAGGAGAACGTTAGGCTCAATCGTGTGCTAGCACGACTTCCTTGAACCTAATTGAATCTAATTCAAATCAACTGAACTGGATTAGTCCAATTGATGATATCCATATCCAAACCTTTGTTTGTGTGATTCAGTTAGATTTAGTTCTGTATGGTAATGGGATACGTCGCGATCTCTATCATCGACATCATCGAAACTTCTTTTGATGGATTAGAACTCTTCTGATTCAGACAACTAGAATGATCGATCATTTAAATCATTCTAATTGCTTCCAAAATCCACCAGTGACACCTAGCAGTATATGATGGAAACCCATCAAAACTGAAAATGAACCTCTTGGTATAGCTACTTGTCTGATTAAGTTCTTCTATCTTGATCTCCGATCAGATTAGGGTTAAGGTGAACTCATCAAATCCTAATTTCTATCATATGATTTAATCATTCGATTCAAGTCCAATGTGAAAACCTTAATAGAAACTCTTTCTATTATTTCACTCTACCATGGCCATGGGCTTATGGACTTGATTCTCATGATTATCATAGAGCTGCTCCTCATCCACCGAGGTAGATAGATTTTTTCTTGGTGCAATCCAATTCCTACAATGAACATGCTATAGCCAACATACACCTCAGGATTCAGATTGGCTAGGAGATCGAGTCATGGTGTAGTCAAACTATAACACCCTCAAGGTGAACTGCCGATACACCTCAGGTCAAAGAACCAGACACACCACTGCAGCTTTGAGTCAGTCATCAATGAGAAGGTAGACTTCCTTATGACTGCTCGAGGTGGTCACGCTCAATGCCCTCGTTCTCTAATGACTACTGTACTCTCGTTCTGATGTTTCTATACCATAGACTCAAGACTCATCTATTATAAAGAAGTAATTGTACACCAACCTTCCAGATCAATCACATCCTCATGATGATCCTACGGTCAAGAGCATTTTATGAGTTAATAATAAAAATTCTTATCTTAAATTTTTAACTCTTGAAAATAAGAATTATCATTACCATTAACTCAAGAGATGTATCACAGACACTAAATATATATTTATGATAGAAAATAATTTATTTTATTATTTATAATCAAAATTATAATTTTGTCTTTAGAAGTGTATTATAAGTGTCAGCCAATTCTGGCTTCTAGGGCACACATATCTAACAGTCCGATACTATAACTCCAGAGTCAGAGGTAAAATATTCAGAGTGTGGACTTAGTGCTTTCGCGAGCCACCATCTCTCAGCCTCAAAGCCAGGGGAAGCTTGCCCCAAATTGGGAAGGATCCTATGAAGTCATGAAAGTCATCCGACCTGGGATGTACTACTTGAAGGAACTTGAGGAGACAAATCTACCTCGATCACAAAATTCAAAAAATCTATGAATGTATTATCGATGATTTAATTACAATGAAATTTTTCTACTTCAACACCCTAATCTTTGTTGTATATTAGTAGTAAAAGGGGACTACCCTCCAAACTTAATCTTACGATAAATATGGCCATGTTAGGAACAGGAGAAGAACCTCATCCTAACATGAACAAAGTTGAAGGCCTCATTCATTTTAGACGAGATGAGGGGAGAGGTCCTGATAACGGCCCAAATGTGCCCCTACAACCCATTAGAAATAGGAGGAGAACCTCATCCAAAGGTGAGCAAAATCGAAGGCCTCATTCATTTAAGATGAGATGAGTGGAAGAGACCTGACAATGGTCCTAATGTGCCCCTACAGCCCATTAGAAATAGAAGAAGAATCTCATCCTAACATGAGCAAAGTTGAAGGCCTCATTCATTTTAGATGAGATGAGGAGAGAGGCCCTGACAATGGCCCTAATGTGCCCTACAGTCCATTAGGAATAGGAGGAGAACCTCGTTCTAACGTGAGCAAAGTCGAAGGTCCTCATTCATTTTAGATAAGATAAGAAAAAAGACCCTGACAATGGCCTTAATGTGCCCCTACAGCCCATTAGGAATAGGAGGAGAACCTCATCCTAACATGAGCAAAATCAAAGGCCTCATTCATTTTGGACGAGATGAGGAGAGAGGCCCAGATAATGGCCCTAATGTGCCCCTACAGTCCGTTAGAAATAGAAGAAGAACCTCATCCTAATGTGAGTAAAGTCAAAGACCTTATTTATTTTAGACGATAGGATGGGATAGGCCCCGACAATGGCCCTAATGCGCCCCTATAGCCTGTTAGGAACAGGAGGAGAATCTCATCCTAATGTGAGCAAAGTCAAAGACCTCATTCATTTTAGATGAGATGAGGGGAGAGGCCCTGATCATAAAAAAAAAAATAAGAAGAAGATAGAAGGATTGAAGGCGAGCATCGCATCCACATGAGGCAATGACGAATAAGGGATCAGCAAGACTGACTACAAAAAAAAAGATAGAAGGATTGAAGGCGAGCATTGCATTCACATAAGGTAATGACGGATAAGGTATTATTATAAGTTTAAACTTATTACAAGTAGGATGAAGGTCGGTCAAACCAACTACATATTACAAGAAAGCCAACATGGCGGGGATCGGCAGGGTTGATTATAAAAAATAATAATAATAAAAATAATATATAAAAGAAGGTGAAGCCTTAAGACGGACTGGACTCCTCAGGCTTCGGATCATCAACGTCAGCCATCACCAAGGCCTGCTTTAACCTAATGATTTCCTCCTCAAGTTCTTTCTTTTTATACAAATTATCTATGTACACCCTATTGATATGCCTGAACTGGCCCTCAAGCTCCCACCGCCGCCTTCTTAGGACCTCAGCCTTAGCCTTCGCATCCTGCACAGCTTGATGCTCAAAGATCAGTTGGAGCTTCAACCACTGAATTTCAACTTTGTCCATCCCAACAGCCTTGAAAAGCTCGCTGACGGTCTTCTTCAAGGAGGCAATCTCCTCCAACTCTTCACTAGAGATAGCCCACTGACCATCAGCCAATTATTTCTGGAGATGGCTCACCTCTCTGTTAGCTATCTGGAGCTCATGCTCAAGCCTGGTCACCTTCTTCCGACCCAAGTTAGCTTATACTCATTATGCCAAGCTTCGGCATCATGAAGTTGCTTCTGAAGTTCGAAGAACCTCTTGGACCAGTCCTAATCGTACCAGGCTCGATTGGTAGACCATGACGAAGTTTCCTCCAGCAAGTTGAATTTTTTTCTTCCGACCATCCGTTCAGGTCGAACTTCAAGGGAGCTTGATCTTTGTTGTTAACTCCCAAGGACTTGTATCGTTGGCACTTTCTTCTCAAGTTCAGGCCAACCTCTTTCTCAAAGCTGCCCTTCCAAATGCTAAAACTAGTGAAGTCCTCCCTATGTAGGTTTCTGAGGCGGGTAACTTCGATAGTTGCCTCTGAAGTGTTCTTCCTTGATTCTTGGAGATCATCCTTGATTTTTCTCAACTTCTTCTTCAAGCGATGAAGCTCATTCTTCAAGCTCCTAATTAGTGGTCTAATCAAAAACCCACGGGGCAAAGGATCAGCATCAACTGGAAGAGGAGAGTCATGATCTAAGTCATCAAGAGCATTCTAAACCATGAAAATGATAACACAAGGTGTAAGGCTAGAAAAAAATTTGTCTTTCATTTACTTGGATGTTTTTAAATACATCAGCATAAAAAAAAAGAGAGAAAAAAAATGTATAACTACTCGAGGATCTCAACCTCGGAAGGGATGATGGAGGGTGGAGCCGATCGCTCTCGACCTTCTTAGGTTTTCGAACTGGTTTGGGTGCCTCTACAGCAGGTTCTGACGATAAGAAGCGAGCTCATCGAAGGTAGGGTCGACTATGGCATTAGACGGTCCTGCATCCACGTCGTCTTCCTCCTCCTCTAGAAAGCTGAGGTCGAGCTTAGAGAACCTTCGGACTACCCTACCTTCGCAGAGCTCGAAACCCTTGATAAACACTTCCTGGCCAAACTCGACATTTATGTTCTGCATCTCGAAAGAGGTCTTGAACTCTTCCATGGCCCGGGGCATTACCTCTGAGATCGATTTTGCCATTTGGGTCTCCAATTCGGCGACCCTATTTTTGGCTTCCTTCCTCCTCTCCTCCTCTTAGGGCCAGTGCAGGCCTTTAGTTCTAGTCGAGGCATGAACTCCTCTTTGTAGGAGCATGTCCTTGAAGACATTTTGATGTTCCACCAGCCTTCTCCTCGATAAGGATGCTCGATCTCGTCGACCCTCTCTTGAAGATGATAGGATCCTCAGCTTGAAGGTCCTCCTGACCCTTCTTGTGCCTCCACCTCCTGATGACATACCCTCTTGAATGTGAGTGAAGCATCTGGTGATCCGACTACCAATGAAATGATTGGTGTTAAAAAAAAAATAGAGTAAGAAGGAGAGAAGAAGCAAGTGCAGAAGAGAAGAAGAAAGAGTTGAGCAACGGAGTAATTACCTTTGAGGATGGTTTCCAAGAGAACCCTAGACTGAGCTGCCATGGGTCCAGGTCAGGCCATCTGGTCCACCACCTTGGGTATGGAAGAACCTATCGTTAGCAAGATCCTTGAATGATCTTTGGATTGTCGAAGGGATCCTCTCCTCGTTCAGTTGTCATCGCCATCCGATTTGCCTAAGCGAGCCTTGTACAGGACATCTTTGCAATAGGCTTTCTTTTTTCTTCCCTCTCCTTGTCCCTTTCTTGATAGGGAACTCCAAAATCCCGATCTCCCGCCAGGAGAGGACCTGAGGACATGGAAGGCACCAGGCCCATGCTAGCGGTGTCAACCTCGGCAGTTAGGGGCAATCTCGACGTCGATGATGACCTCAGATGTAGTGAATAGTGGAGGTGGAGACTTCCGGAGCTAGGAAACACCAATCTTCACCCTCTTTGAAGCCATCATCTTGCACCTTTCCTTTTCTCTTCCTAGTGTAAGAGCCCTTTGGTAAGCATCTCAGACAGCTTGTGCGTCCATCTCTATAGTAGAAAAAGAAGCAGTGGTCAGTAGGCAATACACGTGCACGAAAATTATGTGGATTCAAAAATCAAAAGATGTACCAGCAAGATCGTGGGGACTCAGACTCCAGGTTGAACAAAGGTCTGTTCCTTTAAGAAGGTTGGAAAGAAGAGGAGCTCGGTATGTCCTTGAGTTTATCGGAAGGAATTAAGGTCGGCTTCGTCTAAGCTAGGAGCTTGGTGAAACCGACTCTCTAATATAACCCGATGAAGGAAGACCTAATGGCAAGGTCGGACAATGTACAAAAAAAAACTTTTTTTCTTCCATAGTTGTGAATGGAAGAAGGGGCACCTTTCAATAACCCCTTCTTGTCCAACCTAGGGAAAAAAGTACCATCAATTCCTTCATGGAAGGAATAGTGCACTTGAAGGTATAGAAATTCCTAAAAAGCGAAAATGGTTGGCTGGACTTCTGGTTAATCGATAAAGGGAGAGAGCAAACCTATGATGAAACTGAAAGGAAGTTCGATATGACAGATGTGAAAGGAGATGTTTAAAAACTCAAAAGAGGGTGACTACGAAATGGGGGCAGCGAGAATCTAAATCTGGCGCGCAAAGCTTCTAAGTACAAACAAAATCGATCGATCGGAGGAAGAACTGAACCCAGTCGTCAGAGCTAGGGAAGTTCAAGATCATATTCTTGGAGGGATACCATATTGGATTCGGAATCAGAGATAGATTGTTCAGGGGTAAGGATGGACGGGATGGTGTCTGGAGCAAAAGACGAGCGGGACATGTTCTTAGGTTCTACCTTTGGTCAGAGGGTGCAGAATCAAAGAAGGTCGGTTCGGACGAGCCCCATGAAATCGATGGAGTGGGAGGTTTTGGAAGACATTTGGATCGAGATTAAACCCCAAGAACCCCCCCCCCCAAAAAAAAAAAAAAATATATATATATATATATAAGAAAAATGTAGGGCAAAGATCGCCACCAAAAAATCAGAAAAGCAAGGAGCCAGAAGTGATAAGCATGAATAATCCTAAGAGAAGGATTAGGAAAACTGACCTAAACTATCCAAGGAGGATGAAATGGATGATGGACGCGAATGAGGATTAATTGAAAGGGTGTTCCAGAGCTCAGAAAAGGCGAAGAGAAGGATGAGACCCTTGGGAAAGAAGACAACGATAGGGGCTGAAGGAAGGAAGAAGACTCGGGCTAAGAATGACTTTCGAACAATAGGAGAATGCCTTAAATAGCTAGAGGTAATCCGAAAGTAGTTATGATTGCGGATCGACTTCGGTTGATCAGCATGTACCGCGTGTTCCCACTTATCATGATAGAGGAGCGGCGATGGGTGGAGTCTTTATGGCATGCCATACCTAGGATAGAGTTTCGATAGGAAGATTCGAAGGGCCATCTTTTCGAACTCATTTTAGACTTTAGAAAGCTTTCAGTGCCAACATGGTAAATACCGAAACGTCTCATCCTGACACGCACAAAAACTCGAGGATCGAACTTCAGCCGTCACCTTTTTTCTCTCTTCCTTTATATTTCGAAACTCTGGAAGTAGGGAGGACTATTGTTGGGGATAAATCTCGCTTGCCCACCGAAAGTTCCAGTCTGATGCTGAGCTTAATATAACTGATAATCATAGAAGAGCTTCGATCGAGAATTCTTCCTCTTGGGACTTCTTCAGCAGTCGAACTCTTTCCTTTCGGACTCCTCCAACAGTCGAACTCCTTTCTGGACCCCTCTAGTGGTCGAACTCCTTTCGGACCCCTCCAGCAGTCGAACCCCTTTCGGACTCCTTCAATAGCCAAACTTCTTTCGAAACCCCTCTAGCGGCCAAACTCCTTCTACAGCAGTCGAACCCCTTCCAAACTCTTTCAGTAGTTGAACTCCTTTCAGACTCCTCTAGTGGTTGAAACCCCTTTTGGACTCCTCCAGCAAACTTCTTTCAGACTTCTCCAATGATCCAACCCCTTTCGGACCCCTCTAGTGGCCAAACTTTCTACAGTCATCTAGGAAGGTCTCCACACAAGTTCGATTCCCATACATGGCATGAACTGACCTACATCTAGATTACCTCAGAGGAGCCTGAACTCTTCTAGAATTGATATAGCTCAAAGGTCATCACCAACTGATACCTACCCCTCTAAACTTTGACTATCAAATCTCAAATGGACTGGCACCTCACGACAACAAATACTATCCTCCATAACAAACTTCATGTAGCCCCGAGTGGCCCACTATCCAATAGTTACGACTGTCACTATCAGTTTGTTATAGGCTCCATCTATAAAAGGGATCCTTCAAATATGTTTTCTCTAGGCTCTCTTCTCCTTTCCAAAATTTTACAACTTTCTTGATTGAGCACTCCATTTTTGTTGGCCGAAAAAGCTAACTTGATCGTCGGAGGATCTTGTCGGAGCGACCACCCTAGGCTCTAGACGAGACTTATTTTGTAGGTCATCGACGGTGACCTCATCTCCTCCGACTTCAGCACTTCTCTGATGGCAATCAGATTTTGCACCAATACAATCCAAGACTCTAGATCAAAATACATTGAAATAAGACATCATTTCATAAGAAAGCATGTTCAAAATAATGATATAATTCATGATTATATTTGTACTAAAAAATAATTAACTGATATTTTTACTAAGATCTTGAGTGAAGATAAATTTTATGAAATTAGGAGAAGATTGAGAATTCTAGATCCTTTTGCTTAAATATCCTTCTTTTCATCTCAACTTATCCTCTACTAACATTTTTGGATCAATCCTTGAGACTTAACTTCATTGCTTTAAGTTAAAAATTATCCATCCTTCTTGTATTTTTCAAGACTATAAGAAAAAAATTATTTTTGAACTTAATAAAAAAATCATGAATAAATAATTGTACTTTACTTGTCTCATAGATTTATTTGAGCATTCTAATGATTTTGATCATTTGATTCATTTTAAGCAACTATTTGTATTTTACATATTCTGATCATATTATTATTCTTTTTAAAAATTAATTAGTATCAAGAAATTATTTTTTATCTTAAAAGAGGATTATTGATGAATATTCATACCTTGTTCAAATTAATTAATTTTGAAAAATAAATTTAAGAAAAATACTCTTTTTAAGTCTTTTGATATTGATGTCAGGCAAAATATTTCAAAGAAGCTATTAAAATCAAATATTCAAAGAGGACTTTAGTTTTTAATCAATTGATATCAGATAGCTTAATATTTATCTTATATTTTATTAATCTTAAAATATATACATATAATAATAATAAAAGAAAAGAATAGATGATCCCTGAAAAATTGAATATATCTTATAATTTGCTTTGAATGATCTATTTAAAATCTTTAATCTTTGAAATGTTCCATCTCTCTTGAATCTTTGAAGTTCATAATAATTTTATTTAATATATTTATTTTATTTAAAAAAGGAAAGATGTGTTTTAATCCATATTGTTCATAAATAGAATTTTAAAAAAAATAGAAAAAGATATTCATTCTAAATTTATTATATTCTTTCAAAATGGGAAAGAAAAGCTAAAAGATAAATTTATTCAATAATAATTATAAAAAAGAGGGAGAGAAAATATTATGTGATGAATTTTTTGGTATTTACTCTTAAAAAATAAGAAGAAAGATGTTTATTTATTAAATATTATCTAGTTAGCCTTGACTGAATATTCTAATTAATTTAAGTTAAAGACAATGAACTTTGATTATTTTATGATCCTTTTAGCTTAAGTCTTCATATGATTATTCAGTCTAAATTCAATTGATTTGATTGCCAAATCATTTTTGATAACTAATTAGAGTTAAAACTAATTTAAAATATATTCTCACTCTAAATAAATTAATTTTGATACATACTTTTAATTTTAAAACTTATTTAAAAATATGAATATAATATAAATTTTTTAATGTACCTTTAAAAATCTTTATAAAATTATTTTTGCTCTGATACTATCTTTGTTTTGCTCGATATATTTTTTATATATATCTTTTTCAAGCTTAATTGATTGAAATTTATTTAAGAAAAAATAAATAAATAATGAATTAAATATTGTACTTGATTTCACTATTCAAATCTTTAAAAAGCTCTAATTCTCTTAAAGCTTAAAAGATTAGACTTCAAAATCTGTTCAAAAAATCATATTCATTTAAAAAAGGAGAGAGCCTTTGATATTTAAATTTAAGCTAATTTTTATAAAAAAATAAATTTTAAATGATAAGCTTTTAAAGAAAAGCTGATTCATTTGATTTGATTTAATTTTTTTAAATTTTTTTTTTAATTTTTTGAATTTAATATATCTGTTATTTGACACACTCCATCACATCTCCGATTTCTCATCTAATTCAGATGCTTCCAGTCATGATCTCTACTAGATCTAGTTTAGTCATCTTTGTATTAGGTTATAATCTAGTATCTCTTAGTTATTTTTATAAGTTGTTGATCAAGTCATGGTTGATTATATTTTTTTTTATCTAACTTATGGCATTGGTACTTTGGCTGCTTGGGTCATGGATAGTTGTATCCATGAATTTTGTATGTTTTGATGGCCTAACTCTCATGAATGCTTTTTGATATCTTTAGCACTTAAATATTTTGATGACTTGATGTTATGATTTATTATGTGTGGAATGATAATTATTTGGATGTAAATATATGTATATAGATATGATGATGTCATTTGAATGATGTGAAATGTAACCTCTATAGATAATTTAAGGGGGAGGCTTTTTTTTTGAATTTTAAATTCTCTTAAGAACTTACTTGATGATGTCAAAAAGAAAGAGTAGAGTAAATAAATTTGGGCTATAAGCAAAATTAAAGTAAAATTGATAAAAGAAATAAGTAAGTCAAATACTTTTATAAATAATTTGAATGTCCAACCATAAGTAATCTTCAAAATATTCTTTATGCAATATTTGTCAAATAACTAAATATGATATTCTAGTAAGTGATGTAGGCTTCTACATGCTTTATTTTTTTTTATGATTAAATATTTTATCATCACCAAAAAGAGAAAGATTGTTGCTCTAAGAATTGATTTTGATGATTACAAAGCACTTGAGGAGATTACTAATGAATTTGGCTTGAAAAAGGATTTTTTGTATTTCAGAGGCAAAATCATGATTTTATCAAGTTTTGATCCAAAAGCCTCAAGAGCAAGTATAAAAGATTTTTGATACTTTGGAGATAGTTTCATGATTTTTGGACGCATATTTTGAGAGAAAATTAAGTTTGAAGCAAAAGGATCGACCCATAGGTCATCTCTTGCTGAAACGGGCTATTTGGCACACTGTCTCTGTGCCAAGGGTCAACCCCAGGATCGACCTCTACTATTTCGAAGGTCAAAAATACAAAACAGTCAATTTTCTAAACTCTATCTCAAGGGTCGACCCATGAGTCGATCCCTATGATAAAAATCTTCTGCAATGACTAGTTTTACCCCATTTTGGCAGCTTTTAATGCTTTCTTTAAGATCTCCAATGGCTACAAATCTTTTTTCAAAATTCTTTCATCCACCTTTTAAAGATTTAAAAGGCTATAAAAAGAAAAAAAACATAATTTTCAAAAGTTAATGATAATGATAATTCATATTTCTAAGAGTTAAAAATTTAAGATATGAATTTTCATAATTAACTCATAAAATGCTCCCGATCGTAGGATCATCATAAGGATGGTGATCGATCTGGAAGGTTGGTGTATGATCGCTTACTTAGGATAGACATGTCTTGAGTCTGCAGTATAGAGACATTGGAGCGAGAGTACAGATACTTGTTAGAGAATAAGGGCACTGAGCAAGACCACCTCGAGTAGTCATAAGAAAGTCTACCATCTCATCGATGACTGACTCAATGCTGCAGTGGTGTGTATGATTCTTTGACCTGAGGTGCATCGATAGTTTATCTTGAGGGTGTTATAGTTGTTAGATATATATGCCCTAGAAACCAGAATTGGCTGACACTAGTAATACACTTCTAGGGTCAAAATTATAATTTTGACTATAATGAATAAAATGGATTATTTTCTATCACATATGTGTATTTAGTGTCTGTGATACATCCTTTGAGTTAATGGTAATGATAATTCATATTTTCAAGAGTTGAAAATTTAAGACATGAATAATCATTATTAACTCATAAAATGCTCCCGACCATAGGATCATCACGAGGATGGTGATTGATCCGAAAGGTTGGTGTACAATCGCTTCTCTTTAGTAGATGAGTCTTGAGTCTACGGTGTGGAGACACCAGAGCGAGAGTACAGATACTCGTTAGAGAACGAGGGCACTGAGCGTGACCACCTCGAGTAGTCATTAGGAAGTCTACCTTCTCGTCAATGACTGACTCGATGCTGCAGTAGTGTGTCTGGTTCTTTGACCTGAGATGCATCGGCAGTTCACCTTGAGGGTGTTATAGTTTGACTACACCATTACTCGGTCTCCTAGCCATATGGAATCCTGAGGTGTATGTTGGCTATAGCATGTTCATTGTAGGAACTGGATTGCATCAAGATGGAATCTATCTACCTCGGTGGTAGAGGAGCAGCCCTATGATGATCATGAGAATCAAGTCCAGAAATCCATGGCCATGGCAGAGTGAAATAATAGAAAGAGTTTCTATTTAGATTTTCACATTGGACTCGAATCGAATGATTACATCATATGACAGAGACTAGGGTTTGACGAGTTTACCTTAACCCTAATCTGATCGGGGCTCAAGATAGAAGAACTTAATCACACAGGTAGCTGCACCAAGAGGTTCGCATTCAGCTCTGATGGGTTGCCACCATATACTGCTAGGTGTCACTGGTGGATTTTGGGAGCAATTAGAATGATTTAGATGATCGATCATTCTAGCTGTTCGAATCAGAAGAGTTCTGATCCATCGAAAGGAGTTTCGATGATGTCGATGATAGAGATCATGACATATCCCATTACCATACAGAACTGAACCTAACTGGGTCACACAAACAAGGGTTTGAATCTGGTGATCATCAATTGAACTGATCTAGTTCAATTGATCTGAATGAGATTCAATTAGGTTCAAGAAAATCGTGCTAGCACTCGATTGAACCTAACGTTCTTCTTTTGCTATCATAAATAAGTTGTCCTGTCTGAGCCAAAGGAGTTTGTGCTCAATCAGAGGCCTTCATATGGTCTGACTGGAGGTTGTCCAAGTCAAAGAAAGGTTGTCTTATTTTGTAAGACATTACCTTGCCATTTTTGGTCACCTGCCATTTCTTGTTCTTTGACTTTGGTCAAAAGTCTACCTTTGACTGGTCAAACGTTGACCATTGACACTTTGACTTTTGACCACATGTCATGCACCTATTGGAGAGCTGGTGGGGGCCTGTCCCCCTGCCAGAACCTGGCAAGGAGAAGGGCGCACGCCACCCTAGGCGTGTGCCCAAGTTGGAGGCGCCTAGGAGTCCTTGTTGGACAAGGACTCCATCTCCTTTTTGGATTCCAATTAGAGTTCTTCTAAGAACCAACTTTGACTGGTCTTAGGCACCCTCTAAGGAGGAATCCAGGGGACTCTATTCCCACCAATCAGATTTAGATCTGATTTCACAAAGGGTTGTGATTGGTTGGGAAGAAGAGGAGTTGGATCACAGACAGTCTATAAATAAGACCCTGCGCCCAACTCAGATTAAGTTTGAGAAAACCCCACGCCCCAAGGCTGCCTCTCCCCTCTTCCTCCATGCCAAACTCACCTTCTCCCTCTCCTCTCCACGTCCAAAAGGAGTTTTGGACCTTGGTTGGTGCGATCCAGATCAAAGAAAGGCGATCTGAAAGCTAGAAGGCTGCACTGCTGCAAAGGACGACTGCTGATCTTCAAAAGGAGTTTTGAAGATCCTCCAGATCAGATCCAGATCTGATTTTTGGAGGCATGATAGAGAAGAAGAGGATCTCCAGATCCAACCTGAGTGGATACCGGTAGAGGCCAGGCGCTTGCGTGGCTAGATCCAGAACCTTCCGCTGCAAACAGGATCATCAACAGGGTAATAGGATTACCCAAATCAGGTAAATTAAATTTGATTTAATTTATCTTATTTTATTTTTATTTATTAAAATAATAAGAATTAGATCTAAAATATCTCAAGATCTGATTGATAGATCAAAGAAAAAAATTTTGAAATATATCTCTTGATCTGATCAGATCTGAACGAACCTGGACCGAGAAAATCAGGATTTCCCTTCAACTGGTATCAGAGCCATGGTTCTAAAATTATTTAGATCTAATTTTAAATTTATTTTAATTAGAAAATAAATTGATTTCAGATGTCACATGAGATGTGATCAGATCTAAAATCAGAAAAAATTAAAATTAAATAATTTGGATCTAAGATTAGAAGATATGCATGACTAGTTCTAGAATAGAATAGTTCTATAGAATAGTCTTGCATGTTTTTGATTTAATCTGATTAAATCATATTTTAGATCTTTTATTTACTATTTTTTGATATTATAAGTGTTATAATAACATCTAAAAAATAGCAAATAAAAATTATTTAATTTTTGAATATCATATGAGATATGATTGATGCATGTCTAGACTAGTTGTAGAATAGTTCTACATAATTATCTAGATTAGAATTTATTTTGATTAGATCAATTTAAATCTAATTTTTTAGATTATTATGAGATAATTTAGATCTGAAAAATATGCATGATTTGATACATGAGATGTATGCAAAATATGCCATGATTAGATCTATTTGTATATATGAGATATATGATATAGATCTAATATTGTTTTGTAGTATTGCAATGTTCCTGATTAAGGCGTTCCTCTTGGCCGTCCGGTCATAAGAATGAAGAAGGGTTTAAAGGCCCTCTCTTTCCATTCGATGGGGTGTTCTTATGATGTGTAGGGGTGCTGCGTGTTCGTCCTTAATCAGAAACCCAAAACTTACTTTCTGCAAAACCCTAGATCCTGAAACCCTAGGATTTATTGTGCATATTTTGTTTATGAACCCTACTTAATTAAGAATTAAGTTTATGGAATATTAATTAGGTCTAAAATTGAGAATTTCAGATCTAAGACATATTCATAATACTGGGTTCGGGCTTGGGTAGCTCAATTAGGTCTAAGCGGTTGATCAAACCGAATCAAGAGTTGGTTAGATGGGATCAACAATGCTTAAATTGACCAGCCTAATAGGATTAAGTCTGGGTCAAGATCGAGTCACGATCAAGCAAGACCTAATTAGGCTCAGAGGTTAGAGTCTGGATTGTAGGCTAACCCAATTGGTTCTGACTCAACAATTTGGTGTCTAAGGTAAGTTTGGCATAGACGACCGACTGGTTTTTAATTGGAAGCTACTCGACCTGAATGCGTTCTTGTACGAGTTAATGGCATATTCCTTCCACCGGTCTCACTTACCTGGCCATATCTGTTGACACAGTTCTGATCTGAGGTGGTCAATAATCCGAGCTAACCCATGCCACTAGGTTAGTCATAATTGTTATGACTAAGCCAAGTCTAGTTTAATGAGACCTGAATCAATTCTCCCTAAGAAAAGATTAAGTCTGAGGTCTTCCACCATTGTAGATGTGCGGGCCCTTCCCGGGGTTGATTGTTCTCGGCTGGATACAGTGGCTCAGTTGCACCGGAAAAGATGCAACCATGTCTATTAGGCATTGGATGCTATGGGCTGGAGGATGAGTTGGGCTCAATATTTTGGATACGGTGAGAGACTCAATTAGGAACCCAGTCTATGCAAATGGTGGGTCTGACTTAACTAAGGAGTGGATCAATATTTCCGGATACGGTGAGATTCATGAATTAGAGACCAAGTTTGGGTGCACCATGATTAGAGAATCATTGAACAAGAGTTGTTCACTCATTGGCTAACCCATCACCAATAACTGTTAGGTGAGGTGATGAGTCAGTTGGTGAGACCGCACCACCCACTAGAAATCATTAATCATGGAGAGATTTTCGCATCTCTACAGAGGGAGTGTAGGGATCCGAGAAAATAGTGGGAGCTAATTTGTTTAAAAATAAAATCCCTAAACAAATTGGTCAAGTCAAAATTACAGTATCTAACTAGAATCTTTGACTCTCTACAGAAAAATGTCTGCGTCCAACCCATTGGCACGTATCCTAGGACACACATAGACTGACTGGACCCAATTATAAAGATTGGCTCAGGAACTACAAAATTATTTTGGGTTCTGAGAAGAAGTTAACCCATGTTTTGGACCAGGACCCTCCCACCTTACCAGCCCGTCCATCTGTTGAACAGAGAGCGTCTCTGGAAAAATGGATTGACGAAGATAATAAGGCCAGATATTACATGTTGGGCTCGATGTCTGATGAGCTCCAGCGCCAACATGAGGATATCGGGACTGCTCGCCAAATGTTGGCTCACCTACAGGAGATGTTTGGTGAACAGAGTCGCGCAGCCAAATATCAAGTCACAAAATGACTTTTTAAGGCTAAGATGCGTGATGGGCAGTCAGTCCAAGATCACTGTCTGACAATGATCAAGGACATGGAAGAGCTTGAGAAGCTCGGTGTGAAGTTGGACTTGGACCTGCAGAACGATATTATTCTGCAATCCTTGACTGATGCATATGGGCAATTCATCATGAATTACCACATGCATAAACTTCAAAATTCCTTGGCCGAGTTAATGAATATGCTGGTTACCGCTGAGCTTTCTATGAAAGGTTCTAAAGGCTCAGTTCTTGCTATGGAACGGACTTCTTCCAAAAGAAAGTCTTATGGAAAGAAAAAGAAGTCTGTGAAAAAGCAAAAGGTGGAAGGATCAAAGAAGAAGAAGGCAGAACCGAAGAAAAAGGCCGATGTCAAAGGAAAGTATTTTCCATTGCAACAGCGACGGCCATTGGAAGCGGAACTGCCCTACTTACCTGGCCACCCTGAAGAACAAGAAGGAAGGTCCTTCTGGAGGTATGCTCGTTATTGAGTCTAACCTTACGATTTTCTTCTGCATCCAGTTGGGTGCTTGACTCTGGTTCTAGTGCTCATCTGTGCACTTCTATGCAGGGTCTTGAGGATAGCAGGAGGCTGAGGGATGGAGACATGATCCTACGCGTCGGTAATGGAGCAAGAGTTGCTGCAGTAGCCGTGGGAACATACCCTCTTCGATTACCATCTGGTTTAGACTTAGTTTTGAAAGACTGTTATTATGTGCCTGCAGCTAGCAGGAATTTGATTTCTGTTTCATGCTTAGCACAAGAAGGTTATGTGATCACCTTCTTTAAGGACCATTGTAACATTCTTTATGAAAGAAATAAAATTGCAAATGGTTTCCTTATTAATGGTCTTTATCAGCTACATATTGATGTACCTGTTCTAACTATCGAGCAAAACGTGAATGCCAAACGACCTAGGGATAGTCCAAACGACAGATATCTATGGCACCTGAGATTAGGTCATATAGCAGAAGATAGGATCAACAAATTGGAGAAAAATGGGCTATTGAGTCCATTGACTTTTGAGTCATATCCAACTTGTGAATCTTGTCTTCAAGGCAAAATGACTAAACTCCCTTTTGTTGGACATGGGGAGAGGGCCACAGATCTCCTTGCCCTAGTACATACTGATGTGTGCGGCCCATTTGATGTGCCGGCTAGAGGCAATTTTGTCTACTTCATTACCTTTACCGATGATCTGTCTAGGTATGGGTATGTGTATCTTATGAGACACAAGTCTGAAGCCTTTTGAAAAGTTCAAAGAATTCAGACATGAAGTAGAAAAACAAACTGAAAAAACCCATTAAGGTTCTTCGATCAGATCGAGGAGGTGAATACCTTAGCCGGGAATTCCTAGACTATCTCAAAGGAAAATGGCATAGTCTCTCAATGGACTCCACCAGGAACACCTCAACTCAACGGGGTTTCAGAATGGAGAAATCGGACTCTATTAGGATATGGTTCGATCCATGATGAGCTTCACAGACCTCCCTGATTTTCTTTGGGGACACTCATTGTTAACTTCAATCTTATCTACTGAATAGGGTTTCCCTCTAAAACCGTTCCTACCACACCGTATGAGATATGGCACGGTAAGAAACCAAGTCTGAGTCATCTCAGAATTTGGGGTTGTCCGGCTCATGTCAAAAGACAACAAGCGGACAAGTTAGAGTTTAGGTCCTTTAGAGCTCGATTCATAGGATATCCTAAAGAGTCATTAGGATACTATTTCTACATTCCAGAAGACCACAATGTGATTGTGAGTCGACATGCCATCTTTCTTGAAAAATAGTTTATTCAAGATAGCGGCATTGGAAAAGCAGATCAAGCTTGATGAGAAAGTCTCACAAGCAGAACGAGCTAAGGACCAAGTGGAACCAAATCAGGTTGAGCCAATAAGAACACTACCTCCTCCACCTCGTAGATCGGAAAGAGTTTTCCCATCCCCCTGAAAGATACTTAGGTATTATTTCAGAGGACGTAGAGGAAAATGTTCCTCGTAGGTAATGGTGCTCATGGTGATGATCCCAAAACCTACAACGAGGCGATATCAGATATCGACTCCGAGAAATGGCTAGAGGCAATGCAAGTCAGAAATTGACTCGATGCACTCAAACCAAGTCTGGACCTTGGTAGATCCACCAGAAGGTATAGTACCTATTGGGTGTAAATGGATCTTCAAGAGAAAGATTGGTGCAGATGGGAATGTGGAGACATTCAAGGCTAGACTAGGTGGCAAAAGGTTATAGTCAACGCGAAGGCATTGACTATCAGGATACCTTTTCCCCAGTGTAGCTATGCTAAAATCCATCCGCACATTGCTTGCTGTTGCAGCCTATTTCGATTATGAAATATGGCAAATGGACGTGAAAACGGCATTCCTAAATGGATATCTTGAGGAAGATATCTATATGGAACAGCCGCTAGGTTTCACATCCAGTGATACTGATCACAAGGTTTGCAAGCTGCAAAGGTCCATATATGGACTTAAGCAAGCATCTCGGAGCTGGAACACTCATTTCAATGATGTGATCAAAAAGTTTGGTTTCATCAAAAATGAAGAGGAACCATGTGTTTTCAAAAGGGTCAGTGGGAGCGCTGTTGTCTTCCTCGTATTGTACGTGGATGACATCCTCCTTATTGGGAATGATATTCCCATGTTGACATCAGTCAAGATGTGGTTGTCCAAGGAATTCTCCATGAAAGACCTAGGTGAAGCATCCTTTATTCTAGGAATTAAGGTCTATAGGGATAGACCGAATAGGATGCTAGGACTTTCACAGAAGATGTACATAGAGGAAGTACTAAAGAGGTTTAGTATGGAAAACTCTAAGAGGGGATTAATACCCTTCAGACATGGTATTCATCTTTCCAAGAAGATGTGCCCCAGCACACCTGAGGAAATAGAACGCATGAGCAAGATCCCTTATGCTTCTGCAATAGGGAGCCTCATGTATGCCATGCTATGTACACGACCTGATATAGCCCATGCTGTGAGTGTCACAAGCAGATATCAGTCAAATCCAGGTGAAGAACACTGGACTTCTGTGAAATGTATCCTTAAGTACTTGAGAAGAACTAAGGATATGATGTTGGTCTTTGGTAACGGAGAACTCCAAGTTCCAGGGATACACAGACTCGGATTTCATGTCCGATATAGATGATCGAAAGTCGACATCTGGGAAGTCTGTTTGTGTGCAATGGTGGAGCTGTCAGCTGGAAGAGTTTCCAAGCAAACTGGTGATAGCAGATTCCACCATGGAAGCAGAATATATCGCTGCATCAGAAGGCTGCGAAAGGAAGCATTCTGGTACAAGAAGTTTGCTGCAGAAATTGGAGTAATGCCATCAGATGCCATTCCTCTATACTGCGACAACAATGGCGCCATAGCCCTTGCTAAGGAGCCGAGGTCTCACCAGAAATCCAAGCATATTGAGCGGCGATACCATCTCATCCGCGATTACCTCGAGAAGGGTTACGTCGAGGTCAAGAGAGTCAACTCCGCAGATAATGTGGCAGACCCACTTACAAAGCCGTTGGGCCAGCAGAAGATCGAAGCCCACCTTGAGAAGATGGGACTTAGACTTGTAGCCAATTGGCTTTAGGACAAGTGGGAGATTGTTAGATATATGTGCCCTAGAAGCCAGAATTGGCTGACACTTGTAATACACTTCTAGGGGCAAAATTATAATTTTGACTATAATCAATAAAATGGGTTATTTTCTATCACATATGTGTATTTAGTGTCTGTGATACATCCTTTGAGTTAATGGTAATGATAATTCATATTTTCAAGAGTTGAAAATTTAAGACATGAATAATCATTATTAACTCATAAAATGCTCCCGACCATAGGATCATCATGAGGATGGTGATTGATCCGAAAGGTTGGTGTACAATCGCTTCTCTTTAGTAGATGAGTCTTGAGTCTACGGTGTGGAGACACCGGAGCGAGAGTATAGGTACTCGTTAGAGAACGAGGGCACTGAGCGTGACCACCTCGAGTAGTCATTAGGAAGTCTACCTTCTCGTCAATGACTGACTCGATGCTGCAGTAGTGTGTCTGGTTCTTTGACCTGAGGTGCATCGGCAGTTCACCTTGAGGGTGTTATAGTTTGACTACACCATTACTCGGTCTCCTAGCCATATGGAACCCTGAGGTGTATGTTGGCTATAGCATGTTCATTGTAGGAACTGGATTGCATCAAGATGGAATCTATCTACCTCGGTGGTAGAGGAGCAGCCCTATGATAATCATGAGAATCAAGTCCAGAAGTCCCATGGCCATGGCAGAGTGAAATAATAGAAAGAGTTTCTATTTAGATTTTCACATTGGACTCGAATCGAATGATTACATCATATGACAGAGACTAGGGTTTGACGAGTTTACCTTAACCCTAATCTGATCGGGGCTCAAGATAGAAGAACTTAATCACACAGGTAGCTGCACCAAGAGGTTCGCATTCAGCTCTGATGGGTTGCCACCATATACTGCTAGGTGTCACTGGTGGATTTTGGGAGCAATTAGAATGATTTAGATGATCGATCATTCTAGCTGTTCGAATCAGAAGAGTTCTGATCCATCGAAAGGAGTTTCGATGATGTCGATGATAGAGATCATGACATATCCCATTACCATACAGAACTGAACCTAACTGGGTCACACAAACAAGGGTTTGAATCTGGTGATCATCAATTGAACTGATCTAGTTCAATTGATCTGAATGAGATTCAATTAGGTTCAAGAAAATCGTGCTAGCACTCGATTGAACCTAACGTTCTTCTTTTACTATCATAAATAAGTTGTCCTGACTGAGCCAAAGGAGTTTGTGCTCAATCAGAGGCCTTCATATGGTCTGACTGGAGGTTGTCCAAGTCAGAAAAGGTTGTCTTATTTTGTAAGATATTACCTACCATTTTTGGTCACCTGCCATTTCTTGTTCTTTGACTTTGGTCAAAAGTCTACCTTTGACTGGTCAAATGTTGACCATTGATACTTTGACTTTTGACCACATGTCATGCACCTATTGGAGAGCTGGTGGGGGCTTGTCCCCCTATCAGAACCTGGTAAGGAGGAGGGCGCACGCCACCCTAGGCGTGTGCCCAAGTTGGAGGCGCCTAGGAGTCCTTGTTGGACAAGAACTCCATCTCCTTTTTGGATTCCAATTAGAGTTCTTCTAAGAACCAATTTTGATTGGTCCTAGGCACCCTCTAAGGAGGAATCCAGGGGACTCTATTCCCACCAATCAGATTTAGATCTGATTTCACTGAAGGGAAATCCTGATTTCTCGGTCCAGGTTCGTCCAGATCTGATTAGATCAAGAGATATATTTCAAAAATTTTCTCTTGATCTCAATCAGATATTGATATATTTTAGATCTGATTCTTATTATTTTAATAAATAAAATAAAATAAGATAAATTAAATCAAATTTAATTTACCTGATTTGGGTAATCCTATTATCCTGTAGATGATCCTGATTGCAGCGGAAGGTTCTGGATCTTAGCCATGCAAGCGCCTGGCCTCTATCGGTATCCACTCAGGTTGGATCTGGAGATCCTCTTTTTCTCTATCACTCCTCCAAAAATTAGATCTGGATCTGATCTAGAGGATCTTCAAAACTCTTTTGAAGATCTACAGTCGTCCTTTTGCAGCAGCGCAGCCTTCTTGCTTTTGATCGCCTTTCCTTGATCTGAATCGCACCAACCTAAAGTCCAAAACTCTTTTGGACGTGGAGAGCAAGGGGAGAAGAGACTATGGCATGGAGAAGGAGGGGAGAGGCAGCCTTGGGGCGTGGGGTTTCTCAATTGAATTGCATTCACTTTCATTGAAATTAGGGTTGGGCGCAGGGTCTTATTTATAGACCTCTTGTGATCCAACTCCTCTTCCTCTCAACCAATCACAACCCTTTGTGAAATCAGATCTAAATCTGATTGGTTGGAATAGAGACCCCTGGATTCCTCCTTAGAGGGCGCCTAAGACCAGTCAAACTGGATTCTTAGTAGAACTCTGATTGGAATCCAAAAGGGAGATGGAGTCCTTGTCCAACAAGGACTCCTAGGCGCCTCCTACTTGGGCTCACGCCACCCTTGGCGTGCGCCCTTCTCCTTGCCAGGTTCTGGCAGGGGGACAGGCCCCCACCAGCTCTCCAATAGGTGCATGACATGTGGTCAAAAGTCAAAGGGTCAATGGTCAACGTTTGACCAGTCAAAGGTAGACTTTTGACCAAAGTCAAAGAACAAGAAATGGCAGGTGACCAAAAATGGCAGGTAATGTCTTACAAAATAAGACAACCTTCTTTAACTTGGACAACCTCCAGTTAGACCATATGAAGGCCTCTGATTGAGCACAAACTCCTTTGGCTCAGTCAGGACAACTTATTTGTGATAGTAAAAGAAGAACGTTAGGTTCAATCGAGTGCTAGCACGATTTCCTTGAACCTAATTGAATCTCATTCAGATCAATTGAACTAGATCAGTTCAATTGATGATCACCAGATTCAAACCCTTGTTTGTGTGACCCAGTTAGGTTCAGTTCTGTATGGTAATGGGATATGTCATGATCTCTATCATAGACATCATCGAAACTCCTTTCGATGGATCAGAACTCTTCTGATTCGAACAGCTAGAATGATCGATCATCTAAATCATTCTAATTGCTCCCAAAATCCACCAGTGACACCTAGCAGTATATGGTGGCAACCCATCAGAGCTGAATGCGAACCTCTTGGTGCAGCTACCTGTGTGATTAAGTTCTTCTATCTTGAGCCCCGATCAGATTAGGGTTAAGGTAAACTCGTCAAACCCTAGTCTCTGTCATATGATATAATCATTCGATTCGAGTCCAATGTGAAAATCTAAATAGAAACTCTTTCTATTATTTCACTCTGCCATGGCCATGGGCTTCAGGACTTGATTCTCATGATTATCATAGGGCTGCTCCTCTACCACCGAGGTAGATAGATCCCATCTTGATGCAATCCAGTTCCTACAATGAACATGCTATAGCCAACATACACCTCAGGGTTCCATATGGCTAGGAGACCGAGTAATGGTGTAGTCAAACTATAACACCCTCAAGGTGAACTGCCGATGCATCTCAGGTCAAAGAACCAGACACACTACTGCAGCATCGAGTCAGTCATTGACGAGAAGGTAGACTTCCTAATGACTACTCGAGGTGGTCACGCTCAGTGCCCTCGTTCTCTAATGAGTACCTGTACTCTTCGCTCCGGTGTCTCCACACCGTAGACTCAAGACTCATCTACTAAAGAGAAGTGATCGTACACCAACCTTCCGGATCAATCACCATCCTCGTGATGATCCTATGGTCGGAAGCTGTTTATGAGTTAATAATGATTATTCATGTCTTAAATTTTCAACTCTTGAAAATATGAATTATCATTACCATTCACTCAAAGGATGTATCACAGACACTAAATACACAGGTGTGATAGAAAATAACCCATTTCGTTAATTATAGTCAAAATTATAATTTTGCCTCTAGAAGTGTATTACAAGTGTTAGCCAATTCTGGCTTCTAGGGCACATATATCTAACATTCACAAAGAGTTGTGATTGGTTGGGAAGAAGAGAAGTTGGATCACAGACAGTCTATAAATAAGACCCTACGCCTAACTCAGATTAAGTTTGAGAAACCCCACACCCCAAGGCTACCTCTCCCTTCTTCCTCCATGCCAAACTCACCTTCTCCCTCTCCTCTCCACATCTAAAAGAAGTTTTGGACCTTGGTTGGTGCAATCCAGATCAAAGAAAGACGACTGAAAGCTAGAAGGCTACGCTACTGCAAAGGATGACTGCTGATCTTCAAAAGAAGTTTTGAAGATCCTTCAGATCAGATCCAGATCTGATTTTTGGAGGCATGATAGAGAAGAAGAGGATCCCCAGATCCAGCCCGAGTGGATACCGGTAGAGGTCAGACGCTTGCGTGGCTAGATCTAGAATCTTCCGCTGCAAATAGGATCATCAACGGATAATAGGATTACCCAAATCAGGTAAATTAAATTTAATTTAATTTATTCTTATTTTATTTTATTTATTAAAATAATAAAAATCAGTTCTGAAATATCCCAGATCTGATACAGATCAAAGAGAAAAATTTTTGAAATATATCTCTTTATCTGATTAGATCTGAACGAACCTAGACCGAAAAATCAGGATTTTCCTTCAATAGTTTGACTACATCATAACTCAATCTTCTATCCATTCGAAAGCCTGAGGTGTATGTTCGCTATACAATGTTCATTATAGGAATTGGATTGCACCAATAAGAAGATCTATCTACCTCGGTAGATGAGGAGTAGCCTTATGATAATCTTGAGATTGAGTCCTTAAGCCCATGGCCATGAAAAGTGAAGATGATAGAAAGAGTTTCTATTAGGATTTCATAATGAATTCGAATCGAATGATTAATTCATATGACGGACATTGGGTTTGACGAGTTCATCTTAACCCTAATCCTATCAGAGCTCAAGATAGAAGAACCCAATCACATAGGTAACTGCACCAAGAGATTCATTTTTAGTTCTGATGGATTGCCACCATATACTGCTAAGTATCACTGATGGATTTTGGAAGCAATTAGAATGATTTTGATGATCAATCATTCTAATTGTATGAATCAAAAAAATTTTGATCCATCGAAAGGTATTTCGATGATGTCGATGATGGAGATCGCGATATATCCCATTACCATATAGAATTGAATCTAACTAGACTGTAAAAATAAGAGTTTGGATCTGGATGTCATCAATTGAGCTAACTCAGTTTGAGTAATTTGGATTATATCCAATCAGGTTCAAGGTAATCATGCTAGCACACGATTGAGAATGACTTTCTCCTTCTAAAATCTTTCTGATTCATCGCCATCAAGTCAAATTTAATTTGACTCATTATTATATTTTGAATGGGTTTATTTTTTTCTAACTGAAATAACTCTAGATCAGATTAATTATAGAAATTAAATCCATTCATAGTCAAATTGGACTAGGGTCAAAAGTTTACCTATTTGAGAGAATTAAGGGTCATCTGATCAGATACTTCTAAAAAATTTTTTAAAAACTATTTTAATTTAATTTTTAGATATGTGATAGATCATGAATTATACATTGGGTGTACTAAATTTCATAATTTTTGAAGGTGTCTAGACTGAGTTATGATAGAATTTTATTCGGATCAAACTCTTGAGGGAAGAGTCCTAGGCGCAGTGGACTCTTCCTTGTCTACTCATGCCACCACCTTCCAGATTGATTTTTGGCATAAAAAAAGGTGATATCTGGGGATCTTTGTGGATATTAAGTCTAGGAGTCTCAATAATTGAGAAAATTAGGATTTTGGTCAAAGAGGGATTCTAACTTGGCGCTATGCTTTTGTATAAGAACCCTTGCGCCAAGGCTCTTCACATAGAAATATTTTTCATACCCAAAGGCTATCGTTCTAAATATCCCACACCCCCTCTATCATCTCTCTCCCTCTCTTCTACATGTCTAAAAATTTAGGCATAAATCTAAGTAGAAGATCCAATCAAATTTGTGAAGAGTTCAGCATCTACGTGATGGTGTTCGTGAGATGGACACACTGCCTTCAAAAAATTTTGAAGGACTTTCAGATTCAGATCTGATCTTTGAAAAAAATATTTGCAAGAAGAAGACATCTAGAACCTTTTAGAGTGGACATTGGGATAGGCTAGGTGCATACGTGGCTTCTTCCAGAACCTCAAAAAATATCAGGATCATCGTAGGATAATCAGATTACCCAAACAAGGTATTAAATTAAATCTAATTTAATTTTTATTTTATTTTTTAATATCAGATCACTATGATCAAATTTGAAAACTCTTAGATTTGATTAGATCATTTAAAAATTTTTAGAAAAATCTATCTTAGATCTGATCAGATCTGCATGATCCTACGGCAAAAAATAGGATTTTTTTTTTAACTGGTATCAGAGCTGCATTAGCAGTTCTTCAGATCTACCATAGATCTAATTTTATTTTTAATTAAGATTTGATATTAAAAGGTTTTATATATCACATCAGATATGATTAGATCTAAAATTAAAAAATTAAAAATTAAATAATTTAGATCTAATATGTATGAGATGCATGACTAGACTAGGTATAGAATAGTTCTATGTGTAGTCTAGTATGATCATGTATTTAATTTAATTAAATATAAGTTTAGATCTATTTAATTTTTATTTTTTTAATGTTATAATTATTTTAATCAGATCTAAAAATAAAAAATAAATTTTTAAATTTTTGATTTATTCATATGAGATATGAAAGATGCATGCTTAGACTAGTCATAGAATAGTTCTATAAGATATCTAAAAAAGTTTTATATTTGATATGATCAAATTTAAAATTTTATTTTTTAGATTTAATATATAATATTTTAGATCTAAAAGTATGCATATTGATGATACATGAGATGTATGAAAGATATGTATTAGTTAGATCTTTTTATATGTAATATATGATCTAACTGGTTTTGTAGTAAAAAAAAATTATATTTTTGATTAAGAATTTTTCCATAGCCATCCGATCATAAGAATAAAGTGAGATTTAAAGACCCTCTCCTCTCATTCGATGGGATATTCTTATGGCATGTAGGAGTGCTACGCGTTCATCCTTAATCAAAAATTAGAACTTATTTTTCTACAAAATTTTAGATCCTAAAATCCTAAAATTTTTATTACATATTTTGTTCATGAACTCAAAACTTAATTAAAAATTAAAATTATAAAATTAATTAGATCTAAAAATTATGAATTTTTAGATCTAAGATACATTCATAAAATTAGGTTCAGGCTTGGGTAGCGTAATTAGGTCTAGCGGTTGATCAAACTGATTAAAGAGTTGGTTAGACGGGATTAAAGAAAGCTTAGATTTGACCAGCCTAATAGAATTAAGTTTGGGTCAAGATCAAATTACATTGAGATGTGACTCGATCAAGTCAAGACCTAATTTGGCTTTACGATTCGAGCCTAGATTATAGGATAATCCAATTGATTCTGATTCGATAATTTGGTATCTAACATAAGTTTGGCAGATACGATCGACTAATTTTTAATTGGGAGCTACTCGATCTGAATGCATTCTTATTGAGTTAATGGCATATCCCTTCCACCAGTCTCACTTATTTGGCCATTTCTGTCGATCCAATTCTGATTTGGGGTGGCTAACAATTTGAGCCAACCCATGCCACTAGATTAGTCATAATTATTATTAATAAGTCAAGTCAAGTTTAAAGAGACCTAAATTAAATCTTCCTAAGAAAATATTAAGTCTAAGGTCTTCCACTATTATAGATGTACGGGCCCTTCTCGGGGTTGATTATTCTCGGTTGGATATAGTGGTTCAGTTTCATCGAGAAGATGCAACCATGTCTATTAGGCATTGGATACTACAAGTTGTAGGATGGATTAGACTCAATATTTTAGATACGATGAAGGATCCAATCAAAAATCCAATCTGTGCAAATGGTGGGTCTAACTTAACTAAGGAGTTGATCAATTTTTTGGATATGGTGAGATTCATGAATTAGAGATCAAGTTAGGATGCACCATGATTAGAGAATCATTGGATAAAAGTTGTCCACTCATCAGTTGATCCATCATCAATAACTGTTAGGTGAGGTGGTGAGTCAGTTGGTGGGACCGCACCACCCACTAGAAATCAATAATCATGAAGATTTTTGCATCTCTACCAAGGGAGTGTAGGGATCTGAGTAAATAATAGGAGCTTAATTTATTTAAAAATAAAATCTCTAAATAAATTGGTTAAGTCTAATTATAAAATTTAACTAGAAACTTTGACTTTCTACAGAAAAATATCTGCGTCCAACCCACTAGTCCGTATTCTAGACACCCATAAACTGACTGGACCCAACTACAAGGATTGACTCCTAAACTTCAAAATTATTTTGGATTTTGAGAAGTTGATTCATGTGTTGGAGCAGGATTCTCCCACCTTACCAGCCCATCCATCTACTGATCAGAGAGTGTCTCTCAAGAAGTGGACGGATGAAGATAACAAAGCCAGGTATTACATATTGGGCTTGATGTCTGATAAGCTCCAGTGCCAACATGAAGATATTAAGACTAGCCACCAAATATTGGCTCACCTACAAGAGTTGTTTGGTGAATAGAGTCGCACAGCCAAATATCAAGCCACTAAAAGACTATTTAAGGCTCAAATGCGTGATGGACAATCGATCCAAGATCATTATTTGATGATGATCAAGGACTTAGAAGAGCTTGAGAAGCTCAACATCAAGTTAGATCAGGATCTATAGACTGACATAATTCTACAGTTCTTGACTGATGCGTATGGACAGTTCATCATGAACTACCATATGTATAAACTTCAGAACACCTTGGCTGAGCTCATGAATATGCTGGTTACTGCTGAGCTTTCTATGAAAGGCTGTGGAGTGAACTTCTTTCAAGAGAAAGTCTTTTAAAAAGAAGAAGAAGTCCATGAAGAAGCAGAAGGTGGATGGTGGGAAGAAGAAGAAGGCAGAGCCAAAGAAGAAGGCCGCTGATAAAGAAAAATATTTTCATTGCAACACTAATGGCCATTGGAAGTGGAACTACCCTCTTTATCTAGCCAACTTGAAGAACAAAAAGGAGGCAGATCCTTCTAGAGGTATGCTCGTTATAGAATCTAATCTTACAATTTCTTATGCATCCAGTTGGGTGCTTGACTTTGATTCTAGTGCTCACTTGTGCACTTCTATGCAAGATCTTGAAGATAGTAGGAGGCTAAGGGATGGTGAGATGATCCTATACATCAAGAATGATGCAAGAGTTACTGTTATAGCCATGAAAACCTATCCTCTATGATTACCATCAGGATTAGACTTACTACTTAGGGTCTATTTTTATGTGCCTGTAGTAAGCAGGAATTTGATTTCTGTTTCATGTTTAGCATGAGAAGGCTATGTAATTAATTTTCTTAAGGATCATTGTAATATTCTTTATGAAAGAAATAAAATTACAAGTGATTTTCTTATAAATAATCTCTATTAGTTACATATTGATGTTTCTATTTTTAATATCAAGTAAAACGTGAATGCCATAGGATCAAAGCAACCTAGGGATAGTCTAAATGATAGATATCTTTGGCACCTTAGGCTAGGTCATATAGCTGAAGATAGGATTAACAAATTGAAGAAATTCGGGCTATTGAGTCCATTGACTTTCGAGTCATATCTGATTTGTGAATCATGCCTTCATGGCAAAATGATCAAGCTTTCTTTTATGGAACATAGGGAAAGGGCCACAGATCTTCTTACCCTAGCACATACTGATGTATGCAGTCTATTTGATGTGCCAACCAAGGGTAATTATATCTACTTCATCATCTTTATCGATGATTTATCTCAGTATGGGTATGTGTATTTGATGCGACATAAGTCTAAAGCTTTTGAAAAGTTCAAAAAATTCAGACTCGAAGTAGAAAAATAAATAGAAAAACCAATTAAGATTCTTCGATCAGATCGAGAAGGCGAATACCTTAGTTAAAAATTTCTAGACTATCTTAAAAATTATGGCATAGTCTCGTAATAGACTCCACCTGGAATGTCCCAACTCAATGGAGTTTCAGAATAGAGAAACTGAATCCTATTAAATATGGTTCGATCCATGATAAGCTTCACAGACCTTTCTAAGTTTCTTTGGGGACAGTCTGTTGATCGCTATATATCTACTGAATAGGATTTCACCTAAAATCATTCCTACCACACCATATAAGATATAGCATGGTAAGAAACTAAATATGAGTCATCTCAGAATTTGGGATTGTCCGACCCATGTCAAGAGATAATAGGCAGACAAGTTAGAGTCTAGGTCCTTTAGAGCTTTGTTCATAGGATATCCTAAAGAGTCATTAGGATATTATTTCTATCTTTCGAAAGATCATAATGTGATTGTGAGTCGACACACCATCTTTCTTGAAAAATAGTTTATTCAAGATGATGGCATCGGAAGATAGATTAGGCTCAAGAAGAAAGTCTTCCAAGAGCCACGAGCTAAGGAACCTATGGAACCCAATTAAATTAAGCCAGTCCAATCACTACCTTATCCATCTTGTAGATCAGAAAGAATTTTTTGTCCCCCTTAAAGGTACTTAGGTACTATTTTAGAGGACATAGAGAAAATATTCCTCATAAGAAAAGGGGTTCATGGTGATGATCCCAAAATCTATGATGAGATGATATCAGATATTGACTCTGAGAAATGGTTAGAGGCAATAAAATTAGAAATTGACTTAATGCGCTCGAACCAAGTCTCGACCTTGATAGATCCACCTAAAGGTACAGTACCTATTGGGTATAAATGGATCTTCAACAGAAAGATAGATACCAATGGGAATATAGAGACATTCAAAGCAAGGCTCATAGCGAAAGGATATAGTCAGTGCGAAAGCATTGACTATCATGATACTTTTTCACCAATAGCCATGCTCAAATTCATCCACACATTGCTTATTGTTGCAGTCTATTTTGATTATAAAATTTGGCAGATGGACGTGAAAATAGTGTTCTTAAATGGATATCTTGAGAAAGGTATCTATATGGAACAGCCGCTGGATTTCACATCTAGTGATACTGATCACAAGGTCTGCAAGCTACAAAGATCCATATATGGACTTAAGTAAGCATCTCGGAGCTGAAATGCTCATTTTAATGATATGATCAAATCATTTGGATTCATCAAGAATGAGGAGTCCTGTATTTTCAAAAAGGTTAGTAGGAGTGCTGTTGTCTTTCTCGTACTGTACGTGGATGACATCCTCCTAATTGGAAATGATATTCCCATATTGACTATGGTCAAAATATGATTGTCTAAAGAATTCTCCATGAAAGATCTAGAAGAGGCACCCTTTATTTTAGAAATTAAGATCTATAGAGATAGACCAAATAGGATGCTAAGTCTCTCATAGAAGATGTACATAGAGGAGGTGCTATAGAGGTTTAGCATGAAAAACTCTAAGAGAAGATTGGTACCCTTCAGACATGGCATTCATCTCTCCAAGAAGATGTATCGCAACACATCTGAGGAGATTGAATGCATGAGCAAGATCCCTTATGCTTCAGCAATAGGAAGCCTCATGCATGCCATGCTATGTACATAACCTGATATTGCTCATGCTGTGAGTGTCACAAGCAGGTATCAGTTGAATCCAAGCGAAGAGCACTAGACTTCTATGAAATATATCCTTAAGTATTTTAGAAGAACTAAGGATATGTTTCTAGTCTTTTATGATGAAGAACTCCAGATCCAGGGTATACAAACTCGGATTTTATATTCGATATAGATGATCAAAAGTCAACATCTAAAAGTCTATTTATTTATAATGATGGTGCTATTAGCTGAAAAAGTTTCAAGCAGACGGTGATAGTAGATTCCACCATGGAAGTAGAGTAGATTGCTGCATCTAAAGCTGCAAAGAAGGCATTCTAAAATAAGAAGTTTAGTACAGAGCTTGGAGTGATGCCATCAAATGCCATCTCTCTATACTGTGACAACAATAGCGCCATAGTCCTAGCTAAGGAGTCGAGGTCTCACCAAAAATTCAAGCACATCGAGCGGTGATACCACCTCATCCATGGTTATCTCGAGAAGAGATACATTGAGGCCAAGAGAGTCGATACTGCAGATAATATGGTTGACCCACTAACAAAATCATTAAGCCAACAGAAGATCAAAATCCATCTTGAGAAGATGGGACTTAGATTTATAGCCAATTGGCTTTAGGTCAAGTGAAAGTTTGTTAGATGTGTGCCCTAGAAGCTAGATTGGCTGTCACTTGTAATATACTTCTAAGGATAATTTTATAATTTTAATTATAAATTAATAAATAAATTATTTTTCTATCATATTGTGTATTTAAAAATGTTTGTGATACATCCTTTGAGTTAATGATAATGATAATTCATATTTTCAAGAGTTAAAAATTTAAGACATAAATTTTTATAATTAACTCATAAAATGCTTTCGACCGTAGGATCATCATGAGGATGATGATCGATCTGAAAGATTTATGTATGATCACTTTCTTAGGATAGACGTGTCTTGAGTCTATGGTGTGGATACATCGGAGTGAGAGTATAGGTACTCATTAGAGAATGAGGGTGCTGAGCATGACCACCTCTAGTAGTCATAAGAAAGTCTACCTTTTCATCAATAACTGACTCGATGCTACAGTAGTGTATATGGTTCTTTGACCTGAGGTGCATCGATAGTTCATCTTGAGGGTGTTATAGTTTGACTACATCATAACTTAGTCTCTTAGCCATTCGAAATCCTGAGGTGTATGTTGGCTATAGCATGTTCATTGTAGGAATTGGATTGCAACAATAAGAGGATCTATCTTATGAGAATTTGTGGTGCTTCTAAGCCTTGAAAGGCCATGGAAGGAGTCATGAGGTTAGCTCCAGGGATTTCAGAGGCTTGGTTGGTGCTTTGGAGATCTAAAATTCAAGATGGAGCAAGGAACCAAAGTCAAAAAATAAAGATTATAGAAAGAAGATTTTCTGCAAGTTAGCCAACTCAGTCCAAAATTGGATCGGTTAAGTCTTAGTGTATAAGCAAAATAAAGAGCTGCACATTCGAAACTACTGGCATGGCACAAAACTAGGCTAGCTCAGTTTTAGACTGAGCCAACCTAGTGGAACTTAGCTGAATCAGTGCTAAAACTGAGCCGGCTCAGTGCGTGGGCAGAGTTACGTAAGGGTCTATTTTGGGCTAAAGTCTGGGTTGATCCTAGGGGTCTTCAGGCCTAGTTTGAGATGTCTTAAGGGGGCTAATTCATGTATGGATCGGGTCTAGATCCAAAGGATGAGAGCATGGGAGACATGGATGTACATGGGCTCGATGAGTGCTTTCATGTATTGGGTTAGCCAAAGAGTTTTTTTATCGGGCCTAATGGCTATGTATAAATACATAGATTGTATTAGGATTTTATGATGCTGTGAATACTGTGGAATATAGATCTTTTCTTTCTCAACTCTCTTTTTCTCTTCTCTCTAGAGTTGCCATCCTAGGATTCTTAAAGAAGTCCTAGAGAAGGGGGGCGTCTCCCTCAAGCCCAAGGAGGGAGGCACCCCATCATAGATCCAGATGGAGGATCGATGGTTTGCTGCCTATAGAGAATGTCACAGGTTTCTTTAGGTCCGTACTAAAGATCAGGAGCTTCCACAACATGGTATCGGGGCTTATGATGCTAAGGATGATTGACGTTTGAGTGATATCATGAAACATCAATTGGTATCAGGAAGAGGTGATGCCAGTTGGTGCACTTACATTTGGTATCAGAGCCTGATGGTGCATGAAAGAAAAGGAGAAGTCATACAAGATCAAATCAAAAATCTGCATAAGGATTTCATGATATATCTCAAATCTATCTTTGTTATTACTGTGGTTTGGCCAATCAGGAGCAGCGAGTTGAAGGTGAAGGTTGAGAGGATTAACGAAAAGAAATTTTTTCAAGGTGAAAGGATTTGGTGTATGATTTGTTGATCGATCTTGGTGAAAAGATTGGGATGTATGATGGTTATGTAATAGGCAGAAAGTGCTGGAGTACTGTAATAATGCTTTCCTAGAGATGCAGAGCTGAGAGAGGCTCGACGATGCAGCAGCCGAGGAAGGTATCTCAGTAGAGAGCATCAGGATTCTCTAGAAAGATGGGTAGTGTGGGGCTGTTGAAGAGAGGTTTTTCAAGGGATAATGATCGAAGAAAGGTTGAAAAAGCGACTATACATCCTTTGGTGTCAAAAAGGTTGGGAAGTAGTCAAAGATGTATTCAGCAGTTCGACCTGAGCATGGATTTGCAAAGTCTTGAAAGTGATGGAGATGGATGATCCATGGAGGTCCAGTAGGTCAGGGCTGGATGGCTATAGAGTGGCGTAGAGATGAGTCAGGGAGTGCTGGAGTGCTGCAGTAGCGCTTTCTTGGAGGCATAAGATTGAGAGAGGCTCGATGGTGCAGTAGTCGAGGAGTGTATCTCAGCAAAAAGTGTTAGTGGTATCTCAGAGAGATCGAGTGCAGGTCTCAGAAAGAGCCAGGGATCTCAGGAAGCACCAGAGGCATCTAGCAATCGAGAGTATCATGGATCAGGCTTCTTCTGTAGAAGCACCAAGGAGAGTCATGGTTCAGGTAGAGGATGGTTCTCTGGGTGCAATTGAAATGATGGCTGGTGTAGGGGTAGAAGAGAAGGACTAGGTGGAATTTCCTATGGTTCAATCGCTGAATTTAGAAGAGTTGGATGAACTCTTATGTTTCGAAGGTGCCCACAAGTTGTGGAGGTATCCGAGACAGCTTCGAAGGGGTCTGTAGAGCGTGGAGGGTTCGAAGGGACAGCGATGGTATTTGAGGTACAGCGGTAGGTACAGTAGTGCAGCGTTGAATGGTTGGCCTTGAGGGACTCGATGATAGAGTCGTCTTCTATGGTATCAAATGAAATTCAGATATAGGTGGAGCTCCAGAGAGATGGCTTCACACTTAGAGAGGAATTTGACATGACTTTAGAGTAGAGGGATGCGGGAGGATCAATATCCTAGCACCAGCATCGGTAATGCACAGTTTCAGATGGAGTGGCATGTACAGAAGGATTGACATAGTTCTGAGGAGACCATGTTAGGGTTTGCAATGAGTGCTAGTATAGAAACATTACGGGTTCTCTAGGGAAGTCCAAAAAAAGTGATGCAGCAGCTAAGCAGAAGGGATCCTATAATTCTAGGATGGTGCAGAGGTATAAGCCAAGGTCTTCAGCAATGGAGGCAATCATCCCAAAGGCATCAAGGGTGCATAATAGCTGAAGAGGATTGATGGAGGCAATGTTTGCATAGGTGCTGTCGAGTGTGCAAGGATAGTGGGATCATGCAGGAGGGCATTGTCGAGGAATTTGCCAAGGCTTCGGAGCACCAAGATGGAGATTGTGAGGATTTATGGTACTCCCAAGCCTAGGAAGGCCATGGGAGGAGACAGGAGGTTGGCTTTGAGGATTCTAGGGGCTTGGTTGGTGCTTCGAAGATCTAAAATTCAAGGTGGAGTGAGGAACTAAAGTCGGAGAATCAAGACTACAGAAAGAAGATTTTCTGCAGGTTAGCCGGCTCAGTCCAAAATTGGATCGGCTAAGTCTCAGTGCATAGATAAAACAGAGAGCTGCGTGTTCGAGACTGCTGGCATGGCATAGAATTGAGCAGACTTAGTTTCAGACTGAGTCGACCTAGTGGAACTTAGCTGGCTCAATACTGAAACTGAGCTAGCTCAATGCTGAGACTGAGCCAGCTCAGTGCGCGAGCAGAGTTACACGAGGATCTATTTTGAGCTAGGGTCTGGGTTGATCCTAGGGGTCTTAAGGCCTGATTTGAGAGGTCTTAAGGGGGCTAATTCATGTATGGGTCGGGTCTAGATCCAGAGGATGAGAGCATGGAAGATATGGGTGTACATGGGCTCGATGAGTACTTTCATGTATTGGGTTAGCCAGAAAGTTTTTTGGTTGGGCCTAATGGCTATGTATAAATACATATGTCGTATTAGGATTTCAAGATGCTGTGAATGCTATGGAATACAAACCTTTTTTCCCTCAACTCTCTTCTTCTCTTCTCTCTAGAGTTGCCACCCTAGGATTCTTGAAGAATCCCTACAGAAGGGAGGCATCTCCCTCAAGCCCAAGGAGGGAGGTGCCCCATCACAGATCCAGATAGAGGATCGATGGTTTGCTGTCCATAGAGAATGTCATAGGTTCCTTTAGGTCCATGCTAAAGATCAGAAGCTTCCACAACATGGTATCAAGGCTTGTGATGAGAAGGATGATTGGCATTCGAGTGATATCATGGAACATCAATTGGTATCAGGAAGAGGTGATGCCAGTTGGTGCACTTACATATCTACCTCGGTAGATGAGGAGTAGCCCTATGATAATCATGAGCTTGAGTTCTTAAGCCCATGGCTATAGTAGAGTGAAGATGATAGAAAGAGTTTCTATTATGGTTTCACATTGGACTCGAATCAAATGGTTAATTCATATGATGGACATTGGGTTTGATGAGTTCACCTTAACCCTAATCCTGTCGGAGCTCAAGATAGAAGAACCCAATCATATAGGTAACTGCATTGAGAGATTCATTTTCAATTCTGATGGATTGCCACCATATACTGCTAGGTATCACTGATAAATTTTGGAAGCAATTAGAATGATTTTGATGATCAATCATTCTAATTGTATGAATCAGAAAAGTTCTGATCCATCAAAAGGTATTTCGATGATGTCAATGATGAAGATCATGATATATTCTATTACCATATAGAATTGAACCTAACTGGATCATACAAACAAAGGTTTGGATTTGGATATCATCAATTGAGCTAATCCAGTTTGATTGATGTTAGATATATGTGCCCTAGAAGCCAGAATTGGCTGACACTTATAATACACTTCTAGGGGCAAAATTGTAATTTTGACTATAATTAATGAAATGGATTATTTTCTATCACACATGTGTATTTAGTGTCTGTGATACATCCTTTGAGTTAATGGTAATGATAATTCATATTTTCAAGAGTTGAAAATTTAAGACATGAATAATCATTATTAACTCATAAACAGCTTCCGACCATAGGATCATCACGAGGATGGTGATTGATTCGGAAGGTTGGTGTACGATCGCTTCTCTTTAGTAGATGAGTCTTGAGTCTACGGTGTGGAGACACCGGAGCGAGAGTACAGGTACTCGTTAGAGAACGAGGGCACTGAGCGTGACCACCTCGAGTAGTCATTAGGAAGAGTCTACCTTCTCGTCAATGACTGACTCGATGCTGCAGTAGTGTGTCTGGTTCTTTGACCTGAGATGCATCGGCAGTTCACCTTGAGGGTGTTATAGTTTGACTACACCATTACTCGGTCTCCTAGCCATATGGAACCCTGAGGTGTATGTTGGCTATAGCATGTTCATTGTAGGAACTGGATTGCATCAAGATGGAATCTATCTACCTCGGTGGTAGAGGAGTAGCCCTATGATGATCATGAGAATCAAGTCCAGAAATCCATGGCCATGGTAGAGTGAAATAATAGAAAGAGTTTCTATTTAGATTTTCACATTGGACTCGAATCGAATGATTACATCATATGACAGAGACTAGGGTTTGACGAGTTCACCTTAACCCTAATCTGATCGGGGCTCAAGATAGAAGAACTGAATCACACAGGTAGCTGCACCAAGAGGTTCGCATTCAGCTCTGATGGGTTGCCACCATATACTGCTAGGTGTCACTGGTGGATTTTGGGAGCAATTAGAATGATTTAGATGATCGATCATTCTAGCTGTTCGAATCAGAAGAGTTCTGATCCATCGAAAGGAGTTTCGATGATGTCGATGATAGAGATCATGACATATCCCATTACCATACAGAACTGAACCTAACTGGGTCACACAAACAAGGGTTTGAATCTGGTGATCATCAATTGAACTGATCTAGTTCAATTGATCTGAATGAGATTCAATTAGGTTCAAGGAAATCGTGCTAGCACTCGATTGAACCTAACGTTCTTCTTTTACTATCATAAATAAGTTGTCCTGACTGAGCCAAAGGAGTTTGTGCTCAATCAGAGGCCTTCATATGGTCTGACTGGAGGTTGTCCAAGTCAGAAAAGGTTGTCTTATTTGTAAGACATTACCTGCCATTTTTGGTCACCTGCCATTTCTTGTTCTTTGACTTTGGTCAAAAGTCTACCTTTGACTGGTCAAACGTTGACCATTGACACTTTGACTTTTGACCACATGTCATGCACCTATTGGAGAGCTGGTGGGGGCCTGTCCCCCTGCCAGAACCTGGCAAGGAGAAGGGCGCACGCCAAGGGTGGCGTGTGCCCAAGTTGGAGGCGCCTAGGAGTCCTTGTTGGACAAGGACTCCATCTCCCTTTTTGGATTCCAATTAGAGTTCTTCTAAGAACCAACTTTGACTGGTCTTAGGCGCCCTCTAAGGAGGAATCCAGGGGTCTCTATTCCCACCAATCAGATTTAGATCTGATTTCACAAAGGGTTGTGATTGGTTGGGAGGAAGAGGAGTTGGATCACAAGCTTAGTCTATAAATAAGACCCTGCGCCCAACTCAGATAATTAAATGCAATTCAATTGAGAAATTTCCCACGCCCCAAGGCTGCCTCTCCCCTCCTTCTCCATGCCATAGTCTCTTCTCCCCTTGCTCTCCACGTCCAAAAGGAGTTTTGGACTTAGGTTGGTGCGATTCAGATCAAGGAAAGGCGATCAAAAGCAAGAAGGCTGCGCTGCTGCAAAGGACGACTGCAGATCTTCAAAAGAGTTTTGAAGATCCTCCAGATCAGATCCAGATCTGATTTTTGGAGGTGTGATAGAGAAGAAGAGGATCTCCAGATCCAACCCGAGTGGATACCGGTAGAGGCCAGGCGCTTGCGTGGCTAAGATCCAGAACCTTCCGCTGCAATCAGGATCATCTAACAGGGTAATAGGATTACCCAAATCAGGTAAATTAAATTTGATTTAATTTATCTTTTTTAATTTTATTTTATTAAAATAATAAGAATCAGATCTGAAAACATATCAAGATCTGATTGGGATCAAGAGAAAAATTTTTGAAATATATCTCTTGATCTGATCAGATCTGGAACGAACCTGGACCGGGAAATCAGGATTTCCCTTCAACTGGTATCAGAGCCATGGTTCTAAAATTGTTTTAGATCTGATTTTAATTTTATTTTAATTAGAAAATAAAGTGATTTCAGATGTCACATGAGATGTGATCAGATCTGAAATCAGAAAAAATTAAAATTAAATGAATTTGGATCTAAGAACATGAAGATATGCATGACTAGTTCTAGAATAGAATAGTTCTATAGAATAGTTTTGCATGTCTTTTGATTTAATCTGATTAAATCATATTTTAGATCTTCTTTATTTACTATTTTTTGATATTATAAGTGTTATAATAACATCTAAAAAATAGCAAATAAAAATTATTTAATTTTTGAAATATCATATGAGATATGATTGATGCATGTCTAGACTAGTTGTAGAATAGTTCTACATAATTGTCTAGATTAGAATTTATTTTGATTAGATCAATTTAAATCTAATTTTTTAGATTATTATGAGATAATTTAGATCTGAAAACATGCATGATTTGATACATGAGATGTATGCAAAATATGCCATGATTAGATCTACTTTATATATGAGATATATGATATAGATCTGATATTGTTTTGTAGTATTGAATGTTCCTGATTAAGGCGTTCCTCTTGGCCGTCCGGTCATAAGAACGAAGAAGGGTTTAAAGGCCCTCTCTTCCCATTCGATGGGGTGTTCTTATGATGTGTAGGGGTGCTGCGTGTTCGTCCTTAATCAGAAACCCAAAACTTACTTTCTGCAAAACCCTAGATCCTGAAACCCTAGGATTTATTGTGCATATTTTGTTTATGAACCCAACTTAATTAAGAATTAAGTTTATGGAATATTAATTAGGTCTAAAATTGAGAATTTCAGATCTAAGACATATTCATAATACTGGGTTCGGGCTTGGGTAGCTCAATTAGGTCTAAGCGGTTGATCAAACCGAATCAAGAGTTGGTTAGATGGGATCAACAATGCTTAAATTGACCAGCCTAATAGGATTAAGTCTGGGTCAAGATCGAGTCACGATCAAGCAAGACCTAATTAGGCTCAGAGGTTAGAGTCTGGATTGTAGGCTAACCCAATTGGTTCTGACTCAACAATTTGGTGTCTAAGGTAAGTTTGGCATAGACGACCGACTGGTTTTTAATTGGAAGCTACTCGACCTGAATGCGTTCTTGTGCGAGTTAATGGCATATTCCTTCCACCGGTCTCACTTACCTGGCCATATCTGTTGACACAGTTCTGATCTGAGGTGGTCAATAATCCGAGCTAACCCATGCCACTAGGTTAGTCATAATTGTTATGACTAAGCCAAGTCTAGTTTAATGAGACCTGAATCAATTCTCCCTAAGAAAAGATTAAGTCTGAGGTCTTCCACCATTGTAGATGTGCGGGCCCTTCCCGGGGTTGATTGTTCTCGGCTGGATACAGTGGCTCAGTTGCACCGGGAAGATGCAACCATGTCTATTAGGCATTGGATGCTATGGGCTGGAGGATGAGTTGGGCTCAATATTTCCGGATACGGTGAGAGACCCAATTAGGAACCCAGTCTATGCAAATGGTGGGTCTGACTTAACTAAGGAGTGGATCAATATTCCGGATACGGTGAGATTCATGAATTAGAGACCAAGTTTGGGTGCACCATGATTAGAGAATCATTGAACAAGAGTTGTTCACTCATTGGCTAACCCATCACCAATAACTGTTAGGTGAGGTGATGAGTCAGTTGGTGAGACCGCACCACCCACTAGAAATCATCAATCGCGGAGATTTTCGCATCTCTACAGAGGGAGTGTAGGGATCCGAGAAAATAGTGGGAGCTAATTTGTTTAAAAATAAAATCCCTAAACAAATTGGTCAAGTCAAAATTACAGTATCTAACTAGAATCTTTGACTCTCTACAGGAAAATGTCTGCGTCCAACCCATTGGCACGTATCCTAGGACACACATAGACTGACTGGACCCAATTATAAAGATTGGCTCAGGAACTACAAAATTATTTTGGGTTCGAGAAGTTAACACATGTTTTGGACCAGGACCCTCCCACCTTACCAGCTCGTCCATCCACTTGAACAGAGAGCATCTCTGGAAAAATGGATTGACGAAGATAAATAAGGCCAGATACTACATGTTGGGCTCGATGTCTGATGAGCTCCAGCGCCAACATGAAAGGATATCGGGACTGCTCGCCAAATGTTGGCTCACCTGCAGGAGATGTTTGGTGAACAGAGTCGCGCAGCCAAATATCAAGTCACGAAAATGACTTTTTAAGGCTAAGATGCGTGATGGGCAGTCAGTCCAAGATCACTGTCTGACAATGATCAAGGACATGGAAGAGCTTGAGAAGCTCGGTGTGAAGTTGGACTTGGATTTGCAGAACGATATTATTCTGCAATCCTTGACTGATGCATATGGGCAATTCATCATGAATTACCACATGCATAAACTTCAAAATTCCTTGGCCGAGTTGATGAATATGCTGGTTACCGCTGAGCTTTCTATGAAAGGTTCTAAAGGCTCAGTTCTTGCTATGGAACGGACTTCTTCCAAAAGAAAGTCTTATGGAAAGAAAAAGAAGTCTGTGAAAAAGCAAAAGGTAGAAGGATCAAAGAAGAAGAAGGCAGAACCGAAGAAGAAGGTCGATGGCAAAGGAAAGTATTTCCATTGCAACAGCGACGGCCATTGGAAGCGGAACTGCCCTACTTACCTGGCCACCCTAAAGAACAAGAAGGAAGGTCCTTCTGGAGGTATGCTCATTATTCGAGCAAAACGTGAATGCCAAACGACCTAGGGATAGTCCAAACGACAGATATCTATGGCACCTGAGATTAGGTCATATAGCAGAAGATAGGATTAACAAATTGGAGAAAAATGGGCTATTGAGTCCATTGACTTTTGAGTCATATCCAACTTGTGAATCTTGTCTTCAAGGCAAAATGACTAAACTCCCTTTTGTTGGACATGGGGAGAGGGCCACAGATCTCCTTGCCCTAGTACATACTGATGTGTGCGGCCCATTCGATGTGCCGACTAGAGGCAATTTTGTCTACTTCATTAGCTTTACCGATGATCTGTCTAGGTATGGGTATGTGTATCTTATGAGACACAAGTCAGAAGCCTTTGAAAAGTTCAAAGAATTCAGACATGAAGTAGAAAAACAAACTGGAAAACCCATTAAGGTTCTTCGATCAGATCGAGGAGGTGAATACCTTAGCCGGGAATTCCTAGACTATCTTAAGGAAAATGGCATAGTCTCTCAATGGACTCCACCAGGATCACCTCAACTCAACGGGGTTTCAGAACGGAGAAATCGGACTATATTGGATATGGTTCGATCCATGATGAGCTTCACAGACCTCCCAGATTTTCTTTGGGGACATTCATTATTAACTTCAATCTATTTACTGAATAGGGTTCCCTCTAAAACCGTTCCTACCACACCGTATGAGATATGGCACGGTAAGAAACCAAGTCTGAGTCATCTCAGAATTTGGGGATGTCCGGCTTATGTCAAAAGACAACAAGCGAACAAGTTAGAGTTTAGGTCCTTTAGAGCTCGATTCATAGGATATCCTAAAGAGTCATTAGGATACTATTTCTACATTCCAGAAGACCACAATGTGATTGTGAGTCGACATGCCATATTTCTTGAAAAATAGTTTATTCAAGATAGTGGTGTTGGAAAGTAGATTAAGCTTGATGAGAAAGTCTCACAAGCAGAAAGAGCTAAGGACCAAGTGGAACCAAATCAGGTTGAGCCAATAAGAACACTACCTCCTCCACCTCGTAGATCGGAAAGAGTTTCCCGTCCCCCTGAAAGATACTTAGGTATTATTTCAGAGGATATAGAGGAAATGTTCCTCATAGGTAATGGTGCTCATGGTGATGATCCCAAAACCTACAACGAGGCGATATCAGATATCGACTCCGAGAAATGGCTTGAGGCAATGAAGTCAGAAATTGACTCGATGCACTCAAACCAAGTCTGGACCTTGGTAGATCCACCAGAAGGTATAGTACCTATTGGGTGTAAATGGATCTTCAAGAGAAAGATTGGTGTAGATGGGAATATGGAGACATTCAAGGCTAGACTGGTGGCAAAAGGTTATAGTCAATGCGAAGGCATTGACTATCAGGATACCTTTTCCCCGGTAGCTATGCTAAAATCCATCCGCACATTGCTTGCTATTGCAGCCTATTTCGATTATGAAATATGGCAAATGGACGTGAAAACGGCATTCCTAAATGGATATCTTGAGGAAGATATCTATATGGAACAGCCGCTAGGTTTCACATCCAGTGATACTGATCACAAGGTTTGCAAGCTGCAAAGGTCCATATATGGACTTAAGCAAGCATCTCGGAGCTGGAACACTCGTTTCAATGATGTGATCAAAAAGTTTGGTTTCATCAAAAACGAAGAGGAACCATGTGTTTTCAAAAAGGTCAGTGGGAGCGCTGTTGTCTTCCTCGTATTGTACGTGGATGACATCCTCCTTATTGGGAATGATATTCCCATGTTGACATCAGTCAAGGTGTGGTTGTCTAAGGAATTCTCCATGAAAGACCTAGGTGAAGCATCCTTTATTCTAGGAATTAAGGTCTATAGGGATAGACCGAATAGGATGCTAGGACTTTCACAGAAAATGTACATAGAGAAAGTACTAAAGAGGTTTAGTATGGAAAACTCTAAGAGGGGATTAATACCCTTCAAACATGGTATTCATCTTTCCAAGAAGATGTGCCCCAGCACACCTGAGGAAATAGAACGCATGAGCAAGATCCCTTATGCTTCTGCAATAGGGAGCCTCATGTATGCCATGCTATGTACACGACCTGATATAGCCCATGCTGTGAGTGTCACAAGTAGATATCAGTCAAAGCCAGGTGAAGAACACTGGACTTCTGTGAAATGTATCCTTAAGTACTTGAGAAGAACTAAGGATATGATGTTGGTCTTTGGTAACGGAGAACTCCAAGTTCAGGGATACACAGACTCGGACTTCATGTTCGATATAGATGATCGAAAGTCGACATCTGGCAGACTGTTTGTGCTGGAAGAGTTCCAAGCAAACGATGATATCATCTCATCCGCGATTACCTTGAGAAAGGTTACGTTGAGGTCAAGAGAGTCAACTCCACAGATAATGTGGCAGACCCACTTACAAAGCCGTTGGGCCAACAGAAGATCGAAGCCCACCTTGAGAAGATGGGACTTAGACTTGTAGCCAATTGACTTTAGGACAAGTGAGAGATTGTTAGATATATGTGCCCTAGAAGCCAGAATTGGCTGACACTTGTAATACACTTCTAGGGGCAAAATTGTAATTTTGACTATAATTAATGAAATGGGTTATTTTCTATCACACATGTGTATTTAGTGTCTGTGATACATCCTTTGAGTTAATGGTAATGATAATTCATATTTTCAAGAGTTGAAAATTTAAGACATGAATAATCATTATTAACTCATAAACAGCTCCCGACCATAGGATCATCACGAGGATGGTGATTGATCTGGAAGGTTGGTGTACGATCGCTTCTCTTTAGTAGATGAGTCTTGAGTCTACGGTGTGGAGACACCAGAGCGAGAGTACAGGTACTCGTTAGAGAACGAGGGCACTGAGCGTGACCACCTCGAGTAGTCATTAGGGAGTCTACCTTCTCGTCAATGACTGACTCGATGCTGCAGTAGTGTGTCTGATTCTTTGACCTGAGATGCATCGGCAGTTCACCTTGAGGGTGTTATAGTTTGACTACACCATTACTCGGTCTCCTAGCCATATGGAACCCTGAGGTGTATGTTGGCTATAGCATGTTCATTGTAGGAACTGGATTGCATCAAGATGGGATCTATCTACCTCGGTGGTAGAGGAGTAGCCCTATGATGATCATGAGAATCAAGTCCAGAAATCCATGGCCATGGTAGAGTGAAATAATAGAAAGAGTTTCTATTTAGATTTTCACATTGGACTCGAATCGAATGATTACATCATATGACAGAGACTAGGGTTTGACGAGTTCACCTTAACCCTAATCTGATCGGGGCTCAAGATAGAAGAACTGAATCACACAGGTAGCTGCACCAAGAGGTTCGCATTCAGCTCTGATGGGTTGCCACCATATACTGCTAGGTGTCATTGGTGGATTTTGGGAGCAATTAGAATGATTTAGATGATCGATCATTCTAGCTGTTCGAATCAGAAGAGTTCTGATCCATCGAAAGGAGTTTCGATGATGTCTATGATAGAGATCATGACATATCCCATTACCATACAGAACTGAACCTAACTGGGTCACACAAACAAGGGTTTGAATCTGGTGATCATCAATTGAACTGATCTAGTTCAATTGATCTGAATGAGATTCAATTAGGTTCAAGGAAATCGTGCTAGCACTCGATTGAACCTAACGTTCTTCTTTTACTATCATAAATAAGTTGTCCTGACTGAGCCAAAGGAGTTTGTGCTCAATCAGAGGCCTTCATATGGTCTGACTGGAGGTTGTCCAAGTCAGAATAGGTTGTCTTATTTGTAAGACATTACCTGCCATTTTTGGTCACCTGCCATTTCTTGTTCTTTGACTTTGGTCAAAAGTCTACCTTTGACTGGTCAAACGTTGACCATTCACCCTTTGACTTTTGACCACATGTCATGCACCTATTGGAGAGCTGGTGGGGGCCTGTCCCCCTGCCAGAACCTGGCAAGGAGAAGGGCGCACGCCAAGGGTGGCGTGAGCCCAAGTAGGAGGCGCCTAGGAGTCCTTGTTGGACAAGGACTTCACCTCCCTTTAGGATTCCAATCAGAGTTCTACTAAGAATCCAGTTTGACTGGTCTTAGGCACCCTCTAAGGAGGAATCCAGGGGTCTCTTTTTCAACCAATCAGATTTAGATCTGATTTCACAAAGGGTTGTGATTGGTTGAGAGGAAGAGGAGTTGGATCACAAGAGGTCTATAAATAAGACCCTGCACCCAACCCTAATCCAAAGTGAATTCAATAGAGATTTCCCACGTCCAAGGCTGCCTCTCCCCTCCTTCTCCATGCCATACTCTCTTCTCCCTTTGCTCTCCACGTCCAAAAGGTGTTTTGGACTTAGTTTGGTGCGATTCAGATCAAGGAAAGGCGATCAAAAGCAAGAAGGCTGCGCTGCTGCAAAAGGACGATTGCAGATCTTCAAAAGAGTTTTGAAGATCCTCCAGATCAGATCCAGATCTGATTTTTGGAGGTGTGATAGAGAAGAAGAGGTTCTCCAGATCCAACCCGAGTGGATACCGGTAGAGGCCAGGCGCTTGCGTGGCTAAGATCCAGAACCTTCCACTGCAATCAGGATCATCTACAGGGTAATAGGATTACCCAAATCAGGTAAATTGAATTTGATTTAATTTATCTTTTTTTATTTTATTTATTAAAATAATAAGAATCAGATCTGAAATATATCAAGATCTGATTAAGGTCAAGAGAATTTTTTGAAATATATCTCTTGATCTAATCAGATCTGGACGAACCTGGACCGGGAAATCAGGATTTCCCTTCAATTGATTTGGATTAGATCCAATCAGGTTCAAGGTTATCGTGCTAGCACATGATTAAGCCTGACTTTCTCCTTCTAAAATCTTTCTGATTCATCGCCACCAAGTCAAATTTGATTTGACTCATTCTTATATTTTGAGTGGGTTTATTTTCATCTGACTGGAATAAGTCTAGGTCAGATTAATTATAGAAATTAAATTCATTCATAGTCAAATTGGACTAGAGTCAAAATTTGACCTGTTTGAGAGAATTAAGGGTCACCTGATCAGATACTTTTAAAAAAATTTTAAAAATTATTTTGATTTTATTTTTAGGTATGTGATATAGCATGAACTATACATTGGGTGTACTAAATTTTATGATTTTTGGAGGTGTCTAGACTGAGTTATGATAGAGTTTGATTCGAATCAAACTCTTGAGGGAAGAATCCTAGGCGCAGTGGACTCTTCCTTATCTACTCATGCTGCCATCTTCTAGATTGATTTTTGGCATCAAAATCAGATGGTATCTGAGAATTTTCATGGAGATCAAGTCCAAGTATCCCAATGGTCAAAAAAATGAGGATTTTGATCAAAAAGGGACTCTAACTTGGCGCTATGCTTTTGTATAAGAACCCTTGCGCCAAGGCTCTTCACGTAGAAATATTTTTCATACCCAAAGGCTATCATTCTAAATATCCCACAATCCCTCTATCCTCTCTCTCCCTCTCTTCTACATGCCTAAAAAGTTAGGCACAAATCTAAAAAGAAGATCCAATTAAATTTATGAAGAGTTCAACATCTACGTGACGGTGTTCGTGAGATGGACATACTGCCTTCATAAATTTTTTGAAGGACTTTCAGATCAAATTTAGATCTAATCTTTGGAGAAAAGATTTATGAGGAGAAGATGTCTAGATCCTTCTTGAGTGGATACCGGTAAAGGTCAGACGCGTGCATAGCTCTTTTCAGAACCTCAGGAAACATCAAGATTATTGTCGGATAATCTAATTATCCAAATAAGATATGAAATTAAATCTAATTTTATTTTTATTTTAATTTTTAATATTAGATAACTATGATTAGATCTGAGAACTCTTAGATCTAATTAGATCATTTAGAAATTTTTAGAAAAATCTATCTCAGACCTAATCAGATTTGCACGATCCTACGATGGAAAATAGGATTTTTTCTTCATTTAATTAGTCTCAGACCTTTTTATTTTGACTAGACTTATAAGCTCCAGCACGAACCAAATCATACTACTGAACCAAAATCAACTTTTGATACTAATTATCAAAGTTGGATTTCATAAGTATATCACTATCTGGTAGTGATCGAAGTAATTAGAATTTAGCCTTATTCTATGAGAAAAGAGAACATAAACCTAATGTATATGGATTATTTTAAGCTTAAAGACTTGGACTTTAGTTTAAAGATTCTTCCACTATTTTGTACGAATTGATAATCTCTACCTTTAATTTGAGAAATTACTTTAATTCTCTAGCAGGTACTAGAATCCACATAAACTGCACATAAGTCCGACTTTGGCCGGTCAACCCATGTGCACCTATGAGTAGATTCTTTAATCAATTATTTCTCCAAACAACTTCTAGTAATTTAATTTTATCCCAGAAACCTAATCAGTAGACTTTAGCCTCCACTGTAAGGATCCGATTAGGTCCAACCATTAACATGACTATACTTGGTGCATCTAACCAATGAATGATTAAGCCCAACTTTGGTTGGTCAACCTAACCACCATTAGAGAGACACTTCCAAGTTATCATATTATGAATAATTTCATTAGTCAATAAGTACCAGGCCTTTGGATCTCCAATGATTATTGAGTTAATGGATCCATTATCATCCAACTTAATAGGAGGCTATGACTCAGTTATCTTCATAACTTTATCATTTTAAAGATCTAATAATTTTAGAAGATTTAAATTTTATTTATGATTTAAGAATAGAAAGGACATGGATCAATTTGCTCCCACTGAATTTACCAAGTCAAGTTCTCCCACTAATTTCTCAAGTCATTGACAAGGATTATGATCAATTTTAGTCCATGGGCACCTAAATCAATCTCACTGAATAAAATCTATCTCACTGATTTACTTATGTGACATGAGTTAGCACGAATCAGTGAGCAACCTAATCAAAAAGCTGATTAACTATACTGGCCAGGTAAGTGAGATCGGTTGGAGGGTCTGCCAAAGCTTGCCTTAGATACCATTAAAAATGGTCAGGTAAGGAGGCTACCAATTAAAAACTATCGATCTGGAAATACCAGACTTACCTTAAACACCAATAGGTTTATTAATTTTGATTTAGTCTGCCTAAAGACTCAGGCTCGCCACTGAGTTACGATCAGTATCCATTTGTTAGATATATGAACTTTGATCAACTATAACTATTGAATTAATTTATAGAAATGAAATGACCTAATCCTAATTAACTATTAATTAGGTTTGATCAATTTCTTAACTTAGTCTATATTTAATCTAAACCTAGGTCTAACACAATTAATGACCCGATTAAAACTAACCCATTATCCTTTAACCTAGATTTTATGAAATTGTATTAGAATCTTTAAATCACAAATCTAGATCCTAAATAATTACTTAATTCTCAATTAAGTTCAAAGGCTTATGGGTTGGGGTTCGAAACCTCAGAACTAATTTTTGATTTCATCATTTAAAATATTTTCAACTTTGTAAATATTTTACATTGAATCAAATTCAATTCATAATTTTAGATCTAATTTATTTCATTATTTAGATCATGTTCTAGGATTTTGAATCTAAGATTTTGCAGAAAGTAAGTTCATAATTTAATTTCTACAAGGCATATATGTTATACATATTTAAATTAGATTCAAAATAAGGCTACATATCAAGCATATATAACATGAGAATCTAGATCTAAATATAAAACACATCATATGAATCAGATTATAAATTATTTAAATTTAAATTTAAAATTTAAAAATAAATTATAAATTATTTTAGATCTTATCTAACTTATTTATGATTTAGGAAGCATATACTAGGACAACCTCTCCACTATAAGGGATAAATCTTACAACATGACAATCCTATGATTAGTTCGTGCAATCCAATTTTATTTAGATCTAATTTAAATAATATAAAATAGATCTAATATCTATTTAATTTTATATTTAAAATTAAAAAATAAATTATAAAATTATTTAAATCATATCTAACTTATTCATGATTCATAAAAATTAGATCAGTGCATACTATGACAACCTCTCATTGTAAGAGGTTAATCTTACAATAGGACAACCTTATGTTAGTATGTACGATCTTTAATATTTTATTTTTATATTTATTCTAATACAAACATGATCATGTCATAAAAAAATCTAGCTCTAATACTACTATTGGAAAACATGTAAGTTTCATGCATACATTTCAAAATTTTTTTGAATTTACAAGTAGCGGAAGACATAGATTAAATAATTTAATCTAATTATATATGTGATCTAATCACTAAACCCTATATTTAGAATCTATAATATATCATGATGCAAACATAAATCAAAAAATTAAATCTAAGATAGTTGGTATTGATCAAATCAATACCTAGATTTAGAATAATTCTAGATCAAAACCTAGATCATATCTAGGTCAAGAAGAGATCGAATCTCTTACCTTTGCACGAATCGAGAACACCGCGGTTGAGTTCCATTATTGTCCTTATTGCTTAGAGCTGCACATGTATCCAATCTCTACAGGTAATCCACCCGAAGCTGTAATATAGATCGGAGATTCATCGAATGAAGATCTGCTCCAAGTACTAGCTTCTCATAAATTCCTCCTAATGGTTAATCTAAAAATTATTCTTCGGATCTCTTGGATACTCCAAAAGATAGAGAACAAGAGGAGGAATAAGAAAGAAGACCAACTTTTGAATCTTCTAAAAATCAAAAATAAAAAACTGACCAAAATTATCCTAAAAGAAGATAAATCTTCTCTTTCAGGACATCAGCAATTGATGTCCTGAAATATCTTTATGCCAGGACAAGAGGAAACCTTCTCCTCAATTACTTTTTTATAATTCTAGATCTATTACTCTCTGATTTTTCTTATGAAAAATCTCATAAAAATTGAGAAAGTCTCAAAGAAATTTTAAGAGAAGATCTTCTTCTCTTCTTCTTCTCTCAGGACATGATCAAATCATGTCCAGATCAAACCACCATGCCCCAACTACTTGGAGCATCCATCTTCCATGCCTTCTTCCTTTCTCTCTCAAATTTTTCTCATAGAAAATATCATAAAAAAATAAAAAAAAAAGAATTAAGAAAGAAAATTCAAAGAAAAGACAATCTTTTCTTACCTTTGTCTCTACAAGATATCAACTTTTGATATCTTAATTGAAGCTTTTCCTCTAAGAAGATGGGCGCCCCAGACCACCACACCTTCTTGCTTTCTCTATTTTATTTTTTCATAAATTTCCTTAGATTTTTCACGTCCTTAAACATCTCATAGGAGGTGCCCCTTTTAAAAAGCTTGGACTAGGTCAAAACCTAGTCCAACAAGGAGTTTTGGGAGGGCGTCCAACTCTCGGACGCCACCCCTATTTTCTAGATGTGAGTACCAGCAAAAACCATGTACAAAACAAAATAAAAAGGGCCGAACAAAATAAATATGGCAAGGAGAAAAATTGGTGCAAGAGAGGAGGAGGTAGTTTGGTTTCATGGAACTCTATCAAGTAGAGTTTAGACCAAAACAAACTTTTCAATTTGACCTATTCAAAATAGATTCAAATTCTTCAAATTAAGGGATGTGGGAAATCATTCTTATGTGTAGAATAATGCACGTAAAAATCTAAAAATAGTGAAGGTGGGCATGGGCTCTTAAGTGGTGCAAGGAAAGGAGGAGTCCTAATCTAACTAGAACTTTTCTATTTTGACTAGGTCAAAGCCATCTTAAACCTAATTTAAATCTTATTTTAATTAGTTTTGAGTCAACCTATTTAATAAAAAATTTTAATCCAATTAGGAGTCTAATTAAATCATATTTAATCAAATTTAAATCTAATTTAATTTTTAATCAAATTAAAAATTAGGTGCACTCAAGTCCTAATTGAACTAGAACTTATTCTTCTTTGCAATTAACTTATCCAATAAACCAATTAAACTTAATCTAATTAAGTCCATAATTCTAATTGAATCTAATTTAATTAGACTTGACCTCTGTCCGATTGTGCAATCAAATTGAGCCAATCAGCAATCCAATTGCTAATCGATCCTCCTACAATACTTTCATTAGATCAAACATCAATCGTATTGATTGTTTGATCTTAAAATGATTCTAAATCATTGATCAACCATCTGTCAGGTTACAAGATTTTATGTGTGTGACCTCATAGGTTTGAACCTAAGCCAGTAGCATAGAAATCAATTTCTGTATCAATTAAAATGACCATCTAGCAATAATATCCGATATCTAGATAGGTCGAATGTGTGCAAAGCAACATTCTTAGAACCCTGGCCCATGGTTACCATATAATTCATTTCTATGACCAATAATGCTCAAGACGATTTTGAGTTAGCTGTCGACACTCATACAAGTTATCTATATTGTGTTTCAAAATTTTACAAATTTCGTGACTCCTCACAAGGATTATCCAAGCCTAGGTTTTGTTAAATTGAAATATAATGAGATATTCACTTTCTGAAGTTAATCAGAAGTGGTCAATCCCATATTAACTCACACACCGACTCTATAAGTACTTGACTGTACTTAAAATCTTCTGAACTTATATTAGAAATACAGACAGTCCGGCACCTAAGTATAGTGAGTTGCTTGCAAGTCACCATGGTGATCTTAAATCGGAGGGACACTTTTACCCATTGGCCTTAGCTAGTTACTCTTGACAGCAGAGTACCATATTGATCGCATTCAGTGCAGATGTACTGCTACATCCCACCTGCATGTCATACCAATGTCTGCACATCTCTTGGTTATGAGAATAACCAATGCATATGGCATACAACGACCTATACTCAATAAGTTATCATCCTTATTAATAACTTATCATTTAATCGTGAACTATTTAAGAAACATCCGATAAATCCTTCTTTATCGATTAAGTGTGGTTCTAAGAACTTCATCATAATTTAGAAGTTTATTTAAGAAAGATAGAACTTCGATGATGAATAAGCCAAATAACAATTATTATTTGATAATTTATATACCAATTCGAATCATCTACAACTTAGATGATTGATTTTAGGATACATTTCTCAATAAGAATGGCATCGACAGGCACGAAGAAGTTACGAGAAGAAGAGAGAGGACAGAAGTGTGATTGGGATTAAGAGAGAAGGAGAGCCATGATGGGGCGATAGGAGGATGCAGCGCTACCAACAAGTGCATAAAAAATATGAGAACATAAAAGCAAAAAAATATATAAAATAAAAATATTAGTTTATAAAATAATAAAAAAATCATATATAATAAATAAATAAATAAATATTAAAAAATAAAAAAATATTTATTATAAATATTTATTATTAAAAATATTGATAATTATATATCATAATTATCTACCCCACAATGCATGGATCTTCGACTAGTTTAATAGTATAAAAATAATTAATCCAATATTCTAATATTATAATATTATATACTGCCATTTGTATTTGATGTCATATTTTAGTATTATATTATAGCTATGCAAGTATTACCTAAAATTAATAAAGTAACATGACATTTAACTATAGTTAATGATTGCAATATAATTCATCATCTCTAAAAATTATCCAAATATATTCTCCTATACAATGAACCAGGTTGAAAGGGCAAAACTTTTCTAGTTTCTTGAAAAGCCAACCTTATATCTAAATAGCAACCATATTCTTTATCCGCATCCAAACGCTCAAGCAGGACTGCTGCAATCATTACAAGGGATAACTTTGTTTCTCCACACTTCATCCAAGAAAAGAACTTTATTCTCCACAGCAAGCAAAGCACATACCCGCTTAAGCTCGTTTAAATTACACAGGCAATAACTTTTCGTTGCTCCCGTTATCTATAAAAAAAAAACTTTTTGTTGCTCCCCGTCTGGCCTATAATGCTTTCAAGAGTGGCTTAGAAGTACAACATGTATGGCATGTAGTGCTTGCTTCAATTATAATTATTAAAAAAAATTATATCCTACACACACCACCAACCACAGCGCTTAAAATAAAAACTTAATAAGAGCCTAGGAACAAAATGGCTGCAATTGGCTGCATGCATAACCACATGACGTACGCCGTATAGAATATAATTTCTCCAATTGCTGGCGCTGCATTAGGTCCTCACAAGCACTTCCCAACAAGAGGTGGAAGATAAAATCAGAAGCTAAGGTAAAATTTAGCAACCCAGGAGTATTTTTTTGTCTAACGGCATCACCAAGAACACAAAGGCCCATCATAAAAATAGGACATTTATAAAGCTGCTTGTGCTCAAGTCTTCTACAGGACGACAGGCAAAAGATTTCTTCCACAGGAAATCTTCCAAATTGTCAATGCATCAATCTGATAGAGCTATCATGCTGTCCTTATCTTTTGCTACAAGGCGGCAATTAGGCAAAGGACAAAAGAATTGCACTGGATTTTTTTAAACAAGAATTAATTCTAATTTCCACACTGAACTGTCATGTTGCCTTCAAAGATTGGGCATAAACAAAGGACTAAAGAATAGGGCAAGTAAAAAATAGTTGAAGTAACAAACCACCTGGTGATTGAAGCTTTCTACTCATCAGATCTACGCTGCAGCTGATATTTGTCACCTGTTGATGATAAAAACTGAACAGAGATTGCCACACATATGAATCAAACTGGTCATTACAGAAGCTTGAGAATTTCTATAGACAATTAATGATTAATTAGAGTTCTTGGAGCTTCTAGAAAAACAATAAAATTTTCACAACCCTTCAAGACTTGAGAGAATATGTAAAATTGTACCAAAATTTTGCATCACCAGGGGTAAAATTATGGAATAGATCAACACTTGTAAGAGCTACTAGATAATGACTCTGATCGATTGATTCTGTTCGGGGCCCTTATTAAACATCGCGCTAACCACCAATGGCTTTGAAGCTCAGCTCAAGCTTGTTTTGACTTCTTAGCAGCAAGGTGATTGCCAGTAAACATGAATGAACACAAAATATGCAGACATGGATCACCTTACTCTCAGGACAAAATGCCCATGTTTGACTTGTGGGCCATATGGTCAGCCATAACATCGTGCCTCCAAGAAGGAACAGACTACCATCTCGGTTACATCAAATACAGATCTGTCTGGATGCCTTATTTCTAGTGTCGGTGGGTAGGATTTACCGATAAGAAGGCTACATAAGTACTATTTTAACAGCACAAACTTCCAAATGGCAAGACAAAAACAACTTCAAAGCCATATAGCTTCCAAGCCTACTAACAGAGAGACTATGTACAAAAAGGAGAAAAGAAAACATGCTTTTCTGCTCCTCACCCAATCATGAATGAATGTAGTTGCAGGATGCTCCTTTCTTGCAGTGCCCATTCTCATGGAATCTGCATATTCCTCTCTGCCCTCTTGGAGGAGGTCGAGATGACCCTCCCCCACCACTAGACTGAATCCTATTCCACATAGGCCTCCCAGCAGCATGACTTGAGTCACTGCCGCTCTGACCAGAATGCCTATCTCCAGCTTGTGCTTGAGTGCTCCAGCTGTTCATGTCTCCAACTGATGGACTGCAGGTCGGATTCATGTTTCCTTGTCCTGATCCCCAAGTAAAGTTCGAGTTTGTATCCATATTTCCCTGTGTTGGCGCTCCCCATCTAGCATTCTGGTTTCCATTTCCTGATGGCGGTGTTACCAATCCTAAATTTGGGTTTGTATTGCTCTGCGGGAATGTGCCCCAACCAGGATTTACTGTCATGCTTCCCTGCACCTGTGCCCCCCAGCCAGTACCAGGGCTTGGGTTTCCCTGAAATGGTGTCCCCCAAGCTGGATTTGCATTTGTATTTCCTGGTGCTACTGGTACCCAACCTGCATTCACAACCATATTTGCCTGAGGTGGTGCCCTAAAACCCATGTTCAAATTTGCAAACCCTTGAGCTGGTGTTCCCTGAGACACGTTCATATTGCTCTGTGCAATCAATCCCCAGCCCATGTTCATGTTGCTTTGTATTGTTGTTGCCCAGTTCATATTTGCATTTCCCTGTGGTCCTGGACCCATGTTTGGATTTTGTGGGGCCACTCCCCAGAAAGAGTTCTGAACATGGGCCACAGCACTGAGGCCTGCATTTGATGGTTGAGCAGGTTCAACAGATGCACTTGCCTCGCACTGAGTAGATGCCAAAGGCTTAGAATTATCCAATGAGACAAATTGAACATTTTGACTGTTACCAATGGTAGAATTGGCACCACCACTCCATTCAGAAGAAATCATTTTAATTGCTGGAGCATGCATCAAATGCTCGATGCTTTTCCCATCTGATGGTATTCCCAAATTATGAGAATTGATGCCCTCAGGACCTGTGACGGTTGGCTCTGGCCTTTGGGATTGATTTTGTTCTGATCTATTCTCAGCAAATGGAGGATTCGGACACAAGCTGTCCAGCTTTTGTTTTGGGCCTGAATAAGATGCCCAGCCTAGAGATTCAGACCCTAAATTAGGGCCTGACAAAATTTCTGATTGCTGAGCTGATTGGGGCTCCAATGCATCAGATTCAGTGATCAGATTACTATCACGTGCATCGACAACAGAACGAGGATCTGATCCCCTGCCATCTACCAATGACTTTCCACTTTTATCAGCAAAGCTGCCGTGTGCTTCAGCCCACTTTTTGCCAAGACCATGTTGACCTTGCCAGACTACACGATTGTCCTGCCCATCATTCAACTTGGAAGGGACTGTCTCAATGCATTCAGAAGATAAAACATCACCTGATACCTGTTCGCTTCTTGAAGCTGGACATGTGCAATCGCTCTGTTGGCACTGGTTCTTGTCCAAGCCACCAGCAAGCTGAGCCTCGATACTTGGGGGAATGACTTCATCCCTACAAGGCAATTCAAGAGATGATAGGTTTTCCAAAGTCATCAATGACTCATGTGCAGGAGGATTTTTTTGCTGACTGGATATCTGAAAATTCCCCCTATTAACTACCTTTTCTGAAAGATGGGAAGACCCCATGGTTTCTACCACTTCAGCTGTATTTGGCATTGAGGCCATTGCAGCAGTATAAGGATTACCACCATCTAAAGTGACAGTTTGCTTAAGCATATGAGTTACAGCACTTGAACCCCATGCCCCAACAGAATCTGACATGGTAGTTTTACCGGACATCCCACTTGCAGAGGAAGACTGGTGTGCTTCATTGGTACTTGGAGTGGTACCCCAGCCAGAGATCATGGGTTGAACAGAAGCACTTGAAGGGAGAGATTTGTTTAAAGCACCTTGTTCACATGTCGAGTCTCTGCCACCCAACTGTGGTGCCGCAGGAAGATTAAATGAATCATTTTTCCATTGATTTGAAAATTCACTTGTTTGGACCTGAGACATATCTTCAGAAGACTGGTGACTTGAAGAGCTACAGTGAGGATGTGGCTTGTCATAAACCTGACCGATGGGATGTGACCCCATGGGTTTGTTTGAACCCCAATTACTTCCATGGTCCTGACTTCCATTCCATCTACCAGAATTTCCTCCTCGACCGCCGCTACTTTGATGGGATAGCGGTTGATAAGGACCCCCAGTACATAATGCTGCTGTTCTTGCACCATTCCAACCTTGCATTTGCCCTGGCCAGGCATTCATACCCTTTGATGATCCCTGGTCTCTAGAAAAGGTTCCAAAACCTCCCTCATTAGGATTGATAACTTCTGTCTTTGGTGTAGACCAAGCAGATGGCTGAGTAACAAACCTATCAGCTTTTGCCGCCTCATTTATACCAGGGGTAGGTAAATTAGCATCATTCCGACTGGCTTTACAATTTGCTATATTCTGCTTGTTGTCTGTTAAAGTATTATGTGCAGGTTCATGCAGTGGTAAGTCATTTCGGAACTTCCCACTCAGTGCATCAGTCAACAATACAGAGTCCTCTTGCTTCTCAAAAGTTCTCCAAATCCTCAAGTTGGTTGGGAAGTATCCAGTTGTACTCCACTTTCGCAACTGCACCATCGAAAAGGGGCCTTGGATTTTCCCAGATGGATCATGATAGTGCCAGATCTTCTCAGACTCACTTGCATTAGTTGATAAAGATGCTGTTGGAGTTCCTGGTTGAACACCAGATGACTGTCCAGGTCTTAAACCATGCTGGCTATTATCCCAAGCACCAGTCTCCAAACCAGTAGCATTTGTCGGAGTTTTTGGAGGTTCCCAAATTCTTGTCTGGTGCACATCATTTCCTCTTTTCCAAGATGACTCATTTGTTATACCAACCCTACTAGCAGATTTATTAGAAGCACCTTCTGTCAGTATACTTCTATTTGATTCCCCAATGTTTGAGTTTTTTCGTGAATCATTCCAGTTATCACCAGAAATGGAAATTCCTCTTCCAGGAGAAGTTGGTTCCTTTCCTTTCCTAAGGAAGGCAGAGGCCCTTGATCTACTGTAGTGATCTGCATGTTCTGAAAGCAATTTATCATAAGAATTATAAAATGAAAACAACACAGGCAAAGCATAAAAGCTACACAAATAAGACAGCCAAAATTTCAAATTGCTATATACCTTGTCTTTTACCATCTGGCTCTTCCTCTTCCTCAGCTGTTTCATAATTTGGACTCATATTTGGGTCAGCATGTATTTCAGGAACTTCATCTAACCGACGGTTACGATCTTCAGGCATATTCAGAAGCCGCAGCTTTTCCACACATTCTCTAAGCGTAACTCACAGTTAAGGAGTGCTTAAACATTGGTTTTTTATTCTTTCAGTGTGAAAAATCGAACATGTTAAATGTACATAACTGGGCTACATACAAAAGAATTATGAAAAACTAGTTCTTTTACCGGAAACTAGAATTTGTGGCATAAAGAAGCAGAATAACATTTAATAAAAGTCTGCCTTGCTAAAGTTACCATGTCCAAGCAAATAAATTCACAAAAGCACCAAAGCATATCAACTTTGGCTCCTTGACACATGGAGGCATTAGGAGTTACATTATCAAGTATCAATCTTTCCCAAAGGACTAATATTATTGATTTCTTGACCATATGTTTCTGTGACAACCATGAAAGAAAAATCTAGCACATCACTTTGTCATATGCATGGTACATCCAATATATAATGATAACAATGGCCAATAATTTACTAGTGAACAATATGGCTAAACGAAAGAAAGGGCTCAGAGAAATACATGCCAGTTTTGAAAAGCTTTACATAATAGTTTCCAAATCCTTTGGTCTGAAACTTGTCTGGATCGGATTTGGATGACTCATGCAATTTAGTCATGAACAAGTTCCAGTACCCATTGGGTTCATGAATCTTAAATATTATTACATTAAAGAACATGCAAAAGATTCTTCTGAATGCTGAAGTATCCTTTCTCCCAAACTTTTGTTGGAAACTTAAAGCCTCATTGAATCATCCGATTGTGGATCATGGCAATGCTCACAATTCCTGCTTGAACTTCCTTTAAAAATGGGTCACGTTAAAGTAGGAGACATGAGGTCATCCTTAGTTGAAATGGCATGAGAATAGATTCCAACCTGAATGTTAATAAACAAGAGTACGCTTTTGCCTAATAATATATTAAAGCATGCTAAGTTTAGCCAAAATATTGACTCTTAATGTGTTATGCATGGATATATTTTTAGCTAACCATGAATCAGCAGTCTTTTATCAGGGAAAAAAATTGTGAATAGAACTTTGATTTCATCACTCTACTGATTAGCAATATCATGTCCCTATTACATGCCAGATTTAACTCTGCACACACTCTTTTATGGCAGCATTAAAAGTCATTGAAGGAAGCAGCTGGTCATATTCCAGCAGTCCCACCAACAGATGTAGCATCAACGATAACAATATATCATCACCTGAAACACTTTATCTTTCATTACTTTCATAGATCATTATTTAAGAGTAAAAAATCACACAAAATGTTTTGCATCAAAATCTTGAAAATGCATGATGAAGACTAGTAAAATTTTAGTAAGTCAGATCTCCATGCTCACAATGGGAAAGAGCTTACTCCACAAAACTGAGATCCAATCAGAACGATAATAAATTTGTATGTTACTTAAATCTCCACAAACTGTGAGAAGCGTAGAGAATGAAGAGTAGCCAGAATGGAATCTACCAAAGGAAGTTAAAATTTAATTTAGCAGGCAGATCTATTCTTTTATATGGTATGTGATGTATGTCCAAGACAGATTTCTAAAAGCAATGAAGGAATGCAGCTTGTAAAACATGAAGTCAGAAGCAACTTAGAAGATGTGTAAATGAAAATAAAAAAGAACAATGGTCATGAGGGACAGAAACCAAGAGTGGATGGCCCACAAGAAATACATATGTTGAGGCCTGACCTTTTCTACTTGGTCCCTGAACAAATCTTCATCTCTACCTGTGCCTTAAATCATTTTTCCTCCTCTTAGTATAATTCACATGCCACAGTGCCCAACTCAAAATGGTGGAATGACACCACACATGGATAAGCAGGAACGAATCAGTTTCATAGCCCGATTACAAATTCCTGTGAGAACCATCAGAAAATGTGCTTTATCCACCTGAAACATGTGAGAAGAGTGAATGGGGGGGGCAAGGGGTGGGTGCAGTGGGTGAGAGATGATTTTAATTTTGTTTGGGTATGGCAGCATGCAAATGCAACAGCACAATTCTGCAGAGATGCCTGCCCACAAATGCATCAAAAGCATGTGCATGCATACACACAAACTCACCCACCACCTATACACTCACATATTAGCTTGTACACCCTAAAGCACAGAGATAGGAAGCCATCGTGTAAATGCATAACTATTGTCAATGAAAGGTCAATCAGTACATAAAACTCCAGGATGCTGTGGCCATATGTTTGACAGGCAGAAGAGAGCTAATCAAGCCAGTATTCTTATGAATATAAAAATTCAAGGAAATATCAACCACTCGAATAACCAGCATAACACGACAAGGTCAATATAAAATTACAAATAATACCATTTTGTGTTTTAGGGCAAAAGGATATTCTTTTCTACGACCCTTTTCACTGGCACGATCACGAAGATGAGCAAGTCGTAACTTCTCGCTTTCCAACCACTGCATGATAATTTCAGGTATTCAAGTAAAGAAAGCATCCTAGAATACTGTAACTTCTCCATAAAAGTAAATATATATTAATGGTATTAATACTCACATCACTGACCCTGACAGCCTGCAGAGCCCGAGCTTTCTCCTGAGCTTCTCCCTATGAACATTGAAATGGAAGCCCTTTCAGGTATTTTCTTGAAATTAGTTCAAGCTGAGGTGTAACAGTTGAAGTTAAAAATAGTATACCACAGTCAGTCGACCGATAAATCCACATTTTATGCTTTGCCTTAGGCGTTTACATTCCTCCTAGAACAGCATAGTAGCCGGTTAGAGAAAAGGACAATTTAGACGCATCTTTTACAATACAAGGAGATTTTAATATCTTGAGAATCCTAAAATTATGTCATTACTAATGTCATGGTAGCATAAAATAGAGAAACAAAAAGATACCTATATATATTTGTTATCATTTTCAGGAGTTATTAAGGATAATGTATTAGTATGAGCTTCTTGATACTAATTACAGGAACCAATGTATGGATTCTCTCTCTCTCTCTCTCTCTCTCTCCCCCCCCTCTCCCCCCCCCCTCCCGACCCCCAAAAAGAAAAGAAAGAAAGAAAGAAAGAAAATCATCTGTTTTATCTTTGAAGAATATCTCACACAACACCACCAAAAAAGCCCCCAGCAGAAACTAATCAAATTTGATCATAAATTTTCTTCCATATCAGTTGCAAGTAGGTGAATTTAATGCTCAAAGGTCACAAGTGCTTGTGCATGATCATGTCTTGATCTTATAATGTTCATTAAAGGAACAATTTGTTTAAGAATGCCATGGATTCCATCCACTTAGGTATATTTGATAGTTCCATCATTAAGCCCCTAAAGCAATTAATTACACACATGTATGCCACATTCTGAACTTCAGTTCATAAAACCATCAATAAAATTCATTAAAAAGGTAAAAAGGGTACCAAATAATTAGATAAGGCAGTTTGCATCTTCATGACTTCAATATATAACGATACATGTGGAAAGAAATTTATTGAAAATTTCAAAGCATATAAAATTTTTGCCACATAACACACATAACACATTTCAAAGCATATAAATCAAGATTAGCCATCTCAGTACTGGACCCCATATTAGTAAAATCTAATTACAGTGTTAGTATATAGTACCGTACAAGATAGCGAGGCACACTAAGTATTGGTACAATGCAAGACTGCATACTGATTCAGTACTGGTATAGTACGGTATGCTTGGTAAAGTATATGATACCGATCGATACGGTAAACCTTTATTATAAATTGACTCCAAGTTGAATTACTAAGCAACAAATTTAAGAGGCTAATTTTAGCAAATAAGAACATCATTGAACTGTTCCACTTGACCATTCATGTCACTCAAGATGAAAGATAGCAAAAGTGGAACCATGGATTTAGGTCCTAGTAGTTTTAAGTTTGTACAGTTTTGTGGGTATTCTGCTGGCAGGATGAAGGCATGGTACAGTGGCACTGTAACCGCACACATTAACAGTGACCACTGGTTTGTGCTCATCCACAGCCCATAACAATAGGCATGGACCCCTCTTTCATAAAATCAGCCCAAGCACATTATCAGCATGTCACATCATGGTATAGTTGCTTACGGGCATCGGTGTGGCACATGATGCCTTTGGAATGTGTATCAAGGCAAAGCACTCAACATCAAGGAAAAGCAGCAAGACATGTATCATAAAATTAATTAACAAATTTTGCAGTCAAAGCAACATGTCTTGGATAGCATAACATGAACATCAGGGCATCACCAAGTACATATTGAATCAGATAATTATAATGACAAATGAAAACATTCTATATCTATAATATCTGTTCAACTGGTCTATGCCTTCATATGTTACTTGTCAAATTACAATACCTTGTGGACTTTAGGTTCAATTAAGTAGACATTTTTGTCATGTTACTTATGGGTTTATGATCATGGAAACAAAATCCATGACACATATATGCAACAGTCATTAATCCATTAGAGTTGACTATATTTCAATTTTCAATTTTTTATTTATTCATATTTAATTTTTTTGAAAACATTCAGAAAGAATCTCAAAACTCGCAATTCAATCTACAAACCAGTTAGATCTCTCCCCCACTATCAAGGTTCACTCTCTCAGTATCGGCCCCATGCTAGTGCCACCCTAGTACATGGCCGATTAGATGTACAGAGTGTTGGTACATCCCCTATACCACGTATCGGTATTGAACCAGTATGGTATGGTACATCTTGTACCATCTAGTTTGGTACAGTACGGCAAACCTTGCCCTCTATGGTTTAAAACTAGATCACACTATTGAAAGGCAGGAGTTTGCATGTTTGCAACATATACGCATAAAAGAACCAAAGAACCTCAAACGTGTTCACTTGTAGGTCTATAACCTGGGAATACAGTGTAGTGAGATGAACCATTAAAACCTTATAGTCAAATAGAAAGAAGAAAGCTCATATGTGCAGAAAATATAATGGTAAGAGGAACTAAATAGTGCTAACAAAAGCATGTGATCCACAAATATTAACAATTACTCACCTCAGTGAACTCCTGATTTGAAATGATATCAATGGTTATTAGCTCCGTCTTGTCTAAATTTAGTATCTCCAGCATTACATCTGTTGTCTTCTTTCCACTTTTATATTCATCTGCTGCTTTGCATGTCCCTGAATAAGAGAAGATGGATATTTTATATCTTAAAAGATCACAGTGCTCAATTTTTGTCCATACTACTTGAAAGGAAAAATCAAAAAGAATTAGTAACTAGTGTATCTACCTTTAACTTGCACCAGGCGATATACATCTTGTCTTTGACCAACACCACAAATACGTATTCTGACAAATGATCCAACGACCTTCTCATTGAATGTATCAATATCATCAAGCAAATCTTCCATCAGGTTGCGACGCAAGTATATTAATCTGATGTTGTGAACATCAATTGCAGCAAAATCATCAAGATTGGTCTGTGGTTCTTTTCCTTCAACCTTTCTACGTGATTTCCGTCTATTATCAGAAGTTGTCATAATTGAGGCATCACTATTTCCTTCAACATCCATTGGGTCAGGATCTACAACTCCTCCTTGATTGTCATCTGTGTCAAGTGGTGAAGCCTCTTTCATCAGAAAGTGTGATTCAAGAAGTTTAAGCATTTCAAAATGTCCAACACGTGACTTGCCAAATAGATTTTCAAGCCTTGAATCACAAATAATTTGGCTTTTTCTGCGACGATCACGAAGATTGTTTCTTTTTATATATTCAAGTAAAAGTGCCTGAACATCAAATTGGGATAGCTCAGATATATCACCATCCTTCATGTGCGCCACAAACTCTAACAGCTCATCTGAAGCCCAACTAATGTCCTTGGAGGTATATGTCCCTGTATTTTCAGGTTCTTTCACCAAGCCCTCATTGCTGGTTGTTTTCCGGGATCGTTTTTTCCCCTTCTTCTTTGCAAAGATGCTTTCTTCCATATTCTTCCTAGGAGAAATTCTTTCTTCAGGGTGCCCAGAAGAGTTGTCAGAACTAGCTTGTTGGTCCTTTTTAGCATCACAAAGATTGTCAGCAGGCTCCACATTGCGAGAGATTAAACTAGAATCATTCCGTGGAGTTCTAGCTCTCTTCAGTTCTTCTAATGTCACGGACAACTTTTCCTTCAGATCCAACCAATAGTCCTTGAACAAGAATTCCCAGCTGCTTCTATCATCAAAATCTACTCTATCCTGGATAAGAAATTCATGCAAACAAGAGAACAGGATAAGTCACAAGATCCTAAAGAATCACGAGACTAGCAAGCATCAACTAGTTTTGCTACACGATATAACATAATATATCTATTAGCACAAACATCATCTTTTACCATAATAATCTGATAACAAATTATACCCAAAACAACAAACAATCTGATAACAAATTATACCCAAAAGTATGCTGATATAACAATCCACACCCATACAAAGCACAGTTCAAGAATTTATTTTTAGTTCTGACAAGGGGCATGTCTTTTCCATTTATCGCTAGTTACCAAAAATGGATTTACACTCAACTAGATATCCAGAGACATCTATAACCACCACTTTGCATCTTCCTTCTATTTCCTGCTCTCTATTTTTTGAACAATTGAGATACTCCAGAACTATTTTAACTCTGAAATACAATGAACTGTGCTTTTGGGAAAGTGAATTTCCTATTTCCATGAGGCAGGTTGCGCAGAGGATAAGTAATAACTATGTAAAATGAGAATTTACGGAATCTTATCCTCTGTTTGGTACGAAGGATGGATTGAATAAAGGATGGGTGGAGGAGAAAGGATGGATGAGGAAGAGGATGCATGGATCCATCCATCCTTTCATATGTTTGATAAAATATGGAAAGATTGATAGAAACAGTTCCCTCTATTTGGTATAGGAGGAATAAAATGAAGAATGGATGATACTTATATAACATTTTTAATAGACTGCCCTTTGATAAAAATATTACCATCATCAATTTATAACACTTGTTTTTACTAGAGAAGTAAACAATATATAAACTTATAATTATTATAATCTATAATTATATAAAAATTATATAAATATTTATTTTTAATTTAATTTAATATAAATAATTTTATAAATGAATTATTAATAAATTCATATTAATTATATAAATAACTAGTTAATACATAATTTAATTTAAATCATTAATTAACATTATACAAATAGTTAATTAAAAATAGTAAATAAAAATAAAGAAATAGAAGATAATTCTAATTATCTAATTATCATTATCGAAATTATGTATAAAAATTAAAATAATTAGTAAAAAACTTAATAGTATATGATTAATAGTATATATAAATAATATGAATAAAAAAGTGAAGAAATATTATAGTTTTGTCAAAAAAAATTAATGAGGGATAATTTTATCAATACAAAAATCCATCCATCAAAGCTCCATCCTTCCTTGCATCCTCCCAAATTGGGAGCATGCAAATTGGTGAGTCGGGATGGATAGACAGTCTTTCCTTTTTCATCCATCCTTCCTATAACTTTTTGAACCAAACAGTGGATGGAAGCCATCCATCCTTCCAATCTCATCCATCCTTCCTTGCATGACCCCAACCAAATATCCGATTAGTGTCCAAAAATAGAAGAACAATGTCACATGAGGCAGGTTGCACAAAGGATAAGTAATAACAATATCAAATGAGAAATTACAGAAACCTAGTATCTAAAAACAGAAGAATATTGTCCAATGAATACAATATCAATAGAACAATATTAAAAGAATAGAAAAAGTAATACTTTAAAAGTTTCTGATAATGAATCTACAATAAGTTTTCAGAAGAGAACATCAGTGGAACAGCCAAAATAAAATCAAAGACTAAAGCATTGGGTATTGTATCATGACAATCAAGGACTACTCTTGATTGATCTGAAGCAACAAGCAGGCCTGCTTTCAGCATCCATGGATGAGTTTTGACCCATCTAAACACCATGGAAGCAGCTAGTAGTTTATAGGAATAAGCTTTCTTGTCTTGCAAAGAAAATCTAGGAGATCAATTCATATTTTTTAGTCAAATTTGTCAGTTAAATGCATCTTAACATATCCAAATTTTCACAATATCCTGAGAAACATTATATTTGCCAACCATCCACAAACTTCTGGGCTAACTCATTTTACATAAATGAAAACCTGTGTGAAAACTTCTGATAATTTTTAAATGCAACAAAATAAAGGAGATTTTAGTAACTAAGTTAACAACAAATTTGGCAAAATGCAAGCCAGATCAGAAGTATTCACTTCCTGGGCTGAGTCAATATACATAAAGAAAAACCTGTACTAAAGCTTCTTAATACTTTTCCAATGCAATGACATTGATTTTCAAAATACAAGCATAAAATAAGTTGAAGAAAGCAAACCTTTTTCTCATTTCCATGCTCATTTGTTTCTATGAGCATCACGGTGCCCATGCATGTTTCACAGAAGCCTTTACTTCCTCTGACACATATAAATCTAGCTTCTCTGATGCATCCTTTACATAAAGAATACGTACATGTATAGCACATGTAATGCGAGGATTTTTCACAGATGTTACAAATATGCCAACCTGACGCAAAATTGAGAAAATCCCAAAGTTAGGAAGGTTGCTATGCCAAGATAAAATATTACTATTGAAACAAAGTAATGATCTACATCAAACAAGAGAATGGAATATAATGAAATAAATATATAAAAAGCAAAATCAAGGTGGTCTGATACAGCATTTATATTGTTACAATGGAAATATTCAACAAGAAAACAAATGTATTTGAACATCAAAACAAAGATATGAATGTTATAAATTGAAAGCAAACGAAGGAAGAGTAAATTTGTAAGAAATAACCACCCAAATAAAATAGCTGGAGTCTTCCACGTAGGATTCCCCTTCTGCCTTTTAGTCATTCACATGCTCTCAACTTAATGCTTCTTTTTTTTTTGCCTTCTCTTTTTCTAAGTACCAACTTAATTAACAAATTATTTTCATTAAAATAGGTTTCTGAAATTTCATTTAGCATTTCTAGTTATTCTACATAATTTATTTTTCACATGTCATTATATTTCAAAAAAAAAATCACTGGAACTTAATAGCCACCACTACATTAATCATTTGAATTTACCTTGCACAGAAGTCCAACATAAAATACAAGCTGAGAGAGGATATCGACATGATCTACCCTTACACTAAAGCTCATTATATCTAATGAGGACTGATATTTATCTTCCTTAAATTTAGATGTCTGTGCCATGACTTGTAACTTCATATGGTCATTTTTTATTTAAATGATCTATTTCGCAACACAGCAAGGAAAGATTGCTGCCTCTAACTTCATATCACATAGATATAAAGATATTACATCAACTATTCCTGTGAAGCATTTCTTACACATTCATGCCTAGTGTCTCATTCATAAACAGCAGTCTTACACAACAAGGTCATGCAAATTATATATTTGATTCCCTGATTCTAATATACTAAAAATTGTTTCTAATACACCATTAATTGTAACAGAAATTAAGAAATATGGACAATAATTCGAACTAACAACAGATAATTATATTAAGTTTTTTCATCAATTTGAGATTTAAAATTATATGATAACATTGGTCTTTTGATTTAAGTCCTATAAGTGTCATGTCTGCCCAATAGTTAAATGTACACTTAGGGCCTGTTTGGATATCCACAAAGGATGATAACAAATAATCCTTTTGCAGTTAGCAATGGGAATAGCTCAATAGGAAAATCTTACAGCTCCTAAATCCCTACAAATTTGGGAAAATGGAAACCACCTTTCCAGAGGAATCTCTTATCTCAAAAAACCAGCAACTGCGGGCTTTCAGGCACGCTCCCTTAGCTGGCCAGACTTCTCTTTCCTTCAACTCATTGAGATGATGACCACGGTCAAACTTAACTTTATGGAAGATAAGATATTTGGGCATCCAAACAGCCCCTTGTTGGGCTCTTCATTCTCATATGTGTTCCACATATTCATCATTCAACCCATATGTTTAGCACATACCAGATAGACTCTAATTTAATGGAAGATTCCAGTCCAAGTCATAGTTCGCATAAGATTTTCTATTGTTTTTCTTCTCTCTCTCTCTCTCTCTCTCTCTCTCTCTCTCTCTCTATGCATGAGCATTGTACCAATTAATGAGCATTGTACCAATTAATCACATGCCTACCTTGCAATGGCAGTTGTAACTTCAACATTTCTGGTGGAACACATTCTATTATATTATCTGCTAAACTTCGATGGTTTTTCTTTCTCTTCATAAAATCTCACCAACATTTCTGCCAACAGTATAATATGCCAAACAATGACCCAACTGGTGCTTTTTACCTCCTCAATAATAAGTAAAAATTTGGCTACTATTTTACTAGTCACAGACATTGGCATAATTATGATAAATAATAACATATTAAAAGTCTAAAACCCCTCAAATTCTCATGATGTTAATTTTGTTTGGTAGAGATGATGTTAATTATTTCAAGAGTCCTCTCAGACAATTCTACTTTATGTTGTTCATTCCATTATAATATCATTACCACAAATCATTATATACGATTAAGTGGAACAGCAAAGCATATAGCACATAATAACCATACTTATTGCATTATAACCAAGCTGCTGAAGTTATATCCTGCTCATCTCATGTTTTGCTACTGAGCAGCCATTGCTAATTCCAAGAGCAGTCTTCCTGAACAGTACAACAAAGGTTGATGATTCCTCATAGACACAAGTAGATATTTTGAGTTTCACTCAAGTTCCTTATGTTATGGATGCAATGACCTCAATATCATGGATCATGCGACATTGTTGGTAGGACAGCAAAATGTTATTGGAATACCATATCTGTTCTTTCAAGCTTCCACTATCAATGTGAGTCACTCACACTTTTATCTTTGAATGCATGATATACCAACTACCACTTGGACATTCAATTAGAATACTTGAATAACCCATTCTTCTATCTATTAATCCTAGGGAACCACAGCCATTGGGAAAATTTAAATTCCTGAGCTGCCTGCAAGATGTACAGGAAATGAAAAGTAAGATGTTAATGGATGTCCTTCAACCAAGCACAAAACGAATCCTCAAACAGGATCATGGCACAATGCAGCTTCAAAACAAGCTATAATTTTGATTCCAAGGTGTACATGCGGAAAGAAAAAGATGGGGTATGAGCAAGATGGCAAAGTGTACCACAGTTCCATCGCCCCTTTGCCCGGAAGAAGGCCTCATCCCGATTAACACATGAAGGGTGATACACCTTTGGACAGCCCCTAGAAGCAGGAAATAGGTAGATACATGAGAAGGATCAGAAAGCATAACCTAGATCTCAAAGAAAGATAGAAATGACGCCCACTCACCTACGATCACAGACCACAAGATCACCCCCATCAAAGCATATGAAACATACTTCCTCCTCTTCTTTCCTCCTGACTGGAGCCCTCCCAACGTGTGCTTTCTGTGGTCGGCCTCGCTTCCACCTCCCTCCACCTCTCCTCACACGCCCTATGGGGGACTCCGTGGCTTCCACAGCTATCTGCTCATCCTCTTCTTCCACAACGGCGTTGCCGCCACCAGAACGGGAGATGGTAGCCTCATCAGTCTCAAAGGCAAGATCTTTCTTCTTTTCTCCTCCTCCGGAGGATGAGGGGGAGCCCAGGGGATGGGGCTCCATCGGGTCAATGGCCATCCGTGCGGCCCCCCCTTCTAGGGCATCATCACCGCCGGCGATGCCGGATGTGGTGGCCGCATCAGGCCAAAAAACAGGACCTTTCTCGTCCTCCGCATGGGAAGATGGGGATTCCACAGGGGAACTAGGGCATGGGAGATCCACCTGAGGTTCCAGCATATCTACCGCCATCCGAGCAAAGTCTTCTTCCATGACATCATCACCTTCGGCAACGCCACCAGTGGCGGCCACATCAGTCTCCAAGATAGGAGCTTTCTTGTCTTCTCCTGAAAAGGACGACAGGAACACCACAGGGGAACCCGGCACCGCTGGTTCCTTCTGGCGCTCCACCACCACATCGACAGCCATCTGAATGGCCTCTTCCTCCAAGGAATCGTTGCCGGAGGTCGCGGCGGCATCAGGCTCCAAGGCAGGGGATTTCTCGTCTTCTCCGGCGACGGACGAGGGGGAGAGCGCAGGGGAGACAGGTAGCTGCGAGCCCTTTGCCGCTTCCCGGTCGTCCATCCGCCCGCATGAGAGAATGCCAGCCTCCCCGGCCTCCGGCGGGTTCTCCTCGCTCGATTGGTTCTTCGGCGGAGGCCTAAGAACCTCTTCTTCTGGTCCTCCCATCAATCGATGGCGGGGCAGCAACAGAACGGTCCTAGGGCTTCAGCAAAAACCCTAGCTCCTTCCCTGGTTCGATCCTATCGAAGGAAGAACGGGGCGGGTTTTAATTAGAAGACGAACGACGACTGGGGTGGGGTGGGGGTGGGCGGGGGGGAGGGGTCCTGGCATTTATTATTTATACTCATGTGGACCGTACCGCGCGGCGAAGTTAAAAAATATAAATTAAAAAGTCTAGATTTTTTAAATTTTAAGAAAAAAAAAATTACCACTTATAAGAATAGAGATGGGCATCAAGCTAAGCCATCTATGGCCATCCCGGCCCAACATGAATTGAGCCCCACCAAGCATGGGCCACTCAGTATTATAGCAGGCCGTGCCATGGCATCGCCCAAAATTAGGAGCCAAGCTGGGCTGAGGGTTTGGTGGCCCATGGCCTAGACCCAACACGATCTTTCAGGGATTGGATTGATACGGCCTACCAAGCCGGGCACAACATGGAACGTGCCCAAGCCCGGCACGACCCTTATGCCAATCCATATGGGCAATGCCAAGGCACGGCCCGCATGCTAGCCCAGCTATATTTTTAAAATTTTTATTTTAAAAATATATTTTTTATAAAATAAATTTGTTGGTGCAAAATCTGATTGATGTCAGAACCGAACTGGAGCTAGAGAAGATGAGATCATCGTCGGGAACCTGCAAGGCAAGTCCTAACCGAATTCGGAGGTGGTGGCTCCGGTAGGACCCTCCGACGATCAAGTCAGCTCCTCTGGCCAATAGAAATGGAGTGCTCATAAAAGAAAGTAGCTGAGTTTGGAGAAAAAGAAAGCTCTAGAAAGAAACGTATCTGAAGGATCCTTTTTATAGGCGGAGCCTGCAATAAACTAAAAGCGATAGCCGTAACCATCTGATAGTGGGCTGCTCAAGGCCACATGAAGTTTGTTACGGAGATAGTGTTTGTTGTTGTGACATGCCAGTTCGTTGGGATTTGATTGTTGAAGTTCGAAGGAGATAGGTGCTAGCAGTGAAGAGCTTCAAGTTTTATCAATTTCAGAGGAGTTCGGACTCCTTCAGGATCGTCAATGTGTAAGTGGGTTCATGCTGTGCAGATGGCTGGATCCGTGTAAGCATGGAAGCCCTCCTAGGCGACTGCATGGAGTTCGGTCGGAAGGGGTTCGGAAGTCCAATGGAGAAATCTTGAAGCAAGTCCACCGGAGGAACTCGGAAGGAGGTCTGCGGGAAGGATCTGCATATAGATCCGCTGGAGGAGAAATCTAAAGGGGAATCCGTCTGATGGAGAAATCCGACTAAAGGAGAAGTCCGAAGGAGTTCGACTGATGGAGAAGTCTGGAAGAAAATCGACTGTAGTGAAGTTCAGAAGGAGGAATTCGCGATTGAAGCTCTTCTGCGATTACAAGTTACATTTGGCTGAGTATCAGACTGAACTTCAGTGGAAGTGAGGTTTACCCCCAACACTGTGTATAGAACCGAATTTGCATAGATGAGAAGACCCTTCTGGGCGACTGTAGGAAGTTCGGCTGGAAGGGATTCGAAAGCTCTATGACTGAAAAAATCTTGAAGGAAGTCTGCTGAAGAAGAATTCGGGAGTAGTTTTGCTGGAAGGAGAAACCCGGCTGAAGAAGAAGAATTCTGAAAATAATCCTATTGGAGAATCCTGAAAGGAGGTTCGCTGGAAGGAGCGAAAGGGGATTTACTTGTAGAGAGCTTGTTTATTTATTCCTTCGAAGCTCGGCCGCCTTCAAGGCCGCCTGAAGGCTGATATAAAGGAGACGAGGTCCTTTTGCCTGCATGTTTAGAGGTGCAGGAATCCCAAGGTCTACTACACTTAGTATATTATGGGAGTTCGTCTGAAGGGGAGTTCCATTGATCCGATGTTGGTCCAATATCGAATAGCTTGAATGGCCTTTCGTTGGGAAGAGATTCAAGCCATAATTAGACCTGTTACTCAACTATCTGGGGGCTGTCATCACTATTCAAGTTCGTCTGAGGGAAATCTACAATGCCCTGTAGGTTCTAGGGATACCCGAAGGAGCTAGAAATCTGAGTGAAGAAGATCGATCGATAAATTCAAATTGGAGGTCTGTAGTTTCTATTGAAAAATGTGTTCTAAAGTCAATCATTTAAGTAGTAGATGATTGGAATTAGTATATGAATTATCTAATAATAATAATAATTTGGTTGTTTCATCATAAAAGTTCTATCTTCCTTAAATGAACTCCTAAATTATGATGAAGCTCTTAGAACCATAATCAATCAATAAAGGAGGATTTATCGGATGGTTCTTAAATTGTTCACGATCAAATGATAAGTTATTAACAAGGATGATAACTTATCGAGTGTAGGTCGATGTATGTTATATGCATTGGTTGTCCTCGTAACCAAGTGGTATGGAGACACTGGTATGGCATCCAAAAGATGTAGGAATACATCTGCACTGAACGTGACCAATGTAGCACTCTACTGTCAAGAATAGCTAGCTAAGGCCAATGGATATAAGTGTCCCTCCGACCTGAGATCGCCATAGTGACTTGCGAGCAACTCACTGTATTTTGATGTTGGACTGTCTATATTTCTAATATAGGTGACGGAAGGTTTCTGGGTATAGTCAAGTACTTGTAGAGTCGGTGTGTGAGTCAAGATGAGATTGACCACTCCTAATTAACTTCAGGAAGAGAATATCTCGCTATGTTTCAATTTAGCAAAACCTAGGCTTGGGTAATCCTCGTGAGGTGTCATAGGATTTGCAAAATTTTGAGATATAATAGAGATGACTTGTATAAGTGTTTGACAGCATACTCGAAGTCATCTTGAGCATTATTGGTCATAGGGATGAATTATATGGTAACCATGGGCCAAGGTTCTAAGAATGTTGCTTTGCATATATTCGACCTATCTGGACGTCGGGAACCATTGCTAGATGGTAACTTCGATTGGTACAAAAATTGATTCCTGTACTATCGACTTAGGTTTGAACCTATGGGGTCATACACATTAGAGCTTGTAATCTGATCGGATGGTTAATCGACGATTGAGAATCATTTTGAGGTTAAACATTTAATATGATTGATGTTTGACCTAATACAAGTGTTGCAGGAGGATCGATTAGCAATTGGATTGCTAATTGACTTAATTTGATTAAGCAATCAGGCTGAGATCAAGTCTAATTGAATTAGATTCAATTAGAATTGGTTTGGACTTAATTGAGTTAAGTCCAATTGGTTTATTGAATAAGCCAATAGCAAGAAAAAATCAATTCCTAGTTGGACTAGGATTTAAGTGCATCTAATTCCAAATTGACTTTGAATTTAAATCAGATTTGTTGGAGATAAACCCCACTCCCATCGAAGTCCAGCTTAATGCTTAGCCCAATACAACCGATAATTATGGAAGAGCTTCAGCGGCCAAACCTTAGTCGAACTCCCCAGCGGTCGAGCCCCAACCGAATTCCTTCAACCGACCGAACTTCTCAGTGATCGAGCCCCAGCCGAACCTCTTCGACCGACCGAACTTCACATCGATCGAGCCCCAGTCAAACTCCCCTAATGATCGAATTCCTGCCAAACTTCCCAGGAGCCAGACTTCTCTAGGAGTCGGACTCCTTCCAGACTTCTCCTTCGACCGAACTTCCCAGGATCCGAACTCCTCTTAGATTTCTCCTTCGGTCGGACTTCTATAGAAGTCGAACTTCTTTCAGATTGCTTCTGCAGTCAGACTCCTTCTAGATTTCTCCTTCAGTCGAGCCTCTATAGGAGCCGAACTTCCTTCAGATTCCTCCTTCAATCGGGCTTCTACGGGAGCCGAACTCCCTCTAGATTCCTCCTTTAGTCGGGCTTCTATAAGAGCCGAACTCCTTTCAGATTGCTCCTGCAGTTGGACTCCTTTCGGATTCCTCCTTCAGTCGGGCTTCTATGGGAGCTGAACTCCCTTTGGATTCCTTCTTCTATCGAGCTTCTACGGGAATCGAACTCCTTCCGAATTTCTCCTTCGGTCGAACTCCTCCAAAAGCCGAACTCCTTTCAGATCTCTCCTTCAGCTAGCGTTCCTCCTGGATGATCCCCTCTAGCCGTATTCCCTTTAGGAGTCCGAACTCCTCTGAAATTGATATATGTCGAAATTCTTCACCAACCAATGCTTGCATCCTCTGAACTACGGCTATTAAATCTCAACGAATGGTCGCCATCAATCTACTACAGGCGATGCTACAGGCAACACCCCCCTCCGTGACAGACTCCATCAGGCTTCAAGCGGCCCGCTATTGGATGGTATGGCTGCTACTATCAGCCTGACGACACCTTCCTCTCCATACCAAACTCCACTATACCTCGAGCGGCCCGCTGCCAGATGGCTGCAACTATCACCATCAATCAAGTTTCGTCTATAAAAAGGGACCCTCCAAATATATTTTCTCTAAGCTCTAAGCTCTTTTTTTCTTTCCAAAATTCTGCCGAACTCTTGTCTGAGCACTCCATTTTTATTGGCTAAAAGAGCTAACTTGATCATCGGAGGATCCTGCCGGAGCCACCACCACCAGCTTCGAATGGAACTTTATTTTATAGGTCATCGGCGACGATCTCGTCCACCTCCACTCCAGCTCGTTCCGACGTCAACCAGATTCTGCACCAACAGAATTGACGTTAGAAGGAGGGCCTCTATCTCTGAGGTATCCTTATTCTTAAAGGAGTGCTCAATCGATCCTGCCGACCTTCTTCTCCAAGGTTCATCTCCACCCTCTTCCTCAATCCCAAGAAATACCTCAAAAGAAGGCAACTATCCGGAGATCTATCGCTTCTACCATCAGATTTGAGCCAGATCCATCCACTCCTGCTCCATCATTGGCACTTCAACCTCCACCTCCATCGACGGTCATGGTAGATCCGAAGTAGTTTAACCTACTGATGCAGCGGATTCAGGGCCTCATCGAGATAGTGCAGATCATGCGGCAGCTTCCGACGGTGACTCCACCAGGAAACCCACCATCAGAATGTTGGAAACCGATCCCAAGAAAGAGCACTTGGGCTAGCATACCCATCGCCCCTAGGAAGGAGAAACAGATAGTAGAGGATCCATGTTCGGATCATGATTCTCCTTTGGAGGAGACCCTCCCGAAAGCCATCCAAGATCTACAATCGAGACGATATCCTCAATCACAAACTACGGAAGATGGATCGATGGATTGAGGAATCCACCATATCACTCCAGCTCGCTGTGATGACGTCTGCATCGATCCCCTTTACTCATTTTGAATTATGCAAAAGTCCATTCTGCCGAACTTCAAGCTTCCTCAATTTGAAAGCTACGATAGAATCTCTGATCCGATTGATCATCTGGAGGTCTTCCGAATCATGATGCTACTTTATGGCATACTAGATACCATATTATGCCGAGCTTTTCCATCTACCTTAAAGGAAGCAACAAGAAACTAGTATTCGGCATTGAAGCAAGGTACGATTTTCTCTTTTGACTAAATGAGCCATCAGTTCATGGCCCACTTCGTCAATAGCCGACGTTCGCATCGAGGTTTGAATTTTTTGATGAATATCAAGTAGAAGGAGGGAGAATCCATCCGGGCTTATGTCACTTGGTTTAATGCTACTGCATTGAAGCTCCGAAATCTGGACCATTCTGTTGCAATGGCTGCACTCAAGGACGGCTTTCAGAAGAATAATTTGCTGTTCTCCCTGGAAAAGAAGTATCCTAGAAACTTTGCCGATCTGCTAGCTCGGGCCGAGGGATATGTCTGTGCGGAAGAAGTCTTCAAGTTGAAGGATGAAAAAGCCATAGGAGAGCGGTGGGTAAACGAGTCTAATAGACCCACCGTCGGTGGAGAGTCGAGTGAAGTTTGGCCGCGTTCACGGACTCCCTCCGAGTGCAAGCGAGCCCGAACTCCTTTTCAAGCTCGTCATCAAGGAAGCCCCGATAGAAGGGCATGAAGAAGTCCTCCTCCCGGAAGGTTCTGCAACTATGCCCTCCTTAACGCTCCTAAAACTCAAATTCTAATGGAAATTAAGAATCAGCTATCAAGATCAGAAGAATTACGATCTCTCCCAAATAAGTGCGATTGAAGCAAGTACTATCTCTACCATCGTGACCACCGCCACGACACTGAAAAATGCATTCAGCTTCGAGACAAAATCAAGGAGCTTATCAGAAGAGGCCGGCTAGGTCGATTCCTCATACGCCAGCCTGAAGCAGGAGAAGATCGGCCAAGGGAGCTGTCGTAGCTAGAACCACCAATGATGGAGGAACAACAAGGAGGTCAGCCGCCTCCCGGCATCATCAATGCTATCTTTAGGGGGGCTTGGTACTTCGACGAGCCATCATCTTTCAGCCTCAAAGCCAAGAGAAGCTTGCTCCAAATTGAGAAGGCCAGTATGAAATAGAGGAGGTCGTCCAGCCTAGAACTTATCGCTTGAAGAAATTTGGAGGAATAACGCTCCTACAACCCTAAAATACAGAGAATCTGAGGATGTGCTGCCAGTAATTTTTTTTTAATAAAATTCCTCCATTTCAATATTATTGTTTCTTGGTGCAAAAATTATGTGATGACAGAAAAGAAGCAGTCAATAGTGGCCGTGTTAGGAACAGAAGGAGAACCTCGTCTTAACATGAGCAAGTCGAAGTTCTTCAATCTCGACTAGAGATAAGATCTCTCTCGAGCTTCAGAGTCTACAGCAACAAAAGATAAGATCTCCTTCAACCTTGGCTAGAGATAAGATCTCTTTCGAGCTTTAGAGTCTACGTCAATAGGAGATAAGATCTTCTTCAACCTCGACTAGAGATAAGATCTCTCTCGAGCTTCAGAGTCTACATCAACATGAGATAAGATCTCCTTCAACCTCGACTAGAGATAAGATCTCTCTCGAGCTTCTATGTTAACAGGAGATAAGATCTTCTTCAACCTCGACTAGAGATAAGATCTCTCCCAAGCTTCAAAGTCTACATCGATAGGAGATAAGATCTCCTTCAACCTTGGCTAGAGATAAGATCTCTCCCAAGCTCCAGAGTCTACATCAACAAGAGATAAGATCTCCTTCAACCTTGGCTAGAGATAAGATCTCTTCCGAGCTTCAAAGTCTACATCAATAGGAGATAAGATCTCCTTCAACCTTGGCTAGAGATAAGATTTCTCCCGAGCTTCTACGTTAATAGGATATAAGATCTCTTCCAACCTCGGCTAGAGATAAGATCTCTCCCAAGCTTTAGATTCTATGTCAACAGAAAAATAAGATCTCCTTCAACCTCGGCTAGAGATAAGATCTCTTTCGAGCTTCAGAGTCTACGTTAACAGGAAATAAGATCTTCTTCAATCTCAACTAGAGATAAGATCTCTTCCGAGCTTTAAAGTCTACGTCAATAGGAGATAAGATCTCCTTCAACCTCGGCTAGAGATAGGATCTCTCTCGAGCTTCTATGTCAATCGAAGATGAGATCTTCTTCAACCTTAGCTGGAGATAGGATCTCTCCCAAGCTTCAACGTCTGCATCAATAGGTGATGAGATCTCCTTCAACCTCGACTGAAGATGAGATCTCCCCGAGCCTTGACTTCAACTTTAACCTCAACTGGAGATAAGATCTCCCTCAAGTCTCGACTTCAACTTCAACCTTTGTTGGAGATAAGATCTCCCCTGAACTTCAACTTCAACGGATGTAGAGTCCGAAAAAGGACTTCGGTAGTCACCTTTTTATGCTCCCTTTCTTCAAATTTCAAACTCAAGAGTGGGGGGATTATTATTAGAGATAAACCCCACTCCCACCGAAGTTCAGTCTGATGCTTAGCCCAATGCAATCGATAATTATGGAAGAGCTTTAGCGGCCAAACCTTAGCTGAACTCCTTCAGTCGGTCGAACTCTACAGCAATCGAGCCCCAGTCGAACCCCTTCAATCGATCGAACTTCTCAGTGGTTGAGCCCCAGTCGAACTCCTTCGGCTGGCCAAACTTCACAATGGCCGAGCCCCAGTCGAACTCCCCCAATGATCGAATTTCTATCGAACTCTTCAGAAGCTGAACTTTTTTAGGACTTCTCCTTCGATCGAACTTCCCCAGGATCCGAACTCCTCCCAGACTTCTTCTTCGACCAGACTTCTATAGGAGCCGAACTCCTTCCGGATTGCTCCTACAGTTGGACTCCTTCCGGATTCGTCCTTCAGTTGGACCTCTATAGGAGCCAAACTTTCTTCGAATTTCTCCTTTAGTCAGACTTCTACGAAAGTTGAACTTCCTTCGTATTCCTCCTTCAGTCAGACTTCTATGGGAGTCGAACTCCTTCCGAATTACTCCAATAGTCGGATTCTTTTCGGATTTCTCTTTCAATCGGGCTTCTACGAGAGCCGAACTCCCTCCAAATTCCTCCTTCTATCGGGCTTCTATGAGAGCCAAACTTTCTTTGGATCCCTCCTTCAGTCGGACTCCTATGGGAGTCAAACTCCTTTCGGATCCCTCCTTCGATCGAACTCCTCCAAGAGTCGAACTCCTTCCGAATATCTCCTTCAGCTAGCATTCCTTCTAGATGATCCTCTCTAGCTATATTCCCTTTGGAAGTCTGAACTCCTCTAAAATTGATATATGTTAGAGTTCTTCACTAACCAATGCCTGCATCCTCCGAACTATGGCTATTAAATCTTGATGAATGGTCGCCATCAGTCTGCTACAGGCGACGCTATAGGCAGCGCCCCCCTCCATAACAGACTCCACCAAGCCTTAAGCAGTCCACTACTGGATGGTATGGCTATCACTATCAGCCTGACGATACCTTCCTCTCCATACTGAACTCCACCAAGTCTTGAGTGGGCTCGCTGCTAGATGGCTGCAGCTATCACCATCAATCAAGTTTCATCTATAAAAAGAGACACTCTAGATACATTTTCTCTAAGTTTTAAGCTTTCTTTTCCTTTCTAAAACTCTGTCGAACTCTTATCTGAGCACTTCATTTCTATTGGTCAGAAAAGCTGACTTGATTATCGAAGGATCCTGCCGGAGCCACCACCATCAACTTCGAGCGAAACTTTACTTTGCAGATCATCGATGACGATCTCGTCCTCCTCCACTCCAGCTCGTCCCGACGTCAACCAGATTCTGCACCAACAAGATTTAAATCTTGATTTAATCTGATTTAATTAGGCTCCTAGTTAGACTAGGATCATCCTTAATTGAGTTGTATTTAATCTAGTTTAAATAGAATTTAAATTAGATTTAAAATAATTTTGACCTAGTCAAATAAGAGAAGTCCCAGTTGGATTGGGATTCTCTCTTTCACTTGCACCTAAGAAAGCCCATGTCATATTTTAATTCTAGATTTTTTTTATGTTTTTCCATGCTTAATAAAAGGTTTTCTATGCCCTAAATAAATTTTGACTTGGTCAAAAGTAGGAAGTTGTTAGGGTTAGTTTCCTTCTTGGAAGAGTCCTCTTTGACCTAAACTCTTCCCTCCTCTTGTGCGCCCACTTTTCCCACACCAATTCTTTTATGCCACCCTTTCTCTCCTAGTTTTTGTGCATAAGATTCAATGGTTACATGAAAAAATAAGTGGAAGGGGCTTCCAAGAGTTAGAAGTCCTCTTTTGACTAGGTTTTGACCTAGTCTTGCAATAAAAGGTGGATGCCTCTTATGAGATGGATTAAGGACGTGAAAAATTTTAGAAAAATCATGACAATTAGAGGAGAAGGAGGAGAAGGCATGGAGGATTTGTGGTGCCAAGATTCATGAAAAAGAGCCTTCAATTAAGACATCAAAGGTTGATGTCTTGAAAAGACAAGGTAAGAGAGAAGATTATCTTCTCTTGTGATTTTGTTTAAAAGTCTTTATCCTTTATTTTTCTTTATGATTTTTATATGATAAAATTCTGAGAGAGGAAGGATTAGAGCATGGGATATGTGCTCTAAGGTGTTGGAGCATAAAAATTCTTTTTGGACATGATCTGATCATGTCTTGATGCGAGAAGAAGAAGAGAAGGTCTTCTCTTAGGGTTTCCTTTAGAGCCCTTCTTCTCCATTTTATTTATGAGATTTTTATGAGAAAAATATGAGGGTGTGAGATCTGAAAAAGTAAAAAAAAATTTAGAGGAGAAGGTCTCCTCTGAACCTAGCATAAGAGATATTTTTTAGGACATCAACCATTGATGTCCTGAAGGAGAAGATTTATCTTCTCCTAGGATTTTTTCAATTGTATTTATTTCTAATTTATGGAAGATCCAAGGGTTGGATTTCTTCCTTATTTCTCTTCATATTTTTTATCTCTTGGATTGTCCAAGAGATCCAAAGAACATGTATTTGATTAACCATCCGAAGAGATCCGCGAGAAGCTAGCACTTCGAGCGGATCTTCGTTCGACGAACCTTCGATCTGTGTTGTAGGTTCGTGTGGATCATCTATAGAGGTCAGACATATGTGCAAACTCCAAAGGTAATAATAGATTCATCCGTGGAGTTCTTGATCTGTGCAAAGGTCAGAGATCTGATCTTTTGGTGATCTAGATGTGATCTAGGGTTAGATTTAGAATTATTCTAGATCTAGATATTAATATAATCAATACCACTTATGATTAATTTAATTTTAGATTTATATTTACATCATAACATGTTATAGATTCTTGATGTAGGGTTTTATAATTTGATTATATACATATTGTAGATTAAATAGTTTAATCTATGTCTTCCACTGCTCTTTATTTCGAAAAAAGTTTTAAAATCTATACATGAAATCCTACATGTTTTCTATCAGTGGTATCAGAGCATCTAGGTTCTATTATAACATATTTATGTATGCTTTAGATTAAATCTAAAAATTAAAGTTAATTAAAGATCGCATATACTGCCATAAGGTTATCCTGTTGTAAGGTTAATCCCTTACAATGAAAAGGTTGTCCTAGTATGTGCTGATCTAAATCAAAATCATGAATTATTTAGATTATATCTAAGAAAATTTATGATTTAATTTTTTAATTTAAATCTAAAATTTAATAGATATTAGATCTATTTTAGATTATTTAGATTAGATTTAAATAATATCAGGATTGCACATACTGCCATAAGGTTGTCCTGCTGTAAGGTTTACCTCTTATAGTGGAAAGGTTGTCCTAGTATATGCTGATCCAAGAAATCTAAATCATAAATATATTAGATGAGATTTAAAGTGAATTTATGATTTATTTTTAGATTTTAAATCTAATTTTAAATGGTTTATGATCTGATCCATATGATGTGTTTTATGTTTAGATCTAATCCTCTTATTGCATATGTTGATATGTAATTTTTGTTTTGAATCTAGAATGTATATGTATGACATATTTGTTTTGTAGAAATTAAATCATGCAAACTTACTTTCTACGTAAATCCCTAAATTTGAAATCTTAGGACATGATTTAAATAATGAAACAAATCAGATCTAAAACTATATATTGAAATATGATTCAATATAATTTGAAAATATTTCAAACAATAAAATCATAAACTAGTTCTGAAATTTCATAAACCTAAACCCATAAGACTTAAACTTAATTGAGAATTAAATGATTGTTTAGGATCTAGATTTATGATTTAAAGATCCTAAGATAATTTTATAAAACATGGATTAAAGAAAAATGGGTTAGCTTTGATCAGGTCCTTAACTAGGTTTAGACTTAGAGTTAGATTAAATATGGACATAGTTAGAAAATTGATCAAACCTAATTAATAGTTTAATTAGGATTAGATCATTTCTATAGATCACTTCAATAGTTGTAGTTGATCAAAGTTCATACATCTAACAAATGGATGTTGATCATGGCTCAGTGGTCGAGTCCCGAGTCTTTAGGTAGACCAAATCAAAACTGAACAAACCAATTAATGTCTAAGATAAGTCCTGGCATCCCAGATTGATGGTTTTTAATTGACAGCCTGCTTACCTGGCCATTTTTGATGGTGTCTAAGGCAAGCCTTAGCAGAGACCTTCTACCATCGATCTCATTTACCTAGCCAATGTGGTTAATCAAGTTTTTGATTAGGTTGCTCATTGATTCGTGCTAACCCATGTCACATAGAAAATCAGTGAGACTGATTTTATTCAGTGAGACTGATTTAGGTGCCCATGGACCGTAATTGATCCTAGTCCTCATCAGTGACTTGCGAAGTCAGTGGGAGGACTTGACTTGGTGAAGTCAGTGGGAGCAAATTGGTCCATGTCCTTTCTATCCTTAAATCACTAATAATTTAAATTCTCTAAAATTATTAGGTCCTTAAAATGATAAAGTTATGGGGATAACGGAGTCATAGCCTCCTATTAAGGTGTTTGATAATGGATCCATTAACTCAATAATCATTGGAGGCCCAAAGGCCTGGTGCTTGTTGACTAATGGAAATTATCATCCATCATATGATGACTTGGATGTGTCTCTCTAATGGTGGTTGGGTTGGCCAACCAAAGTTGGGCCTGATCATTCATTGGTTGGATGCGCCAAGTATGGTCATGTTAATGGTTGGACCTAACTGGACCCTTTTTCTGAGAAGGCCAAAGCCAACTGATCAGGGCCTGGGGCAAAATTAAAATTACTAAAAATTATTTGAAGAAATAATTGGTTATGAACCTACCCTTAGATGTACATGGGTGGGCCAACCAAAGTTGGGCTCGTGTGCAGTCTATGTGGATTCTAGTACCTACTAGAAAATTAAAGTAATTCCTCGAATTGGAGGTAGAGGCTACCAGTTTGAATAAAATAGTGGAAGAACCTTTAGACTAAAGTCCAAGTCTTTAGGCTTAAAATGATTCATATACAATAGGTCATTGTTCTCTATTAAGGCTAAATCCTAATTGCTCCTATCACTATTAGACAGTGAAGACTTATGGATCCAACTTCGATAATCAATATCAAAAGTTGAATATTGGTTCAGCAGTATGAATGGGTTTGTATTGGGATTTCTGAGCCTAGTCAAAATAATTAGTCCAAGATTAACTTAAATCAGGCATAGTACTTCTAATGTCTAAAATAGGATCATAGGAAGAAGATTTGTCTTGCTTTCCTTGACCACAATAGGCTGAACAAGAGAAAGGAGCAAAAGTTGCTCATTAAAGATATTATATGATAACACCTTAAAACTTCTCTATATGTAATTCTACTACCTGGGTATTAGATACCAGTGGTCTTATGCAATTCGTTGCAAGGACTTAAGGTAAGTGGAATGTACACACCCTAGTTAGATTATGTCATGGATGTCTATGTTTGGCATTATAGGCTTAGTCATATTGACAAAAATAGGATAAATGGATTAGCTTGAGAGAAAAATCCTCGATATCAATGATTGTGAATCATTGATAGTCTGTGAATCTTGTCTTCTTGAAAAGATGACAAAGTAACCTTTTACTGAAAAAGGTGAAGGAGCCGATAAAGTTCTAAGTCTCATACATAGTGATGTATGTGGACCTTGAACTTAAGTGCCAAAGGAAGACATTAATATTTCATTACAGACGACCTATCTGGGCATGGGTATGTCTGGGATGAATCATTTGAAATGTTCAAATGATTCAATAATGAAAAAGAAAAATAAACTGGATAAGGTATTAAAACTCTTCGATCAGATCGAGGAGGCAAATACTTATCCAATGAGTTTGTGACATATCTAAGGAGAGAATAGGAATTCTCTCTCAAGTGGATTCCTTTTCGAAACACAGTGTATCTAAAAGAAGAAATTGAATTTTGTTAGAGCATGGTTCAATCCACAATAGGGTATACTTGTCTGCCTGTTGCAGGGTTGTGCTCTTATGACTATTTTTTTTACTCTAAAAATTTATATCGAAGTTAATTTGTTGCATTGACTCCATATGGGATATGGATCGGACGTAGACCTAGACTTTCTCTCACTTTCGGGTTTGGAGAGTTGATCAGCCTATGTCGTATATTTGCACACAGATAAACTTGGATCCTGGTCCAATAAGTGTTTAAGGGTTATTAATTCTGCTATGCTAAAGAACATAAGATGTTCATCAGCAGTAGGGCATTCTTTTTGGAAAGGAGTTCCTTAGAGAAGGAACTGATGCCTATCAAGTTAAACTTATAAAAGTTTGACTCGGTAGAAAAGAACCGACGTTATCTTGATAAACCTACAAGAACTGAATTTGATCAGATCAAATTTGGAGCCCATTAAAGTATCACCTTTAAGGAGATTTGGTAGAGTACCACATTAGCTGGATAGATACTTCAGTGTCTAGGTCTAGGGATGGTGATCATGTTAAGCTCAATGAGAACAACAAAGGATCCGATCACCTATAAGGATACAGTGCAGTGGCTTGAATTCTGAGAAGTGGCTTGGAGCCATATGATCCAAATTGAAGTCTATGAAAATCAATAGTGTATGGACACTAGTTGATCACCTGAAGGGATAAAATCCAGTTGGGTGTGAATGGAATTTTTAATAGGATCAGAGTAGCGCAGACGGAAAGGTAAGAACCTATAAAGTCCATCTGAGTATCATCTCAGAGTTCGAAACATAGTTCTGAATGTATATCTTAGTTATGAACATAGACAAACCCTGCACTTATTATTGGACAAAATGTTTTGTAGTGTTATTTCTTATGATATTTGAGGATAAAATTCTCTTAATCCGAAATAGCATTCCAACATTGCAAAGAATAAAGGTTTAGCTGTCATCTTATTTATCCATATACGAGATTAGACATGGTATACTCACTAGAGGTAGTGAGTAGATACCAGTCTGATCCAAGTAAGTGCTACTGGAGGATTGTATAGACAATCCCTAAGTATTTAGAAAATACTAAGGTCCAGTGACTCAAATATGGAAGTATCTGACTTAAAATATATGGATGTTTTGATTTCAGTCAGAATAAGATGACAACAAGAGAATGTCGACTCATACCCTAATTGTAGGAGCAATCTGCTTGAAAAGGTTCCAAGCAGGATACTTTAGTCCTATTCAGTTAGTGATGTAGAGTACATCGTGGCATATATGATGCTGCCAATGTAAACTATATAGTTATTGAGGTTCATTAGCAGGTTGGGAGTGGCACCCTCCACCCATGGTCCAGTCCTATCATAGCACTGGAGCCATAGCTCAGGCTAAAGAACCGAAGGACCCAGCATATTCTACATTGCATTTTCATCTTTAGATATTTTGATTCTGGAATGACATCGATCTTTAGAAGATCGATGTAAAAGGAAGAACTTGATCGAGACCCATTTGCTAAGGCCTTGGAAACTAAAGGAGTTCTACGAAACTCAAGTGGAAGATAGGATATTTGATATCCTATTCTGATTGGCTTTAGTCCAAGTGGAAGTTGTTGGAAAATATGTGTTCCTAAAGCCAATCATCTAAGTAGTAGAATGATTGGAAATTAGTATATGAATTATCTAATAATAATAGTAATTTGGCTATTTTCATCAATAAAAGTTCTATTTTCCTTAAATAAACTCCTAAATTATGATAAAGTCCTTAGAACCACAAATCAATCGATAAAGAAGGATTTATCGGATGGTTCTTAAATTATTCACGAATCAAATGATAAGTTATTAACAAGGATATGATAACTTATCGAGTGTAGGTTGCTGTATGCCATATACATTGGTTGTCCTTCGTAACCAAGTGGTGTGGAGACATATTAGTATGGCATCCAGATGAGAAGTAGGAGTACATCTACACTAAATAATGAATCAATGTAGCACTCTACTATCAAGAATAGCTAGCTAAGGTTAATGGGTATAAGTGTCTCCTCCGATCTGAGATCACCACGGTGACTTGCGAGCAACTCACGGTACTTTGGTGCTGGACTACCTGTATTTCTAATATAGGTGATGAAAGATTTTTGGGTATAGTCAAGTACTTGTAGAGTTGGTGTGTGAGTCAAGATAGGATTGATCATTCTTGATTAACTTTAGAAAGAGAATGTCTCGCTGTATTTTAATTTAGTAAATAAAGGAAGAAACATATTTTCTGAATCAAGTTCATTCAGATCTAATTGGATCAGGAGGGATATTTCAAAAATTTTTTCTCTAAGATCCTAATCAAATCTAAGATTCCTCAGATCTGATCTTATTGATCTAATAATAAAAATAAAAATAAAAATTAAATCTAATTTAATTATATCTTTATTTTGGGTAATCTAATTACCTTATGATGATCTCGATGTTTGCCTGAGGTTCTAGATGTAGCCATACAAGCGCCTGGCCTCTACCGATATCCACTCGGGTAGAATTTGGAGATCTTCTCCTTCTCAATCAATTGTCCAAAAATTAGATATAGATTAGATCTTGAAGGTCTTCAAAACTCCTTTTGAAGAACTATCGTTGTCTCTTGTAGCAGTGCTGCCTTCTTCCTTTTTTGGTGCCTTTCACTTGCTTGGATCGCACCTTATTCATGCCCAAAATCCCTTGGCATGGAGAGGAGAGAGATGGACCAGAGGGTGGCATGGAGAAGGAGGGAGAGAGGCTTTGTGGCGTGGGCTAAAGGTAGAAAAATTTATTTTAAAACCTAGGCGCAGATAGGGTTTATATAGACCCTACTGTGCCATGCAGTGCCACATCATCCCCGACCAATCATGGCCCTTTGAGCAATCAGATCTAAATCTAATTGGTGGGATGACATCATCTAATCCAATCAGATGAGAGACCCTCAAAACCCTTCCTAAGGTGGTGCCAAGATTGGGTCAAACAAGAGTTCTTGACGCCACAGAGTTTAATCCCCTGAAGCAACCCTGGAGTCCCATCTGTATGGGACTCCTCCTTTATCCTCATGGGGTGCATTCCTCTCTAGGTGTGCACTCTCTTCCTATCTATATTTAGTAGGGGGACAAGGCCCCAGGTACTCTCCTATAGGCGCATGACACATGGGCAGATATCCAAGTGTCCAGGGTCAACATTTGACCAATGTTTCAAAAACAGGAATTAGCAGGTGATCGAAAATGGCAGGTGTTATCTTAAATTTATCTCATAAATTAAGACAACCCTTTTCTGATCTGGACGAGCTCCAGTCAGACCAAGTAAAGGTTTCTGAGTGAGCCCAAACACATTTAGCTCAGTCGAGACAAGCTTTAATCATTGTTAAAGGAGAATATTAGGCTTAATCGTGTGCTAGCACGATTTTCTTGAACCTAATTGAATCTTATTCAAATCAATTGAATTGGGTTAGTCCAATTGATAACATCTAGATCCAAATTCTTATTTGTGTGATCTAATTATATTCAGTTTTATATGATAATGGGATATATCACGATCTCTATCATCAACATCATCGAAACACCTTCCGATGGATCAGAACTTTTCTGATTCAGACAACTAGTATGATTGATTATCCAAATCATTCTAATTGCTCCCAAAATCCATCAGTGACACCTAGTAGCATATGGTGACAATCCATCAAAACTGAAAGCAAACCTCTCGGTGCAGTTACTTATGTGATTAGGTTCCTCTATCTTGAGCCCCGACTGGATTAGGGTTAAGGTGATCTCGTCAAATCCTAATATCCACCTTATGAATTAATCATTCGATTCAAGTCCAATATGAAAATCCTAATAGAAACTTTTTCTATTATTTCACTCTGCCATGGCCATGGGCTTATGAACTTGATTCTCATGATCATCATAGGGCTACTCCTCATCTACCGAGGTAGATAGATCTCCTATTGGTGCAATCCAATTTCCTGCAAATGAACATGCTATAGCCAATATATATCTCAGGATTTTGAACAGCTAGAAGATCGAGTTATGGTGTAGTCAAACTATAACAC